>BMAV01014087.1:134157-159959 GCA_019973955.1 Trichonephila inaurata madagascariensis
TCCGCCGCCAATGGTGCGGTGAAAGAAGGATGTGGGCGGCAGAATGGAATGAAGTTGTCTTTACTGATGAGTCACGCATCTGTCTGCAACACCACGATAGTCGGATTCGAGTCTGGAGACACCGTGGAGAGAGGATGCTGAACAGCTGCGTTATGCACCGCCACACTGATCCTGCACCCGGTATTATGGTATGGGGCGGTATTGGATATAACTCTCACACTCCTCTAGTACGCATTGCCGGTATTTTAAACAGCCAGCGCTACATCTCCGAGGTGTTGGAGCCAGTTTTCCTTCCTTACCATCAGGGCTTGGCCACAGCCATATTTCAACGTGTCACGCATTGTCCAAAGGTTATTCGTCAATCACCAGATTGAATTGCTTCCCTGGCCGGCTCGCTCTTCGGATCTTTCGCCGATAGAAAACATGTGGTTCATGGTTGCTCAACGATTGACCCAGATTACACCCCTAGCTACCACACCAGATCAACTTTGGCAACGTGTGGAAGCTGCTTGGTCTGCTGTACCCCAAGAACACATCCAAAGTCTCTTTGAATCAATGCCGAGGCGTGTGGCAGCGGTGATCTCCAACAATGGCGGCTACTCTGGCTACTGATTCTGGCAGGAACCACACTTCCCAGAAGTCTATAAATTTAATCAATTGATACTTGGTCAACATGTTATCTACAAAATAAATTTTGTTGTGCTATCTCTTTTTTTTCTTGTTGTTGCATTTACGGTGGCCAGCAGTGTAGCTGCTTCCACTAAGTACCTTCTTATAGTAAACGTTTTAAGTTCATACCAATAGTTCTGCTGCCAGTGCCATTCATAATGCTGGTACACAGGTTTATTCTCAACTCTTTAGTGATAATAGAGCTAGCTGTTGGTGCCTATTGTACCAACTCTGATGCTAAAGTAGCTGCTGTCCAACTGGTTTTAACTGAAACCTTTAAGAAGTGATTAGAATAATGTAATCTTCACTGATTTTCAGGCTACGACTAAAGTAATATTTTCAGTCCTACTTTCAATCAATGGACCATTACTCAGTTGTCAACTTTTGATTAATTCTTTGATGGATAACAGTCACAATGTCACCCAGCAGTGGATTCCAAGTCATTCTGGAATCATGGGTAATGAGTTTGCTGACGCACTGGCTAAAGCAGGCTCTGATCTTCCTCAACCTGATCCCTCCTGCTTGCTATCAAAGTGCTAAAAAACATCAATACTAGATTTAAGACCCATTTTCGAGAGAAGATTCGGGATTCTGTGAGGCAATTCTGTCCCTTTAACCTCTAACTGCCATCAGTGTATTATACACCTCGCTTAGTCACAGCGTTAACTACCCTGACGTATATGTGTCTTTCAGAAATAGGATCTTTTCTTTGCGTTGCTATCAGTAAATGTAATAAAATAAACTTGTGTTATACATACATTCTAGGAAAACGATTTTCATATTGATATGTTTTTAATAAATGACATTTCATTTAGATTTTATTATATATATTTATATAGTATGCACAATTATAAATAATTAGCTGTACCCTGCCACACGTTGTTGTGGCTCAGTCTTGTTAAACAGAAAGCACATGTTTTCAGTATGTTAAAACATTTGCATTGCAGGTATGATCTTTTATAAAAAAAATATATATATAAATATATATACGCAAAACTTTCAACTGTTATCATTTATAATTTGTTAACCAAATGCTTGAAGTTATTACTGCTTATTTTAGTCCTTATGTTATGAACCTATATATATATATAAATTTATTTACATTGTCCTTAAAGTGCAGACCTCAAGTTTGAAGATAAATTTTAAATGGCTCTGCTCTGGATTCCTTGAGGGCAATGGGTTGGTTTTACAATGCTTATGGATATTTCTATTAAATCATAGGTGTGTTCACAAATGCACATTTATCTAAACAATGTCACTTGGAAAAATGAATTGTATTTCCTGATGTTATATAGGAAATGTTTTGATTCCGCAGTATATCTAGCAAGCAAAATTTTTAATGGCTGTGTGGTTCTCTGAGTTGAAGCGGTTTAATTTTTTCAGTAGTACAAAATATTTCTTTTATTTCTCCTTTAAATTACAGAGCATTGCAATAAGGATACACTTGTAAGGATCATTGTGTAGATGAGAACATGCTGCCTGAACCTAGAATCTTCCACTGGGTTGTACCGGAATGCAAGGTGACTGTTATTGTGTGATTGCTCACCACAAAGTCATGTTTGAAGCAGATGTGCTTTTTCTGGTTAACATCTTTCTGATGTTGTAAAACACGAATGATGTGCTCGCAAATGTGCATCCTTAAGTCTGGCTGCATGCTGCTCTGCTGCGCCCTCAGCATGTGTTTGTGCCATTCTTAGTCTGTTTTTCTCGTTTGCTGATATCCATTCTTTCTCAGTTTGATGTGCAATTACACTCATTGTAGTACTTTTGCCTTGCAAGTATGATGACCTAAGTTTGATTTCCCGCAAGGTATTATTTTTATGTAGTGAAGCCAATTGACTGCACTTAAAAAGAAAAAAAATTCAAACAAAGCATATAAAATTCCTTAAAAACTTAAAACTGCACTTAAAAAGAAAAGAAAATTAAAACAAAATCATATAATATTTCAAAACATTAAAAAAAAAATCAGGAACAAAAAGAAAAGGAAAAAATAAAAAATGCTAATGAAATATTTAACTTCAAACGTGCATCAATTGATACACTTGAAATCCAACGCAATGAGAGGCTGAAGACATTTTCAATCGAATACACCAGGAAAATTCCAATATAAACATGGATTTTGCAGCAGAAATCTACGACAAAGTGTAGATAATGATGGAGTACTTTTGCAATTTACAATTCAATTATCATTAGCAATTGTTATCAATAAAGTTAAGGGCTTATCTTTAAAACAGAGTGGCTTATATCTAGACACAGACTGCTTTTCACATGAACAATTATTTGTTATCTGTGCACTTAAATATTAGCATCACCGCAGCCAAATTACCACCATGCAAATTGCACCATTTTTCATCCATTTCTTTTTTCATAAAAAATATGTTAGAATCTTTGTTGTTTAGATATTAAGGTGCACGTGGCACCAATTTTGTTACGGTGATGCTAATACATAATTACTGATGTGTGTTACAGAGCAGCAGTCACCAATTGGTGATGCGCGAGAAATTTTGGATGGTATGCAGAAAAATCGGGACATTATTTATACTTCTATGAAGATTCAGTTTAAAAAAGGATGAACAACAAAATAACATATTATAGAACATGGATTATTCTTTACTAAAGGCTTTTAGTTACCGAAATAACTAAATGAAAAAACAAATGAACAAAATTCCTGAGGTTAGCGATTTTCAATAACCTCAACCAATTTTTGGAAAATTGGTGGCAAAACACTTCAGTCTGTTGATTGTTGCTTTTCATGAAGCTTATTTTCAGGGATATGGAAGATTAAATAAAGATGTAAATATAACTATAGTGGTCCACCACATAGAGGTCAATCCTATTAGTGAACCGCAAATTATAAAGTTATACATTAAGTGGTTCATGAAGTGTTGAAAAATAGCAACTACTGCTCTAAAGTAGGCACAGCAGACAATTTCTGTATCTATACAGACAATGAAGCAACACAAAATGTTTACCCATAAGCATTGTAAAATTAACCCTTTGACCTCAAGAAGAGTCATTTTAAATTTATTTTCAAACTTGGCACCTCCCCTATGGAGACAATGCAAATAATTTTAGATTCATAACATGACAAAAAAAAAACCATAATAACTTGGAAGTATTCTGTTAACAAATTACAAATGAAATCTGTTTAAAAAAAGTTTTGTTAATGTACACATTTCCACATTTTTTTATAAAAAAAATCATACCTCAAGTGCAAGCGGTTAAAGATATTAGAAATGTGTGCTTTCTCTTTTCCTTCTTTTTAACCAGACTGAGCCACAGGAAAACGTGGTTGGGTACAGCTAGCTATAACAAACTTAAATGATAAAAAGCTATCAAAAACCAACAAATTATCAATATTTTGATGAAATCACCAAAAAAAGTTGCAAACAAAGGTACTTGGGTACTGTTGCAACTATATCAACCCCGATTTTGTTCGTGTCATACACGGTAAATTGGCAATTAAGTGCTAATGTTGCCAATATGGTTGCGATAATACATAAATATCAAAACAAACACAAAATATACATCAGAAAATCTTAATTTTCCCATTCGTATTTCACAGTAATACCTAATAAAATTTTGAAATTACACAAAATAGATATTTTGTGTGAGTAAAGTTATTGCCCCAGCTATTAGAAACTTCAATAACTATTTCGTGGAAAAAGTCACTACCAAGTGCAAAAAAGTATTATTATTGTGCACTAACAGGCATAGAATAGTTTTTCCTTATTGAATGCATATTGCAGTATTTGGCGATGTCTTTTAATTTTAGGTAAATGGCGAACTACAAAGAATATATAAGTACCAAAAAAAAATATTATATATTAATTTAATTTAGATTCATTGGAGAGAGATAAAAAAGGTGGAAGATTTTAAGCGATACACTACTCGTTTGTGGAGAGATTTTGAAATCACGCTAAATACATCCATTGTGTACAGAATTAAAATTAGTATTTTATATATAAAAATTATCCAAAGTAAATATCCTGAGTTTAAAAATAAATTGAAAAATTATATACAATTCTAACACTAATTGACATAAGAGCTGAACTATCTTTATCAACGCGAAAAGTATAATTTGAAAAAATAATTACAATCAATGCAAAAGTATAATTTGAAAAGATAGTTACAATCATATTAACCACCTGCTTCCTCAACATGTATTTGAGCCATCTGTCTGTTTTGCTCATTCACTGATGCCTACTCTAATTTGATGAGCAACTACCCCTTGCACTGTGTTTGCTTCGCCTGTATGATGACCTAAATTCGAGTCTCTGCAATACAATTTTCTGTACTGAAGCGGATTGACTGCAGTTAAAATGTAGGTTAAAACAAAAACATATGAAATTACAAAACAGCTCTGAGTGGGCCTTGTATCCGAATTCTTTTGGGGCCCTTTTTCAGATATGAGCACCATGTATAAGTGGAACTGTAATAACATTCGTTGGGGTCCCTGCATCATTGATACAGCGGTAGTTCTGCGTCCCTGACAAAAGCAAACCATAATAACTTCAAGTATTTTTTTAACAAATTACTAATGGAATCTGTTTAAGAAAGTTATAATTTTATAAAGCAATCAAAAACAAAATAAGGTGCAATATTTTGATGACTCAAAATCAGAAAATCTTAGTTTTACTATTTGTATTTCAATAGTAACATCAAATGAAAGGTACTTACGTATTATCGCAACCTATTGGCGACATTGTATAAAACGAAGCACATGATTGCTAATTCCGCGCGTACATCTGCGAAAATGGAATGGCCAACTTTGCGAGTTTTTATGAAAATTGGCGATTATTGCGATAATACGTAAGAATCAAATGAAATTTAAAAAGTTGTCTAAAACAGAAAAAACATTTTTATTAAAATTTATTAATTCGTCAAATTAAAATGTCTCCAAGTTGGAAAAAAATATTGTTTCCAAACATTAAATGTTATATTGCAGCATTTGGCTATGTCTTTTTATTTGAGGTAAATGGTTAACAGAAACTATTTGGTAGAAAAATAAGTAGCGTACAGAAGTCAATTACGTAAATTTCATTTTCGCTTAATAAAAAGAAATAAATTTAGCTTAAAATTACAGAAAAAAACACGATGTAGAATATAAGCACAGTCGTAAACATCCCGCGATAATGCTATCCGATTGTTGCCATAACTGCAAAACAAAATTTGATTGTTGAAATAATAATTTTTAAAAAATGATTTATTCGAAAAAGAATCACAATTACGTATCAAACAAAAAAAAAAAAAAAAATAGATAAATATGACAACCAATAAACATGACCATACAAGAATTATACAATTCGGAAAAATCCATGCGTAAAGTTTAAATTTTCGCATTCAGAGCGAATCGTGACATCGTATGACGTCAAAACACCAAAAAATCACATAAAAATTAAATTTAAAAAAATTTAGTGAATTTCAAAATAAAAAGTACATAAGATCCTGACCGGAGTCAAATGCAATATTGTCAATATTTCAGATAAATCCATGCAGAACTTTTCAAGTTATGCGAGCGTACACAAACCAACACAACATTTATATATATATATATATAAATGAATGAAAAACCAGACATTTCTGCATCATTTTTTAAAAATATGTAAATACACACAGCATGGCAATGAAAATACACCACAAATACGTCCTATAAAGTGATGATAAACGGCAAACAAAAAGAAAATGGATTGAAAAATAAGTGTTTCTTATTTCAAAATACAATACTGCATGCAAAAACATCAAGTTATCAGTACGTTGTAGGCCAGTCATGAGAGGCAAGACAAGTAGCAACATGTTTTGGAAGTCAATGAGTGTGCAATGAGAGTGAGAGTAATATTTAAGTCACACAAGGGCTAATGGCGACGGACCTCATATTTTTCTAAATATATATTCTTCTTAGGATTAATAACTTTTAAGTCACAATTTTTAAAATTTTTTTGCATAAGTAGCTCGAAAAGATAAAGAGGGATATGGTAAAGGGAGCTATGTCCATACTTTATTTTCTCTATACATTGCTCTAATATATTAATTTAATATTACATTTTCTTCCTCTTTAAAGACTACTTCAAACAGAAATTTAATACCTGTGAAGCCATGTTTTAATCCTATTGTTTTATTTTTAAACAAAAAGAAGTTTCTCTGAATGGAATATTTTTCTTTATTAAAAAGTCTCAGAGCTAATTTAACTTTTTTTTTCTCTTAGACTAAATTCTTAAAGTTTATTTTAAATACCTTTCTCAAACAAGGGAGTTTCCTTGTGTAGTACTTTACAGTGTTGCCAATTTTGTAAGAATTTTAAAGCACAAATAACTACTTATTTTGAAATGACTGTTTTAATTCATAATTTTGTAACAAGCCTGAATTCTTATACCACTGATAAGATTTATTAATTCAATTACACTGTGTTTCCTTGATCTTTTATAATTGTAAGTTTGCATATTATAAACTTGCTCACTTATAGTAACTTTTATAGTAATTTTTTTAAATTTTTGATAAATATTGTCTAGTCAGGCACCGATTATCTTCTGAGTGCTAAGATTGTAATTTTTCCCAAGAAGGGAGATTTTTAGCTCCAAATAATTTGGATAAGCTCGATCTTCTTCATCTTTCCCGAGCCTACTAGCAGTTTCGACACCAGACTAGCATGTGGCGATTGTTACTGCTGAAACAGAAACACGACTTAGTGCCATTCCATCATGCACACAAATCTTGCCAGATACCATTACAAACGGAACCATTGAAATTGGACCAATAACATTTTGCCAAATAAATATCAAAGTGCAAGTCACTGGAGCTCAATTAATGCCATTACGGGTCCTGGTTGATTTGGGAACATACAGGTTGTCTTGGAACAGTTCGACAAAAGTATACCATAAAACTTACAATTTTCCCAGTGGATATGTCAGCCCATACATGCTGATGTCCTTCTGGCCACTCCATGAACATGATATGTTCTGTTCTTTCAAATACCCTCTCTACAGATAATGCATAATGAACGCATGTAAATGGCTGTCCTCTGCATCACAATGGATGGATCAACCTGCTTTATTGAATCCCAGCACATAACCCCTTGTGAAGACTATCAGCCGAAACTACCTTCGTAGACAGTGACCGGCTAAGACACATTTCCTCAGCAATAATATAAAGCTCCATTAACTGGTTTCTCTTTCCAACAAAGTAAAACGAGTATTTAAGAATGCGCCCAATACTTTCCTTAGATTGTACTCACCAAGTGAGGATCATTCCAGATCATTTACTAACTGGTGTTAAATTATTAAGTATTAAAGTGAGGATATTTAATATTAGGTTAGGGAAAAAGAAATTCATTATTTTTTCGGTAGATGGTTGTAGTGTCGATATCTCGTGAAGTATCGATCGAACTATTTCAAATTTATGCTCGTTGTCAAGGTGACATTTCACACTAAAAATTTTTTTGTTTTTTGTTTCGTCCACTCAGTTGTGAGTTACGGGGTGTTAAAAATGGAAGTCAACAAAGAGAAAATTCGGTACATTTTACAGTTTTTCTTTGATAAAGGCGAAAATGCAAGCCAGGTGGCTGAAATTGTGAATGGTGTTTATGGTGCCGATACTGTAACCGCTAATTACGTGCAATTTTGGTTTCGTCGATTCCGTTCAGGCATTTTTGATGTTAAAGATGCACCTCGCACAGGCAGGCCCATCGTCGAAAATGTCGATAAAATCGCAGAAATAATCGAAGTTGACCGACTAGTTAGAAGTCACAGCATCGCCCAGGAGCTAAAGAATGACCATAAAACAGTTTTAAACCATTTGCGCAAAGTTGGATTCAAAGAGAAGCTCGAAGTTTGGGTGCCACAACAATTAACACCAAAAAACATGGTGGATCGAATTTCCATCTGCGAAGTCATGGCCAAACGGAATGAAATCGGCCCATTTCTTAAACGGATGGTGACTGGGGATGAGAAATACTGTGCGACAACGATCGTGGTCAAATAGCGTTGAAGTAGCTCAAACGGTGGCCGAACCAGGACTAACGGCCAGGAAGGTTCTACTGTGTATTTGGTGGGACTGGAAAAGAATAATTTAGTATGAGTTGCTTCCGTATGGCCAAACACTAAATTCAGATCTCTTCTGTCAACAACTGGAACGTTTGAAGCTAGCAATTGACCAGAAACGGCCAGAATTGGCCAACAGAAGAGGTGTTGTGTTCCATCAGGACAACGCCAGGCCACACACATGTATAGTGATTCTCCAGAAACTCGGGGAGCTTGGTTGGGAAGTTTCAATGCATCCACCCTATAGTTTGGACCTGGCACCAAGCGATTACCACCTTTTTCTTGCATTGCAAAACTTCCTGAGTGATAAAAAACTGGGATCAAGAGAAGATTGTGAAAATCGATTACTAGAGTTTTTCGCCAATAAGGACCAAGACATCTTATGAGAGAGGCATTATGAAGCTACCTTTAAAATGGTAACAAATTATACAACAAAACGCTGCATATTTGACCCGAATCGTTCAATCCGAAACATAAGTAAAGTCTTGAATTTCATGCAAAAATAATGGATTTCTTTTTCCCCGACCTAATATTTGTCAAGTGAGTATCCAGTTTCTCATGCAATGCTAAAAGACAATTATTAGTTTCTCTATTGCTACATTTTGATTTTTGAAATACATAATTTATTTATCAGTCTATCATAATATTTACACATAGGTACATAATTTGCAGGGATGTTAACATAAAAAAATCATAAGATCTTTCATATATTTTCTATAGCGTCTAAGATCTCTATCTCATTTTGATTCTGAAATTCAAAATCATGAATTCAACACATGAGCATTCCATATTTAATAGCAGTCTTCAGATAAAAAATATCCAAATATTTTGTGATTTGCTTTCTAACAACTAAGTAGCCATTAGGGCGATCATCAGCCTGAAGCCAGGGCCTTTATACATAAATTTTCTTGCTAACACATTTAATAATATATTAAAGTCATCCATTATGGCATGTTGATGGTAATCATCAATGTATTCTCTGAGTACACTACATTTAAAGGCCTCCAAATTCTGAAATTTGATTATAATTGAAAAACATTCTGCCTAGTTTCTTGTCATATTTAAAGGCATTTTTAGTAACAATATTTTTTATTAGGAAAATAAGATTGATACATATGGAAAATAACAGAAAAAAATTTATTAAATGATATATTCAAGAATAGCAAAATACAACATTTTGCATTATAACTTTTAATAGTATACAATTTAATGTCCCTTTTATGCACCAAAATTTTATTAATGTCACTAATTATGTATAAACCCTGAGTACCAAAAGATGATTATTTAAAATAATTACAATCTTAAATTCTCTTTTATTTAAACCAAAATGTTTAATTAATCCTTTATAGTAGTTCTGTAAGCCACTGTTGTAAATTAAATTCTTTAATATGGATGGCACTGCAAGTCAGCGAAGAGTATATATACTTTGTTTGGCTTGTAGAGGTGTGGTTCTGTTTACGTAATGTTCTTTGTGTAATGTCTTCTATGTGTTTCGTCCAATAAACAAAATTTAACTAAAGATGGACTTGGACAAATTACTGGAATCATAATTATTGAATATGATCGCCTAACTGACCCATAGAATTTAGGATTTAAGGAAAACTACATTATTTGGTGCCACAACGTGAAGCTGTAAGCTAGCTCAAATCTACAGAAATCAGGTAGGCGATTATATATATTTTATAAAGATGGAAAAGTCACTAGAAGACGTTAAAAGTAAAAGAAAAACTCTTAGATCTTTAACGACTAAATTAATAACAAAAGTTGAAAGTATAATAAAAGATGAATCTATTTCTTATGAAGATAAAATTGAGGATCTAATTGATTGCAAAGAACAATTACTTGATAAACAGAATAGTTTAAAGGAATTAAATGAAAAGATTGAATCTCTCATAAAATTGGAAGAAATTGAAAAAGAAGTTTCAGGAAGTGAGGAATATTCCGAAAGTATTATTAAATGATTATCGAGAATATCTAGATTTACTAAAGAAAATACTAAGATTTCAAATGGAAATGATACCGATAAATCATTGGATAGTTCTATTAATGAGGGAACTAAAATTGTTTCGGATTCTAAATTTGTAAAACTTCCTAAGCTTAATATAAATAAGTTTTTTGGGGATTCAGTTTCATGGCTTGAGTTTTGGAGTCAGTTCCAAACAGCCATACATGAAAACGATAGTCTATCAAAAGTGCAAAAATTTGTATAGTTAAAAAATTTACTTGGAGGTGTAGCATTAAATGCTATAAAAGGGTTTGCATTAACTAAGGAGTTATGATAAAAGCGTAAGTTTACTTAATTCGAGATTTGGTCGCGAAGATCTCATAATTAATAGTCACATGAACAAATTGCTTAACTTGGAACCCGTAAGAAATTCTTCAAATATAAGGGCGTTACGTCGTTTATATGATGAACTAGAAATTAACATACGATCTCTTGAAAGTTTAAATGTAGTATCTGGTACTTATGGCCAACTTTTGTGTCCTATATTATTAAAGTTAATTCCAGAAGATATTAGCTTAGAATACAATCATAAAAGAAAATCTAATTCAGAATTTGACATTTCGTAGTTAGTTAATTTTATAAAAACAGAAGTGGAATGTCGCGAAAACTCTAAATTATTGCATACTCCTAATAATTATTCTCAAGAAGGTTACAAAAAACCATTTAACCGTAATATTCCTACCGCTACAGCATTAAATACAAATATAAAATCTAGTTGTTTATTTTGTAAGTCAGAACATAATTCTTTCTGCTGTGAATCATTTCTGGTATCAGAAAAAATAATATAAATTAAAAAGTGAAGGGAGATGCTTCAAATGTTTTAAATGCTCACATTTAAGTTCGCACTGTAATTCTAAGATTCAACCCTGTAAAATATGCAAGAAAAAATCTCATCACGAATCTATTTGTTTTCAAAAGACACAGAGCGAAATAAATGGAGAATCTGCTGAAAATAAAAGAGATAATTTTACTGTTGTGACTACTATTTCGAATTCTGATCGAATGAATGCGGGGGTCGCAGTCAGTATTTCTTCAAACATGCGTAGTTGATTTACGATTTAAAAATACATGGATAGAAGCTAATTTATTATTTGATTCAGGCAGTATGAGATCATTTATTTGTAAAAATTTAGCTGAACGACTTAAGCTTCCAGTTATACGAAAGGAACACTTGATAGTTTATACATTCGGAAATAGACAACCAAAAGAAAAAATATTTGATGTGGTCAAGGTCACAATTAGCAATAAAAAAATATCCAGAGAGGAGCGCGGAATGTGAATTATTAATTTCGGATACGATAACAAATGCAATCATTCCGACACCCAATGTTTCTATAGAAAACCTAATAAAAACTAACCCCTTGACTCATTTAGATTTATGTCTTTCTCAAAGCAATAAAGAGATTAATGTTTTAATAGGAGCAGATCTTTAATGGCAGTTTCATACTGGATGTGTTGAAAGGATAAATAAAAATCTATTTTGTGTTGAAACATTATATGGTTGGACGTTAACAGGAATAAATAATGTAAGAAAAAATAGGGATTCTATTGTAGAAAATTTGTGTTTTTGCGAATATCAAACAAATTGCAATTCGGAAAGGTATTCATTGGAAGATATTAATTCTCAATTGCGTAACATTTGGGAAATTGATAATTTAGGTATAACGGATAACATAGTTAAAGAATCATCTGAGGAAGAAACGTTAAAACAATTTGAACAGAATATAAAATTTAAAAATGGTAGATACGAAGTTAAATTGCCTTTCAAGGATGTTAATATTAGTAGTAATTTCAATTTATCGAAAAATAGATTAAAGAGTTTAGCATCGCGAGTTAAGGAAGATAATTCTTTGTTTGAAAATTATACTAGAGTTTTAGATAGTCAGCTGAAAGATGGAATTATAGAATCAGTAAATACTAAAACCTTAACTCAAAATCCTATTTATTATATGCCGCATCATCCCTGTAATCAGAAATGATAAAGAAACAACTAAATTGAGAATTGTATTTGACGCTTCATCAAAAGAAAAAAATTGTTTATCGTTAAATGATAATTTAAAGGCAGGACCTAATGTAAATCCAAATATATTGATTTTACTTTTGAAATTTAGAAAATTTAGAATAGGGTTAATATCAGATGTGGAAAAGGCTTTCCTTCAAATAGTTTTGGCTGAAGAAGGTAGGGATTGTCAAAGATTTCTTTGGGCTGATGATTTTCCTCCAAATAACTTAAACATTTATAGAAACAAAACAGTTACTTTCGGTGTAAAATCTTCACCTTTTCTCTTAGCAGCAACCGTAAAACACTACATTAAGAATTACGAAATATCGCATCCTTTAGCATACAAGGTTTTAAACGAATACTTATATGTAGATGATTTAATAACAGGAACAAATACAGTTAATGAAGCATTAGAGTTGTCTAAACATACTAAATTACTTTTAAAAGATGCAAATATGAACCTTAGGAAATGGAAAACAAATTCTATAGAGTTAAGTCAAAAATGGGAAGAAAGTAAATTTGAAAATTTAACTCATAACGAAGCCGTACCCATAAAGGTTTTGGGATTAATTTGGAACACTGTAACTGATGAATTTAAATTAGACTTGTCATCTCTATTGATTCATTAAAAAATGTTAAAAATACTAAACGAAGTGTTTTGCGAATCTCATCTAAATTATTCAATCCTATTGGATATATAGCTGTATTCACAATTAGAATAAAAATTATTCTTCAGGAAATTTGGGAAGGGGGACTTGATTGGGATGAAGAATTAGGAAAAAATTTAAGAATTAAATGGGAAAAATTGTGTAAGGAGGTTCACTCATTGGTAGATCTATCCATTCCAAGGTATTATTTTAAGGCTGATGAATCTAGTGAAGAGTTTAATGAATATCAAATTGTAATATTTTGTGATGCAAGTGAAAGAGCTTATGGTGCTATTGCATTCATTCGCTACAAAAAAAATTCGGATTTTCATGTGAACTTTGTTTCTTCGAAAGCACGTGTAGCTCCACTAAAGAAATTGAGTTTACCAAGACTTGAATTGCTTGCGACTTTAATAGGAGCTCGTTTATTAGAAACGTTGAGGAAGGTGTTTAAGATAACCATTTTCAGATTCAACAGTAGCACTTAGTTGGATACGTGGATATGCAAAACAGTGGAAACCTTTTGTTTCAAATCGGGTTCATGAAATTCAAGATTTAACAAACCCACAGAACTGGAGATTTGTGAAAGGAGAACAAAATCCTGCAGACATTGTTTCTAGGGGTTGCAGTGCAGAAGAATTGTTGAAAAATAGAAGATTATGGCATGGACCACATTGGCTTACATTATCTGAAGAAAATTGGCCGAAGAATGAAATATTATTTCAAGAGACTACTAATGAAGAAGAGTTAAATATATAGCAATAAATTATTCGAGTGAATTCCAGAATGAGGAACCAATCTTGGATATCAATAACTTCAGTTCCATATCAAAGGTATTCCGAATTACGACATGGATTCGAAGATTTATTAACAACATGAAGTTAATAAAGAAAGATCGAATTAAAACCCCTTTGACGGCAAAAGAAATTGAAGAAGCTGAAGAAATTTGGATCAAGAAGGTACAAGCAGAAAATTTTGGTATAGAGATCACTTGTTTGAAAGAGAACAAAAATTTACCGAAAGATTCGAAAATCCGAGAACTAAATCCATTTCTGAATGAAAGAGGTATTGTACGGATAAGTAGAAGATTGCATCAGTCAACACTGAGCTATCATGAAAAACATCCAATTTTGATTCCAGCGAAGATCAGATTTACAGAACTCCTGCTAAAAGATGCTCACGAGAAGGTGCTTCACTCAGGTGTCGCAGATAGTTTGATTCAAGTCCGTGAGAAGTACTGGGTACCAAAAGGAAGGCAAATAATCAAGTCAATCATTAGGAAGTGCTTTTTTTGTAAAAAATTCAATTCCCGTCCAGGTACGCAGATTATGGCTCCTCTTCCAGAGATAGAATAGAACAATCTCCACCGTTTGCTGTAACCGGACTGGATTTCGCCAGACCAATATATGTCAAAAACTCAAAGGAAAAGTTTTACATACTACTTTGCACATGTGCTGTAACTAGAGCACTCCACCTCGAATTAGTTACAAGTTTGACTACGGAAGCATTTCTGCTAGCATTTCGTAGATTTATTTCGAGAAGAGGACTTTGTACCATTATCTATTCGGACAATGCTAAAACATTTAAGAGAGCAGAAAGTGAAATGAAACGACTGTGGACTGTAATAAGCCATCCTGATGTGAAAGAATTTTGCGCATCAAGGGGCATAAAATGGAAATACATCATCGAAAGAGGTGCATGGTGGGGCGGATTCTACGAAAGAATCGTCCGTTCCGTAAAAACAATCTTACGAAAAGTTATAGGCAAATCGTCATTAACTAGCTAGAGACTGTTTTGTGTGAAATTGAAGCAGTATTAAATTCGCGTCCTATAACGTACATCGATTCAGATTCTACTGGAAACTTTCCATTAACTCCATCACATTTCCTGTTAGGGAGAAGATTAACCAGTTTACCAGCAGTGAAACTTTCTACTGTAGACTGTGTTGTGGATAAAAAGGTGCTCTTCTTAAACGATTCAACTACCGCGAAAGACTGTTGAATAACTTTTGGAGACAATGGAGAAAGGACTATCTGTTAAATTTGAAGTTTGCACATTTTGTGAATCCAACGAAAGATACTAAATTCAAAATTAATGATATTGTACTGATACATGATGATCGATTACCTAGAAGCCTATGGAAATTGGGTAAAGTAATTGAAACCTTTACAGGTCGTGATAAAAGAATTAGAGCCTGTGCAGTAAAAACGGAAAATTCCGTTATAAAACGTCCTGTGCAACTTTTACATAATCTAGAAATACCTAACTAAATACTATTGATAGAAATTTGAACTCTATTTGGAACTTTAAATGCATCTAACTTGAATTTATTATTATTTGTATTTTATTGCATTTATTTAAAATTGTTGTATTCAATTTTTACTTTTCCGAAATTTACTATTTTTTGCTTTAAATTTAAATTCATTGTAATTGAAATTTATTTGCTATTTAAATTTTCCTCCTATGATTTAACATAGTTTAATGGATATTATTAATATGTTGTTAATGTATGAATATTGTATGTTGTAATCATTATAAGTGAAATTCTGAATTAACATTTAAATTTAGCATAATGTAAGTAACAATATTAATTTGGAATTATGAACTATCCATTCATAGGGGGGATGTGTTGTAAATTAAATTCTTTAATATAGATGGCGCTGCAAGTCAGCGAAGAGTATATATACTTTGTTTGGCTTGTAGAGGTGTGGTTCTGTTTACGTAATGTTCTTTGTGTAATGTCTTCTATGTGTTTCGTCCAATAAACAAAATTTAACTAAAGATGGACTTGGACAAATTACTGGAATCATAATTATTGAATATGATTGCCTAACTGACCCATGGAATTTAGAATTTAAGGAAAACTACATTAGTCACAAACTAGTTCTAATACTCGCTTTTTGAAGGTTCCCTTGTCTCTATTTTTATTTTTATGAATAGCTTTTGAAATTCTCTAGATTTGATTATTATTACGCTCATGGCATTTCGGAAGACATGAAAAATCCTTGTCATTTTGTTTAATAGAATGTAAGATATTTTTGCTATTTCACATTATATTTAATCTATTAGGTTAATTTGAGTCCAATAAACCTATGTAAAAGTTCTCAAACCATAATTTTATACCAGCAATATGTATTAAAAATTAATAACTACCCTTTTTATTTTCAAAAAATGTGTTATATATTCATTTCTAAGTTGCAAAAAAAGTAGGGCACTTGTGAAGATTCTGTGCAGTATTTATCTACAACCCACAATATAAGATGGGATACTTGTGTTATTGTCTTTCATAACATATTTAAAAATATATTTTTTGTGTGTATTATAGCTTTATTTTCTTTCAGTATAATGCCTAGAGAAATAGCCTTGAACGACTTTCAAAAAGAGCAAATTTTAATCTATAAAAATGAGGACAGAGCAATATAAGAAATTTCTCATCTACATTAAGTTGGTCAAAATACAACTTCTAGTATTTTACAAAAATCTGACAGTTATACATCTAAAGAAAATATAGAACAATAAAATAAATAAAAAAATGAATCCTTATGATGAAAGAAAAATTATCCAGGAGCTTAGAAAAAGTGCAATCATTTCGAAGGTAAAGCTCAAGCAGGATTAATACAAACTATTTACAACAGCATAAAAAAGTCGAAACTTTCCAGAGCAAACATCATCTGAAGTGATAAAAAATATATGCAGCCAGGCAACTGCATTTGACCTAAGAACTTATGTCATGGGCCACTAAATGGAATTCTGTCATATTCTCTCGGATGAGAAAATATTAATTTCGATGGCCTGATTGTTATGAATACTATTCGCATAGTTTTGAAGACATGAGCAATTTTACTGAACTTGACTAATAGGAGAAAGAAATTTGATGGTGTGGTTAGCCATATGATATGGAGGATGAACAAGTCTAGTGTTTTTACATGGTAGCCAGAGCCATCAAGATTACATACAAGTGTTAGAATCTCAGCTTTTTCTTTATCTGTAAAAATTAGATGGAGATGGTTGGATATATCAACGGGACAGTGGGCATCAATCCTCACAGAAAATGCTATGAAATTTTGAGTTCTGGCATGGCCAGAATGTTCAAGTTTTGGCATGGCCTTGATATAAACCTTGTAATAAATATCTGGGGTGTTCGTTAATAACGGGTTATCTGCTCGTTCGATGGATAGATGGAGAATGAAAGCTGTACGAATTGAGAGTTAAGAATGCCTTCAATAACATTTGAAACAATTTCTGTCAAATTGAAATCCAATTACTGCACGACTCGATGCCAAACAGGATTTTTGAACTATTCAAAGCAAATGGAGGGGAAAAAAATAACGTTACTAAATTATTGCTTTTCTTGTAAAAGCTATGATATCCTTCTACCTTTATCCCCCAAACTTTTTAGTACAAAAGTAAAAATAACTTCAAAAATTTGTTAAATGTTATATAATTCTCAATTCAATTGCTTTTATGTTCACTTAATCAAAACATTATACTCATAAAAGGATTTTTGTGCAAGGGAAAAAAATACACCTTTTTTTTCGTATTTAAAAATTTGTGCCCTACTTTTTTACAGAGTGTAAGATAGCTGTTCTATGCTGATTCAATAACTAAGGAGCAGATTTTTATTGTTTGGGTATTAACTGATTCGTGTTGTGTTCCAACAAATGTTCACAGCAACTTGGTGGTCAGTAGAGAAATAGTTTGGTGTACATGTACATTGCATTACAAAGTAATGCTTATCTCAACAAAGTGTTCAAGGGATCTTTTTGAATATCCCTCACACATATATACATAACATAAGAATGCTCACTTATTTTTGACAATATACATAAAATTTAAAATTACGAAAAAACAACATACTATTTGAGAATGGCATGGAATATTCTTTTTTTTCCAACTCTTCAATTTTTCTCTTTAATGCTAGATTTTCTTCATTCAGAATTAATGCTGAAAGCAATGTAGGAGCAATAACATAGTCTCTAATCTAAAGAAGAAAATTATGTAAAAATTAAAACATACAAATTTACTAAACAGAAAAACATGTATTAAGCACTGAAATAAAGAGCCCCTTTCAAGCAAAAAAAAAAAAAAACCAAAGAAATATATATATATATATATGTACACCTATTACTTTTAGAAATTTAATGCCCTGAAATGTATCTATATACCATAAATATTTGTAAATGATTTTAAATAAATCGCAGTTTTGTTCACTAACCTTGTCATTTGTCATTGAATGAAGCAGTAGATCAAAAATAAAAAGTACTCCACTTGCAGTGAATTTAAGATGAAAAGAGATCTTATCTTCAGCAAAATCAATTTTGCTATCAGTAGGATTACCATTTAAAATGGACTCCAACGATTTCTTCACATGCTTCAAAATTACTTTTGACCGCATTTCAGCATGTGGATTTAAAATCTAGAAGGGAACAAAATATTATCTCTATGAGTCATATCATAAAATTGAGCATTTTTTTTTTTTTACATTTATGTCTTACAAAAAAATGAACGATAGAATTTCAAACACATATTCCTATACACCATAAATTTAAAGAAATTAATGAAAAACTTGAAGCCTTTAAAACACATGTGTAATTTTTGTAACTTATGTAGAACACATGAGATACCATACATAGAAGAAAATGATTACAGAAGCTATCAAATATTAAAAAACAAAACATAATTAAGATATTACACAGAATTTCATACACATACAAATGGAATTATACATTTCAAGTTGGCACAGTAGGAATGTATTTGCAGAATTTTTTACAAGAACAGTTATTTTGAAGAAAGTTAATTTCAGATATTTGGATTTTACAACAAATTTAATCTTAAGCTTTTATTAAATTCTTACTCAATCATAACCATTATTTTCAGAATTGAATTTTTATCAACAAAACATGTCAGTTTAGGATGGGTAAAAGGTCACAATTTTTTTCAATATATATATATCCATTAGAATAAAGACTTTGATTGTTCATGCCTACAATGAAAAAAAAATCACATCAAAGGAAATGAAAAATAGGAATCAAGTATATTCAGAATGGTCCTAAAATTTCTTCAGAACACTCGTAAGTTATTTGCATGTTATTTTGAAATAAGTGTCTGCTATTTTCAAAAACTGTCTTGTACTCTTAATACCAATTTTTGGATGCATGCACGCATCCAAAAAAGACACAGCAAGTAAAAAAAAAAAGATAAGGGTTCACAGGCTAACAATATTTATTTTGAAATGAAATGAATTTGGTTTGAGTGAAATTTGGTCGAAGTATTTTTAACAGAATTTCATAAGTGGGTATATTAGATACTATGTCACAAATTGGCAGAAGTAAAGTCAAAACTAACCCCTTGTTTTGATGTCTCTTATACATCAAAGGTTCAAAAGCATACTGAATTATTAACACTAAACATCAAATCAACATCACTTTTCAAATGACCCATTTTGAACTTTTGCATTGAAAATGCACATATCTTATTGTTTTTGCACATTTGACTTCATGACTTTTTCTAAGTAATTAATCTACAGTTATTATACTATTTTGTTTTGTTTATTTTGAGTAATTCTTGTCGTATACCGTTATCTACCACAACAGGTCATTTGATCTGGAGAGCATTTTTTGTTTTATAAGCTTATCGAGTCATATTGCTTATCGTATTGTAGTCTGTAAGTTGCACGTTTCTGCAACGACTGTTGCGTAAAGTAGTTCATTTAAAATAGCTGAGAATAATTTCAAGAAAAGTCTAAGTTCTAAGTCTTGCAGATGGCCTCTCCAAGTTTTTTTCAATATCCTTGATTTAGCTGGCATAAATGCTTGGATTTTGTACAAGCAAATGACAAGAGAAAACGTCTCAAGACAAGATTTTTTACTCAAGCTAGCAGTAGAACTTGGCACCGATTTTCGAGAAGCCGGTGAACAACCAAAACAAAGAAAAAATATGAAAGGATCATTGCTTAAGTCTACTACAGATACTTATCAATGTAAGAGATGTCAAATAGGATACTGTAAAGAAAATAAAACCAACAAAATTTGCTCTAAATGTAAAAAATATGTTTGCGGAAAATGTACAATGGACACACTTATATGTAAAAAATGCGATGAGCAATGAATTAAAAATTCTAATTTTTTGCTTTTGTAATAGAAATGGTCAATTTACTATTTTGTTTTATTATATAATAAATTTAATTTTTATTTTCTTTCTAACATCCATATTTCATAAATTCAAGCATAAAACAAAGTCGGGTCATTTGATCTGCTATGGTAGAAATAGGTATCTATTAAGTGTTGGTATGATTAGTGTTAAGATTAACTCAAAACCAAGGAACAGAAGAGAAATAAATAAAGGGTAAAAATCAAATAAAAAAATGTAGGGTAACTAGTGAGTGAGTGAATGTAGGGTTTTATGGCGCAAGAGCCAATTTTGGCTATACTGTGCCACACGTTTGTTAAAATCTTAAAATAATTATTAAAATACACACGACATATATATACAAATATTTTTATATATGTGCATGCCTGCATGCACACACATAAAAATGAAAGTTAAAACAATTAAAAATAATTTGTTAAATTAAATATAAAAATCCAATTTTATTAATAAAAGCAAATAGGTTTTGGTGGGGTTTTTCTCCCACCAAGTCAGGTAAAGTTAAATGAGATGAATTAAAAAAGGTGATACGATAATTATTAAAAACGGGACAATCTATTAAAATATGTTGAACTGAGTACGAGACCATGCATTAAGGACAGTTAGGAGCATCTTCCCCCAACAACAAATGCCTGTGTGTAAAGCGTGTATGACCAATGCGAAGACGAGTCAATTTGACATCAGTTCTTCGCATTGGCATCACAGGCCATGCTCCTATGACAGGTTTCACAGAGTGCAGTTTGTTAGACAACTGCTGACTCCAAGATTCCTGCCAGATCGTAAAAAAATGATGCAGGATGACGCGCTTAATATCCGATAGCGGGACTGCTAGCGGCAGATGAGTCGTCGCCGACCGTGCCGCGCTGTCCGCTTGCTCGTTACCAATAATTCCCACGTGGTTCGGTAGCCAGCAAAATACTATAACAAAACCCTTGCTGTATAGTCGACTCGTAATGTCGAGTACATTACAAACCACTGGATGACAACGATCATTATAATTTTCAAGCGCTTCTAATACACTCATGCTGTCAGTATAGATGCAGTATTTACGGGGCATATTGGAGTCGATTAATTGAAGTTCACGGTAAATGGCGACAGCTTCTGCAGTGAAAACGCTGCAAGAAGCGTCTAGTCGATAACCGAGCATATTATCTTCAATCACGACTCCACAGCCAACGTAACCCGCACGTTTCGAACCATCTGTGTAGATGGCCGAAAACTCCCTATACTGACTGCGGTGGTAGGCGAAGACGCGTTGAAAGACGATAGGTGTTACGGTGGATTTACTGTAATTGGCAAAAGGGTAGATATAATGGAACCGTGGTATATTCCAAGGTTGGAATGGAAAAAGGTTCTTTTGCTGGATATCCACATTGGGTAGGTCGAGTTCGGCTATAAGTTGTTTCATCCTATCCATAAACGGCCGTATGTTAGATGGCCGGGCATCATAAAGTCTCTTCATGGTGGTGGTGAGTCTCATACATTTCAGAGGATGTGAAGGAACGGACAAGAGTTTAAAATAATAGGCAAGAGACAGCTTCCTCCGTCGAAGATCCAGAGGAAGCTGGTTGCAATTAACATAAAGACTCTGCACTGGCGATGTGCGAAACGCACCAGAACAGATTCTCAATGCCATATGGTGGACAGGGTCAAGTTTTTTCAGCGCAGAGTTGCACGCAGATCCATAAATGGCACAACCGTAATCCATGCGGGACAGTACGATAGATTGATACACTCGGAGCAGTGATGTTCGATCCGCCCCCCAGGAGGTGTTAGACAACACCTTCAAGAGGTTTAAAGACTTTTCACACTTCTTCCGCAATTGTAAAATATGCGGAAGGAAAGTGAGTCGACGGTCGAAAATTACCCCGAGGAATCGTACGTCGGGAACTACGGGAATATTAACATCGCGAATGCGTATTTCAGGCTCGGGATGAAGACCCCGTTTGCGGCAAAAGTGCACGCAGCAACTCTTACTGGCAGAAATACTGTGACCGTTGGTGTCACACCACTTAACAAGATTGTTGACGGCAGTTTGCAACTGCCGTTCAATCATGCGCATGTCTGATCCTTCACAACTGATCTGCAGATCGTCCACGTATAATGAAGCCTGTATAGAAGGCGAAAATATATTTAAAATGTGAGAAATATGACATATAAAAAGGGTGACACTCAAAATGCTCCCCTGAGGAACTCCCTCAGCTTGGGTGAAAGGAGCAGAGAGAATGCCACCCAGTCTCACCCTAAAAGTACGAAGATTTAAAATTTTTTTAATAAAAGTGGGCAAATTGCCTCTTAATCCAAAATCAAATAAAGTGCGAAGTATCCCATAGCGCCAAGTACGATCATATGCCTTCTCGATATCGAAAAAGATAGAAACTAGATGATTCCTCCGGACAAAAGCGTTTCTGATTTTGCCCTCCAGCATGATGATATTGTCAAGAGTGGATCTTCCTTTGCGGAAGCCATTCTGAAACAGAGGAATGTATCTGTTCTTTTCCAGCTGATAAATGAGACGGGTATTGACCATACGTTCCAGTGTCTTACAAAGGCAGCTCGTGAGTGCTATCGGTCGATAGCTTAGAGGGTTCTTTGGATCTTTTCCAGGTTTTAGGATGGGGATCACTATGGCTTCCTGCCATTGAGTAGGATACACCTGCTCCCTCCATATTCGGTTGAATAGGTAAAGGAGACTTACTAGTGAATCCTCATTCAAATGGCGAAGCAATTCATAGGATATTCCATCAGGACCTGGACTAGTATTATGGGCTGATGATAAGGCCCTCTTCAATTCCCACATGTCAAAGTCATTGTTGTAGGGTAGAGGTTGTCGGCACCTGAAGTTCATAGGTGTCCGCTCTAAACGATTCTTAGTCACCTGAAATGCAGGGCTATATGAATCGGAGCTGGACACACTAGCAAAAGTTTGGCCAATCAAGTTGGCCACATCGACAGGTGACGAATACAAAGCAGTCGATGTTTCCAATATCGGGATGGTAAACTCCCGATAAAGGCCATTCGCTGCTTTGACCTTTCTCCATAACTGTTGGCTGGTAGTTGACGATGTGATTGAAGATACATACTTGAACCAAGATTCTCTCTGGCATTGACGACGTATTCTACGAGCTAACGCTTTTGCAGGTTTGAACGCTATGAGATTTTCAGTGGTGGGGTATCTCCTGAAAATACCCCACACTCTCCTTTGTTCCTTTTTGACTTGTTGGCAGGAAGAGTTCCACCATGGTCTGCACAGCTTCCGATTAAAATTGGATGTTTTTGGAATTGCTGCATTGGCAGCATTCCGAATAGCTTCAGTGACATTTAAAACGGTATCATCAACTGCCCTGTTCTGAACCATTGCGTCGGTGATAACTGCTCTAACCGTGTGAATTTATCCCAGTCTGCGCGATGAAAATGATAAGTGGGGGGACGAAGTCATGTCCCCGCACCAATAACATGCGAGACTAGGAGGGAAATGATCACTGTTGTGCAGATCTTTATCAACCTCGAAATTCAACATCGGTAGCAGAACTGGCGAACAGATGGCTAGATCGAGGGAGTGAAATGTTCTCGTGGGTGCATGGAAGTAAGTCTTCTCGTCGTTGTTGAGAAGACAGAGACAGTGATCAGAGATCTACTGTTCGATCTGTCGTCCACGAGAGTTGGTATCATCATGCCCCCACAGAGGGCTGTGTCCGTTAAAGTCACCGAGCAAAATAAAAGGAGCTGGCAATTGACTGAGTAATTGATTCAAATCCATTTGTGGCACAACATCGTTGGGTGGTAAATAAACACAGCAGACTGTGACTAAAGAATGGATATGAATCCGTACAGCCACAGCCTGTAATTATGTGTGCAGTGTGACGACATTACTGGGATAATGATGGGACGTGAAAAGGCATACACCTCCAGTTGGAGATTTATCACCATCTACATCCCGTCGTACACAATTATAACCACGCACACTCATTGTCATAGTACTCCTCAGAAATGTCTCCTGAAGAGCAACGCATGCAGGTTGGTACGTGGAAATGATGGATTTGAAATCATCAAGTCGACTTCTTAGACCACGGCAGTTCCAAGAAATAAAGGAGGACATCAAGTCTTCGCACTGGCTCATCGTAAGGAGTTGGAATACGACGGTTTTGGCGACAGATCTTCCATTAGACTTTCGTCGCTTTGTGATGCATGGATTTCCATGACATCGTCTCCCATGTTGTGAGGTTTTTTAGAGGTTTGACCTCTTTTTTTTTTGTTGGCCTGTACCCCAGATTCCTTGATCCGAGTTTTCCGGTTTTTCTTTATGGGTGTAGTGGATACAGTCTTACTTGTATCCACTGCAATAATTTTCGGTGTTTCGGTTATTTCTGCTGGTGTAGGTGAGCTGGGAGTATTTGGTATAGTTAAATCAGTTTGACTACCAGATGTCTTCGTAGTTTTTGTGATAGCGGCTGCATAACTTTTTCCAGAAACTGGCGTGCGCGAGGAAACAATTCGCCGAGCGTCTGGATACGATATTTTATTTTTAATTTTTAAAGCGGTAATCTCTTTTTCAGTTGACCACGTTGGGCAAGATCTAGAATATGATGGGTGGTCCCCTTTACAATTTACACATTTCTCTCGAGCTTTACAATCAGTGCATTCATGACCAACTTCAGCGCAGCGAGCGCATGTTGGTTGGCCTCGGCAGGTGGTCTTAGAATGCCCACAGCGCTGACATTGAAAGCAACGCAACGGATTCGGAATATATGGTCTTACGGGACAATTGAGGTATGCTACTTTAACGGATTGGGGAAGATCAGGCGTAGCGAAGGTCAGGATGATGTGCTTTGTGTTAAGCAGTTGTCCATCCCGCCTTATTGTAATTCGCCTGACTGCGCATACTTTTTGGTCTGCCATATTTTCCAAAATTTCCTCGTCGGTCACATTGTATAAATCCGCTGCGGAGATTACTCCTCGAGAGAAATTCAGGGTTGCGTGAGATTTGACTTGAATATCGAAGTGTGCCAATCGCTTTAGGCTATAAAGAGCTAAAGCCTGTTTCGATGACGTCACTTCGATAAAGAGATCACCAGAACGTATCTTTCGGATGGTTTTTACTTCACCTACACTAGCTGTTATTGCTTTATGAATTAGAAATGGTGATATATTAGAAAAATTATCAGTCTTTGAAATTATAAAATATCTTGAATTACTAATTTGTTGCTCCTCGATGGGCGAGGAGTTTAAATGGAAACTGGTCGACGGTGTCGAGGAATCGACACGGTCAGCCCAGGAGAGAATTTTTTTTTTTTTTT
>BMAV01014087.1:160359-189253 GCA_019973955.1 Trichonephila inaurata madagascariensis
TTTTTTTTTTTTTTTTTTTTTTTTTTTTTTTGGATTTTTATATTCTGTAAACAATGTTATAGAACTAAAAAGGAAAACAATAATTGGTGGTTATTTATATAAAGAAAACAGTGATATCTTATCACAAAAAACCATAAACGAAAACTATCCCCAAAGCAAACAAATGTCCAAAGAAAAAAAAAGGGGGAGAGAGAAGAGAGGAAAAAAAGATCACTAGGGTACCTCGGGAGCGTGAAACCCGAACTCACCTAAAGGAGGTGAGCCCCCTGAGGGGTGTAGGGTAACTAATGTAGAAGTATATTATAAGCCTTTTAATATATTATTTGAAGTCAGGCAGAGTAAAAAGGTTTTTAGAAAGCTCATACATATGTAAGCTTAAAATTAAACATCTTTACACACATGGCATATTTATTTTCATTTAAAATAAAAGATAATATGGGTTTATTCAGAGCATAAACTAAGAACATATAATTTCATGATATGAACATAAAACATGCAAATGTGTATATAGCACATTTTGAAAAAAAATTATATTAAATTTTTCTAGTAAAGCAATGATTGTTTTTAAATTGGCTTTGTAATAAAAATTATTATTTTCTAAAATACAAACGGAACATATATACATATATATTCTAACACCACTTTTTATAACATATATACATATATATATTCTTACACCACTTTTTATAACATTTGTCAACATCTTTTTTGAAATCTAAAATTAAAGTTGCAGTAATACAAATTTTTCAAAAATTAAAACTTGAAAATGCTTGAAATTATAGAATCTAAAAAAATTTGTTTATTCAAAATGTATTAAGGTTAAAATAATAGAAAGCTTATAAAAATATTACTTGAAGCTACTCTCTTTTAATCTACCTGTAGTTTATTATAACATTATATTAAGTCATACCTTGGTAACTACATTAGTGTTTAATGTATCAGATTTCAATTATATCATAACAAATATTTTGTGTTTTAAATCCTTTTTAAGTGTTACTTTTTATGGGTGAATGTACCAGGGAAAAATAATGAAATTTACACTTATGAAACACTGACACAGTGAAAATTTGACATAAAGTCAAAAGTAATTCAAAACTTAATTGCTAACAAAACAAATACTTTTTCTGCTTGCTTTATGCTACAAATATACTCTCGCATACCTGATGTTACTTATAATAAGATATGACCCATTTGATAATTCCACACTAGGATTTCAACCAAAAGGAATTGAGAAAAATAATACTTACTTACAAATTTGAATTTTTAGGCTTTTTTTTTCATATAAAAAATATGTTTAAAACAAATTTATCATTTAACCTGTTTATAAACATAATAAGTATTAAAATGTTCTTATATTAAAAAAAAAAAAAGGATAATTTAAAAAGAATATTAAAAAGTTACCTGTTTAACAACCTTTATAAGACAATTAAGGGTAAAATTTAAAAATGTGATGCAAATGACAAATTAAATAAGATTCTAAAATGGCCTGTCAATCAAAATGTTATGACAAAATACAAATCATTGAAATTCTGCACCCTTAAAAATAATTGAAAAAGCAGAATAAACAATATATCTTACATTTCAGGAAAATTCATAATGAACAAAGCACATTCATTTTTATGCTTCAAATCATAAATTCCAATAGTATAAAGTAGACAGTACATTTACAATCACTGAAAATTTAGGAATTGAAATCTATTTTATAATTACTTGAAATCTTTCTTGAACAGCCTTTTCATCTAATTTTTCTACATAAACTGTCTTTAAGTCGGATGTCATCAAACTATAACCATCTTCATCAAACTTGGATTTCATGATAAATGGGGAATTTGGGATTTGAATCCAATCCACATCTCTCAGTTCATCATAAGATTCCTCCATCATTTATAAGCTATTGAATACATATAAAAATGGATACTCAAAGAAAATTTGAAATTAAATTTAAATTCAGTATTTTAAAGCATTCAGCAGTATAACCAAATAAATTGGAATATAAAAAATTTAAATGATAAAATCTCATAGTGAAAATCACCAAAAAAACTTTTGTTTCTGAATACTTAGATAAATATCTTAAACACAATGGCATTCCTATAACTAAGTAAAAACTATTTTTTCTGTGAATGTACACATAGTCAATTCATCTTTTTATATACTTTACCTCTTAATTTTTAATTTTTTTCAAAAAAATACTACCATCTTATGCTTAAAATAGTATTTTTATATTTATTAAGATTTTCTTAAACATTGAAAATTCTCAGAACTATTGAAAGAAATAAGAGCTATATTCAGTCAGATAATCAAGATAAAAACAAGTTAAATCTTCAAAAAATATATTTGCAACAAAACTTAAAAATAGAAACATATTCTTTGAATAATAGCTAAATATGAAGCTTTACATTCTTTTAAAGTACATACATAAAATTTTCTAATTATAACTAAGAGTTAATTTTCGATAAATATACATATTATCAAAACATGTCAATTTAAAAGTTGCTTAAAAATATATTTACATTTGTAAAAAACAAATTTTTAAGTATTCTTTTACATCTTTTGAATTTTGGATCCAGAAATTCTACTACAACATTCTGGAACATTTTCTCTGATACCAAATTAGGTAAATTTATGATAATAATAAAAAAAAGATCTTAGTTAAAACAGGTGTGTTTTTTTGTACAAAATAAATCCAAAATCAAAGCTTTAAATAACATGCATAAAATAATAATGAACAAAATATTCTCTTCTTGATAAATTGGGAAAGAAACAAAGAGTGCTTTTAAAAGTGTAGCTAAAAAATTATAAATGAGCACATACACAATTTATGTTAAATTATAAATAACATTATTACATAAAATATTTCTCATAAATACTAAATACATGTATATATAAAATCTATAAATGTATAATTTCAGTCATAAGTAATTTTATCAAACAAATAAGTTTATTTATGGTAGATATGTACAAATATAATATATTAACAATTTTAAAGAATTTTTAAACGAAAAAGAGTTAACAATTATACAAAAAAAAAACTTTGTTTCCACAATTTTTGATTCATACCATCAACAATTTATTCAAAAATAAAATTGTTCCATTCTGCACAGCTCAAAGAACTAATTTTTCAGCTAATGACAAACTAGAGCTGCATAAAGGCTTTACGTAAGATAGTTTTGACTTGCAAATTAGTCATATCAAATAACGAGGAATGCAACAAAAGAAGTAAAGATCTTACTTTTGTTTAATTTTCAGACCCCTCTTAACTGGAATTTGAGGATTAGTTGAATTTAATGTAATATTTTCATTATTTGATAATTGATGGAATTGGGACTCAAGAGCACAAACTTACATCATGGCACTTATTACAGCCTTCCATGTTTAGAAAAGAAAATTGATATAGTAGTGCTCAAAACAAATTCTCTCTATAAATTCAAAATTTAAAAAAGAAAAAAAAATCTGATGTCAAGTGCATAAAATTTTAGAATCTCAAATGTATAACAGCTTGCTGTAATTGTGTTTCAAAGGTTATGCAATAATAGCAACCCCTTTTTAATTATTAAGAGCTCCTTTTTAAGAAAAAAACCCTATAAATGATTTATTTCCAATTGACAGTCATACAACAAATAGAAATTACAATCAAAATTCAAACATATAAAGAATCAAATTAAATTTTTATATAAATTAAAGCCAAATTCAACCCATAAATCTTTTGCTAATGCATTGCAATAAAAATTAAAACTATAATTATGCTCTCTTAAGCAGTAGTTTAAAAGAATATTTATAAAAAGAATTTATATTAATGTTATGTTCATAATCATTTACCAATAATATTTTGAGTTGCTTTGTTACCATCATTTTTAAAAAGCAAGCAATTGTTGAAAAGATATAAAATAATTAAACTTAAAAATTAAAAACTTGGCACAATGAAACAGAATTTAAAAAAGAAATTTAAATGTTCTACCAACTGAATAAAAAACTAATTTTTTACTGTCAAAAGCAAAATATAAGGTTCTCGTACTTCATTCTAGTGAAAAACCTCATAACTTTAAACCTTGGCAAAGTGACAAGGGCAACACGTGAGATGACATCACTCTCCAAATTTCTACACCATGACAATATGAGGACTTAAAACTTCAACAGATTTAACATGCATCAGCCCCTCAACACAGAAGTTCATTAAAGGCACGAGGACTCAAACCAAGTAATGACAATGCTAGCTACAGGTTCATGACCATGACCACTTGGACATCATGGAATTAAAAAAACTCCGACTAAAAATTGATTTAATCATTTAAGAAAGATTTGCTGCAGGAGTGAAGAGGGTGATAGAATTTGGTGATGTTTATTTAGATTTCATTTTGGCTAACTCTTTAATTTGGCAAACCTTTTACTTTTTTTAAAGAAAAATGCAGTTTTATTCTGAGAAGCTCATGTGTTCTTTTACTTGATAGCTATTTGTTCTTTAGAATTTGCATATTTTAAAAAAGACAGAAGACTTTCGGATAAACCATTTATCTCTTATTTAAGAAATATAGCTTATCGTTTTTGCTTAGAACCATCATTTTGTTAGAAATAGTTTATAACCTCGGCCCCCCCCCCCCCCAATTTAGTTTTTTCCTTCCAATCATCCTGAACAGTATGTTAGAGAAGTATGATTTAGGATTTTTTTGTGATTTGAAACAAAAAAATATCTGTGATACAGTGTTGTGAATGAATGGCCTGCAAGAATGCTATGCATTTGGTTAAAAAAGAATCAAGTGATAGATATATTTTGGAATGCCAAAAGATAGGAATAAATGTATATCATATTAGAAGGTTTGAAAAGAATAGCTGGTTTAAGGAAGGCAGTATAAGTATACTTACAATTTTGGTTATGATTAATATGTAATCATGCGAGAATCAATTTGATTTTTACTTAGTAGAGCTCCTGTGCAGATGCACAAATCCTGCAATCTGAACAAATTGTATACTTTTCCTTGAAGGTACCAAGGGAATTTACTCCTTTTACAAGAAAATTCTCTTGCAAGCAAAGGAAAGCCTTTTTCTATATTTTTTTAAATTTACATTTCATAACATTCAGTGCCACAAGACGCAACATGAACCCTTTTTTGTAGTCTCAGGGAGAGCTGGTACATCCAACTTGGCTACAACAAATGTTATCCATGGTATAAACTGAAACACAATTCCAGGAACACTGAATCATCTTTGTTGATAAATATTTTTTTATTAACAATTAAAACAATACACTAAAACATGAATACAAATGACAACTATACAAAACCCACATAAAACATAAAAGTAAATACATTTACATCTACTATATTCACCTGTATCGATGTCATGTTGTTTCTCTAAAAAAAGGGAAAATCCTGTTCTTAAGAATGGCATGACACTTAATAGGCAACGCAATACCACATGAGGGTTTCACACCAACTAACACTCACTACAATTTCCTTTTTCTTGATTTTTTAAGAAAATAACAGATTAGTATGCAATTCTAATCCATGATTGATAATTTGATAAGTATCAGAATTTGTATTTCTCCATGATATTGATTTTTTTTTGAAAATGTATTTTGTAATTTCTTGGAAAAATTATCTATACATATTGATAGTTTGGTGACTAGCTGTTAAAAAATTACCTTCACTAATTGACCTATTCTACACCTTCACTAATATTTGCTTTCTTTACTAATGAATAAAATTTGCTTTTAATTCAGTCATTAGAGGTAACTACAGTGGCGTAATGTACACTCCTGAATCATGGGGGGGAAGGGGGACAAAGCTTATGTTGTGTTATGGTATTGTTTGGTCCTTTGTGAAATCTGTATATTGGGGCTCAAAACCTGACTTTCTAGGGGGTGGGGGCTAACATTCTCCATCATGCCACTGTATAGTTATAAGAAAAGAAGTGATTGGCTATATCAGTTAAGTATAAAACATTTGTCTCAAGTTTAATATTCTATAATGCATATAAGTAATATTGGAATTTTTTTTTATTACAGATTAGTTAATATAGATACAATGAAACTGTAATGCATCATATAATAGAATCAAAACATAACAAATAAGTAATAAAGATAGTTATTATATTTCTCTAATTGTATGGAATTTTATAATAATGAAAATCAAGTAATTAAACTTATTTAGTAAGGCTCTAGTTTCCTTCACACTTATGGTAATGAAGAAAAGAAAATAGTACTAAATTACAGCAACAATTTTTTTTTTCCTAGATGGACTTCAATTCAGAATGATAATAATTTGGAAAGTTAGCAGTGAATAAAGATGTGCAATAAAATATGATCCAACTGAAAAATTTAGACAGTTCTGTAAAAGATAAAACGAATTATACTGGGAACTTGATAATGCAAAAAAGAGTAAAAAAAAAAGGTAAAGGATTTTAAAAAAAGGTATAGCAGAAGTAAATATAAAAAGCACTAACTCCGAGTTTTTTGGAAAAAAAAATGACCACAAAGTAAAGAACAGATAGTTTAAAAATATCACAATTAAAGTCCATACCTCTATAAATATGTATGAATAAAAACACATTTCAAGCCTCATTATCAAATATTCTTAATAATAGAAAACAAAATATAGATAAGTAAGCAAAATTGAAAGGAATAAATGAAAAGGAAGAGCTTTGTTAGTAACACATAAATTTTTAAGGAAAAAAAATTAATTAATAAAAATTACCAGGACTGATAATCAAATTTTTTAACTCATAGAACAGAAAAAGACACCTTTAGTGAAATTTAAAAATTGCATTTATATACAATAATTAACCATTGATTTCATTCGAACAATAAAGGATACGTAGCTAGTTTATAATAAAAAATTAAGCTTATTATAAAAATATTTATATAAAAAATATCCCGATAAAAACAAATAATTTTACATTATAAAAATTACAGCACAAATTACTTAGCTTATTATACAAATTATATATAATTGTAAAGAACTAGAAGTTAAAGTTGAAGAAATATTTTTTTTATAACAAATGATATTCTCTAACAAAATATAAATTGAGCTCCAAATACTTTATTTACATTGGTTTATATTCGATAGACAAACTGTCAAGTAATGTATCAAAACTGTCGAAGTTAAATAAAACTCGACGATTTGAAAGTTTGAAAATTTTGATTGACTGATTGATGAAAGTACAGGATACGGACAAGTTCTACCGAAAAACTTACTATGGGAGCGCTGCAGTCATTAGTACTCTTCTCTTTTTCTGGTTATAGCAAAATTTCCATTGCAAAATCACCAAGGTATTTCATAAACGATGCTGAAATAAATAATATGAAATTCTGAGTCTGAAATCTGCAGATCATCTTCTATCCACAAAGTTCAAGAAAAGTTTCAAAAATTTGCATTAGAAGTTTGAAAAACTCAGTTGAATTTTGATGTTTTCCCAAAGATTAAGATTACACCGGAAGTAGAATTGGAAGTCATTCGGCTTCACCTCAATGTTGTTGTTTACAAAGTAGAACTTGTCCATAGGGCTCAACAAAGGCTATTATTCTTTTGAAAAGAAAAACCCAACACAAATATATGCATAATAAATGTCGAAGAATTTCAGCATCTGCATAAAAGCTGTAAAGATTTGTTTAGTAACTACTACCTTCGCAAAAAGTTCGGGAAATCTTTTAAAACGGGGGCTGGGATTTTCCACCGCCAAATCCTTCTTTTCTAGCCGAAGGTAGATCGCCAAGGCTTATCTTTGGGAAGAACCAGTTTGCAGTAACCACATGCGATACGTTTCTCCTCGCAGAAAATGCTCCGCGTAGTGACACACTGCATTTCTGATAATCGTTTAAAGCTTATGTTCTCTGGAAATATTACCAGGGTAGTTTCAGCAGTACTTATGACGATTTCTCGAATTCACTTTGAAAAAAAAATTGAATCAAAATCAGATTTAAAAAACTTAATGCATTTCTCAATCAAATTCATTTTTTAAGTTTTTCTTTCAAAGCAAAGAATTATTATCATTTAAATACGAAGGTAAATTACATTAATTTTACAAATACAAGACATAAATGTCAAATTACACGTAGTTTTAATTTTTTGAAGTACTAAGGAAAGTAATCATTTATCTAATCCAGAAATTTCATGTATCTTAGTATTCTAAATATATTATTTGTTTTATCTCTGTCTCGTTATCTTAATTTCTAAAGGAGATAATCACTCATGTTTTTCGAAATATTCAAATACTTTACTGAATTTTCCTCCGTTATATTTATTCATAGCTGATTAATTATACTCAACAAAAAGATTATTTCATACTGAGTTTTTTTTCGATGTAATAGTTAAAAGATATAATTTGGAAGTGAATATATACTTACAGTACGGTATTTTATTTCACATTTTTCATTACTTTTCTCTTTTTTCGCTTATAGTTTTTCGAAAAAATAGCAGTTTACGAAAAATAGTTGATATCACATAAGTTAGTGAATAGTATAAGAAAATTCATTTCTGCTCCAGATAGTAAATGTGATGAAAATAAATCCAGAATTATCCATGTAATTCCAAAAAAATTTAGAATTCTTAACAACCAAAACATTATGACTCTTAGAAGAGCAGATTTATTGAGAAGGGTGACTGTAAAATATCTTATTTTCACTACTTGTCTGAGCAGGAAATCAATTCAATTAATAGTGTGCATTGGGGATATAAATATATTTATCTTAAATTAACAAATCAAAATTTTAGCACTTTTTATAACACAAATTAAAAAAAAACTCAACAACTAATATCTTTTTGAAATTCTTTTATTCCTTATAATCCTACATGATTTATTATTATAGCATCAACAAAAGAAAAACTTTATTAAAGCTCTTGAATCCCTTAGTAAAAATATTATTAAAATAGAAGCATTTTTCACAAAAGAAGAACATTTTGAAAAAAGATTATTCTAAGTTAATTTTTTGCCAAAGTATTGTATTTAAATAACTTTCTTTTGTCAAAATGTTCTTAAAACAATTTTATACATGTATTCTAATCTAAGTGAGACTAAATATCACGAAAATTATCCATTTATGCGCTTTTGCAAAATCACGGTTCCGAACGTAGTCGGATACCTTAAGAAAAAGTTACATCGTAAATATATATGAAACATTTTATTAATTCAAATAAAAATGCGCTAATTACGCTTGCATTCCTTTTAATTATTTACTTAAACAAGTATTTTCCCATTGATTTTTTTTTTCTTGTCAATATATCATTTTCTAATACATCGGAAATTTCGGAGCAAAAAATATCCTTCATACTGAATTTTACAGTAAGCACTGTAGTTAATATATTAACATTCAATCTTAATTTATCTCTTGTCCAAAAATCATTACCAATTGAAAAAACTCTTAATTTCTGTATTAGTTCCAGGTCAGCACAACGTAAATGCAACAAGAATAACTAAATTATCATATGGAAAGTGTTCATTTTTTAAATGGTTAAATATTTCCACCCATCTTTTATCAATTTCAGCATGCTACCAATTGTTCCAATTTATTAGAATTTAAATATACATTCAGTCTTTTAATTTATTCGAACAGGCAATTGTCATCGATTTTAATATCAGGCGTCTCTTTCCATAGAAACTCTACACAATTTTCTATATCTGCCCAATTTACTCTTGCGATGAAGTCAAAAAACACCATTGAAAACTGTTATTTCCTGTGATATTTGTTTCAGACCATTCTTTAACATATTCGAAACATATTTGGTTCATCTCTGAATAAAGATAAACAGACCAATTTTAAAATATTGAAAAGAAGGACACTTTTCGAGGAAGGACAGAACCTATAAAAGGAGGACGGTTGGTTACATTATTATTTCACTATTTTGCAGAACCTCAGACTTGCTTGTACTTACGTATTAGACCTAATTTTTGGGAATACTCCGTGGCGTTCGCTTTTGAAGGAAATAGATTCTAAATTTCAATCATTTTTTTTTCACAACAAAATAAGAGAATAATATGAAATTTACAAATTATATTTTCGAACACACACACATGCGCAATAACGATTATTGTGTTTGTACATGTGAGAAAACAACATAACCTGTGAAAGGTTATTTTCGAGCATGCGCTAATAAAGGTACAGTATTTGAACATGCCTGGGAAAGGTTATTGGCTGTATATCGCGATATTTAGCAACGCTTTTCAAATGGACAAAATAGGACGATGGTATATTACAAGCAGCCGTCGCCAAACTTTTTGCCCTTACGGACCAGTAAATTCATAATTTAAATCCCGCGGACCACTAATGGGATTTTTTAAGTGTTAAATATATTTATAAAAAAAATGTGATCTTAAAATATAACTTAACATGATGAGTAAGTATATTCCACATTTTTCTGGGGACCAGCGAAATTTTCTCGTGGACCACCACTTTGGCAGGGGCGGCTCTAGAGCCGGACAATCTGGACCCCTGCCCGGGGCGGCAAATTTTAAGGGCGGTATTTGGATCGAATTTGAAAAATACTTTTTTTTGTTTTGTTACAAGGAATTTTATATATTTTCTGAAATATTATTTTGTATGAATTTGGTATAGCATTTAACGTATCTTATTTTTTTAAAAATTTTGTACTTATATTTAATGACAGTTTTCTTTTGTGTTTAAGCTTGAAGGGCTTGAGGCGGAAGTATATGTTAAAGCATGAAATTTAATATGTTTACACATCTTTCACTTGTAAATTTCTCGCCATTCCGGAGTGAGGTCACAACGGATATTCCTTTTACCCTTTCGATGTCCGGTGTCAGCTATCCAAAAGAGGACAAGGGTAATAAGAGGTTCTGATAAATAGAGAGTTACAGGAGGTGTTTTATTTTAGTTCTGAGTATAGTTACTTTTAGTAAAAACATACACTTGTGATCCTCCCCATCAGTAGACTATTTTTCGAAGAAATTGGCCTGCTGAAATTGACGTTTCCTTCTCTTACATTTCACTCGTTTGATGTAATAACAAGTAATTATGTCCTTAACTTCGAATTGTTCTGAATTTTTTAATACTTAAAATAATAATAATAAAAATATATATGTATATATATATATAGAGAGAGAGAGAGAGAGGCGGCATGGAGAGAGGGGCGGCAAAAATGCTAGAGCCGGCCCTGACTTTGGCGACATCTGATTACAAGTATTGCTTTAGAGTAATGAATAATATTTATATATGCATACAAAAAGTATGAAAGGGGCCAGTTACATTGAAAAAACTCAACGTGATAAAAAGATAATATAATAACATGAAAATTTCTATCAAGATGCTTTTTTTTACATAAATCTGAAATCCAAGTTATTACTAAGCGACAATTATAGACAAAAGTAATTCGTAATTTATTATATGAAAGAGTTATAGATTTTTTTATATATGAAATATATTGCTTAAAATGTGGACCGAACCTTGATTACATATTTTTTTTCAATGATTTTAATTTCTTTTTCTTCTCCTTCAGCATACGCCACGTCGGTTTGTTCACCTATCGTGTGCATATTGCTTTCCTTTTTGGAATTTGGTTCAGAACTAAAGACAAGGAGGAAAAAATGATCGAGTTCGAAAGTGTAAGTACTCTAATCGTCTTATTTCCAATGTATCATTCTATTTATTTGAAAAGTATTTTGATAAAATCAAGAATGTTCTTTCTTAAAGTGAAATTATGCCAAGGCTTTTTTCGCCTGATTGTTACAGAATAGAAAATTAATTTTAAAAGTTTTTCACATAATACAAAAATGCTCAAATTAATACATTAATACTCCGAACTTAAGTGATAGGTGGGACTGAGTGCTAACCACGTAATTCGGAGTATAATTTCGTATATAAATGCTTATAAATTATTCTTATCTGAGGCCGGAGACGAAAGAAAATAATAATTAAGAAAAGAAAAATGTTTAATAAAATCTTGGATAACATAAATATAAAATCTCAAATCGAAACTATTTTGATGTAGAAGGTTTCATAAAGCCTAACATAGTAGTGTGCTGGGTCACTGATTTTCTTTTTTAATTCCTACTATTAGCTCACACTCTCTATTTATTTATCTTGCAGGAATTTTCAATCGTTAATAAAATACATTTTAAGAGTTCAATTGAGCTGAAATTTTATATACATGATTATTTTGGATGACAATGCAATAATTTAATTATAATTAATAAAAATTAATTGATTAAAACTAATAATTTAATGAATTACAAAATACAGCCCCCGTTGGCATCATTTTTGACGACTTGCGTCAAAACTTGCAAATGCTTTTTTCTCACGTTTTAAAACATTCAGTTGAACTGAAATTTTCTATACACTATTGTTTTGGATGACAATACGATACTTGAATGATAATTAATAAAAATTAATTACCACTTAATGTTGTGATTCTGTCCTATGTATATACATATTTATATTAATTGTAAATATTTAATAAAAAGTCGCTAAAATAAAATTTTTATTTGTTGATCTAAGTAGGAATTGACTTAATTTTTTTTATATATATATTACTTGTTCTCCTGCAAAATTTCCTCGTAGTATGCAAATAATTTTTTGAGTCCTTGTTTTGTTTTAAAAAAATACTCTTCGTTGGAATCTATATTTTTTGAAATTTGAAACACACCCTTTTTCAATTAAACTGAGGCATTCTGTCAAATTCCCAACTTTTATTCGGTCTTCGGATTGAACTGTGTCTATGGACCCAGATTTCTTCAACGTTTTGCTCTTACTCATGCATTTCTATGAGCTCATCAATTATCAGCTCCTGATTGTGGGAATCCAGCAGCTCTTGAACGTCCTCACTATCTAAGGTGACCAAATGTCCTCCTTTAATTAGTTCTGTCCTTCCTCGAAAAGTGCCCTGTGGTTGTCCTTTTTTAATAAATAGTTTTAATTAATTCAATTTCAGAGAGGGAAATATGGTTTAAAATGAAACCGAAACCAAAACCTAAGTTCAGAAAATTTCAAATATCTGAAAAACTAATTTGTTATCGTATCTGAAATTTGGTGGCAAGCTGCGCAGCAATGACATAAACCACAGGAAAATGCAAAAAATAAATAGATAAATAAATAGAACAAGTAAAAAAATAAAATTAAAAAAAAAATTACGGTATATTTGAGATTTGATGGTTACTGATCCTTAATATTATTTACTCGTTAATAATACTACAATAATACCCCAAACTTTCGTAATAGGTTCGACTAGGAACCTTGTAAGTGGAATTTTGGTAAATCGGGGTATCATTTCGGTTATAAATTTATTTCAGTTGTGACAGAGACGAAAGGAAATAATAGTTTAGAAAAACAAATGCATAATAAAATCTTAGGAAACACAAATATAAAATCGTAATCCAAAGTTTCTTTGTGTAGAAGGTCTCATAAAATCTGTCACGGATTATGTAAATACAATGATTTATTGGACCAGTCTCGTTTTGTGTGTGTGTGTGTCGTACCGCGTATGCTTGCATTTTTGGCGCAAAGTGGCGCTGTTAAAGTTGTCACATTTCATATTCTACATTTAATTTGATTCTATATTTTGTTGCCACATAACGTTGATAAGACTTGTTTTGAATAACATTAAAAAGCTTATAATTGTGAAAGAATATTCTGGGCATTCCTTATTAATTCTCAACCAAAATGTTAAGACTTGTTCTTACTTGAATTTTAACATTGAATCTATCGACAAGTTGTGCCCTCTCCTTCTCGCAAGCCTTTTGATTTATCACAGTACTCAAAGAGATATTTTTAATCGTCCATGCTTAGTTTTCTCTTCTAGAAAATATTCTTATATTTTCAATGGAAAAAAACTGGGATCCCCTATAAACGTTTTAACACTGTTGTTTAAATTCAATTCATTTTCATTCATTTCAATTCATTCGTTAGAAAATTGTTCATTTTCCAAAACATTGCACATCATCCTGTTTGAGGTTCGAATTGTGTTAACTCTGAACCCGGCATCACTCCCTCGAAACAAACGACCGAAAGTTCTCGCGCAGGTACCTCATACCCAAGGGTGTAAACATTCTATTTTTACCGTAAAATTTGTATACATAAGTTATTAAAAAGGAAGAAAAGTAGGAAATACTGTATGTTTATTACATTTCTCAAGCGTAAATTTAGTTTTTCTGTTCTTTTTATAAGGGCATTCAGTACACTGATAGTACACTCCTTTAAACTCGTCGTGAGTGAATGCGATGTTTTCACTGGATCTTAATTTTTTTTTTAAATCTGTACTTTTTAAAACTAAACATATAGGAATAAATTTCTCTATTCTTTAAATTCAAAATGATGGAATTTCTTTTTTATTTTCTCTTATTGTTCCAGCAATAGTTTTTTTTTTTCTTTTTCAAAAGTTCATCTAATAGTGGATAAGCCAGTCGTCTTTTTTAAAATTACTTTCTTTCCAAATATTTTTGTGTCTTTACATATAAAACGTTTATTTTCAACAATTATTCTAAATCTGGATCGATTTCAGTGAAGAAATTGTACTTGCAGTTATACTCTTCATCATTTGATTCTTCCTCATCATAACCGGGGGGGGGATTTCTTATATTTATATATATATATATATATATATACTGTTGTACTATATCTATTAAATTAATTAAATATCACATTTCTTCATCATAACTACAATAATACGCCGTAGCATAAGGACGATTTAAAACGTGCTCATACATTCAGTACTGTAACGGCGATTCACGCGCAGAGTTTGGATACGGCCGAAGAGGCGGTATCCAAAAATATAAATTTAGAATTCGACTACAAGCTAAGGCCCCTCAAGGATATGAACTTAGAGTCAGCTATACGAGAAACTATCCATTTTCCAAAAAGGTTCACAAGGAGCGTTGAAAAAAGTTAGACGGTGGGTATGACATACCCTGCGTGAGAAGTGCAGGGTTGAAACTATTGCATTCGTTTTTCTTCAATTTTTTATAATATGCGCATTTTGTATATTTACTTCATTTAGAACAGCATGCATGTTGTGATATGGTCGCTCTATAGTGACCATATCTTTGATTGTCAGCGTGAATTAGAGGTGTGGAATTTTCAAAATGATCAGACATTTTAAAATTCTTAATATGACTTTATTAAGAATATAACTTAAACTTCTAATAATTTAGATAAATTTATATAAGTGAGAATTTAATAAACCAAACGCACAGCGATAGTTAAACCGAATTACGTAATTTAGACCACTTTATCTAAATAATTACATTATTCGCCTACTCTCAATTCTGATAATATTACAAGTCCTAATATCAAATAATCAGTCCTACCTTAATCCAAAATAAGATTCTACCACGGTACGAAAACACTTGGGCACGCGTGCAATGATATGCTCCTTGTATTAATGGCTGAATATCTCGGTAACTTTATGGTAACTTTTTGATATATCAATTCACACTCGTATCTCTTCCAAACATAACTTTCCCTAGATTACCATACTGCTTACTGAAACTTCTGTTCTTTTAAAAGCTATCTTATTTGCATTTCATAATCGTATTTTACTTCTTGGATTTTGGTTGGAAAAGATTTGCCATTAATTTTGGCCGTCAAAGAACCCAGAGGTTATGTTACAGAAAAGACGCGTGAGCCCGTCACAATGTCTACTGAATAAGATATAAACTTTGCAACCATATTTCATCACATAATTATAGCGCATTGTTATGACTTGTTTCATTTAAAATTAATCGGTATTCCATATGCAAAAGCATGGTTTTATGTTTTCAGGATAATTCTGCTCATAGCAAAATAAGTAAAATGGAATTTAATTTTAATTCTCTTGCTTTTATAAAATCTGTCATTTTCACAGCATCGTTTTAAAAGCCTTTCAATGCATTCTTTATTCATTTAACCACCGTGATACACTGTATCAAATATGATGTTATTATTAAACTTCCATTTTTCCACTTTCTCCATCCTTTTGTGTGCTCATTAGAATCAAAAATGGGGAATTGGCTGTCATGTGCATACAACATACATATGATTCCAATAAAATATTAGCTCCGTCATCACTGAATTTGGTGATCTAAGTTTTAATTTTTCCTATTCCTTAGATTCATACAAACTTCTTGCAGAATGTTCTTTTAAGGTATCCAACTACCCTAAAATTCTGATTTCTTTAAAAAAATTAACGAATTTTCTTATGATTTTTATTTTATAGGCTATCTTATTAGCTATATAAAAATACCAAGTTTTTATTTTTCATTCACTAGAACAAAAACTGCATATGTTTTAGTAAAAACAGATGCCATAACTTTACATAAGGTGTCAAACTTTAAAATGCGTTTTACTCGAAATGTGTGTTTTTTTTTTTTTTTTTTCTTTTTCGAAAAGCTCAAACGGAGACAGCAATTGCTCAAAAAGTTTTTAAAATAATTTGCTGAAATTTTGTGTGTATGTACTGTATAACAGTAGAAGTATTTTAACACCTTCAGATTTATCAATCACTGTTTTATTACAAAATTTCCAGTTCCTTATGTGAATATAATAACTTTTTTTTTAAAAGTAATTTAACATAATAACTAAAATAAAGTGCTCTAGTTTTCGTATAAATTAAAATATCTCTTATCCTGAAGGTCATTTCAAAAATAAATAGCAAAGTAACACATCAAAATTGAAAAATTGAGAGTTTGTTCATTTACTATTTGTACAGAGTGGGCCCCGTTTATGTAATCTTTTTTTTTTTTTTTGGCGTCAATTTTTACCCATTTTAGTAGTAATAATTTATTTTTATCTTCTTAATTTTAGCATTTTTTTCTTTAAAATGTGCTTAATAAATCTAAAAACCACAAAAAAATCCCTATGTCTCCATTTTTTAAAAAAAAGTTGTCGCAAGTAGTCGGATACTTTAAACCAGAACAACGCAACCTTTTTATTGCTGCGCACCGGTCAACGTTTGACAATTTTACCTCGGCCCGCTGAGGGTGGGACACGTTGATTGTTTATATTTTAGATTGCTTTGATTTAACAATTTTAATTTAGTTATATTTAAATATGCCTTCAGAATAAAAAATAGTTACACCAAAAATGAATAAAAGTGATTTAAGGTATCCGACTACGTACGGAACCGTGATTTTGCAAAAGCGTACAAATGGATAATATTTATGATATTTAGTGTCACTTACATTAGAAAACGTATATGAAATTGTTTTAAGAATATTATTAGAATAAAAAATTATTTAAGTACAATATTTTGACAAAAAATGAACATAGAATGACATATTTTCAAAATGTTCTCCTTTTATGAAAAATGCTTGTATTACAATAATATTTTGCCTGTATATAGCTCAGACCTCCGTACAGACGCTCAACTGGAATTTTTTAAATATATAACTTACAAGGGGGTTTATTCATGCTTTACGACAACAGAAGGGAGAAATGTTAAGAAAAGAACGCCTATAATTATTTCAATGGGTTGTAACTCTGAAAATAATGTGAATTTTTCAAAATTCATAGTTGAGCCTCTGTACCGAGGTCTGAGCTATATACAGGAAAAATATTATTATAATAGAAGCATTTTTCACAAAAGGAAAACATTTTGAAAAAAGGTTATTCTAAGCTAATTTTTTGCCGAAATATTTTATTTAAATAATTTTTTTTTGTTGTCAAAATGTCCTTAAAACAATTTTATACATGTATTCTAATCTAAGTGACACTAAATATCATGAAAATTATCCATTTATGCGTTTTTTTTTTAAATCACGGTTCCGAACGTAGTTGGATACCTTAAAGAGGAAAACTATTGATTGAATTTTATAGAAACTTTTACAGAGTTTAGACGTTGATCCTTGTTACATTTCTTTCTATAAATCGGTTTGTTTTTTCAGAGTTAGCTTTATCGAACAGATAATTTTACTCTTTTTATAAACTTTTATTTTCCTTTCTCAAGCGCTTTATTAAAAAAAACACTAAGCGATGCAGCTGGAGGAAATTTTAATTTGGCAGGTGTTATTCCACTTATATAATAAAAATAAAAATAAATCGAATTGCACTTACTTTATCGAGCAGAAGATTTTCTCTACGTAAAAAAAAAAAAAAAACCAAACAATAAATTAAATATTATAAAATTACAATTTAAAAAAAAAATAAAAAAAAAAAAAATAGTAAAAAGCTGTTAAATGTATTTTTATTTGATAAATTTATTTAAATGCATTTAAAAATCACAATGTGAAAATTCTGTATTCGATTACCTTTATGTGACACTCTGTTCCCTTCTTGTATACGTTTAATATATGAACTTGAAAAGAAAAACAGAATATATTTTAAAATTTGTATTTAAATGTGGTTTATAGGGAAGAATGTATTGATTTTTTCCTGTAAGTTGAATTTTGGATATCCAAATACAGAAATTTTGTTACAATTTTTTTTTTCTCTAAAGTATCCGTTCAATTCTAGGAGCCCCTATATTAAGGTGACCAAACGTCCTCCTTTTGTAGGTTCTGTCCTTCCTCGAAAAGTGTCCTCTTTTCAATATTTTAAGGTATCCGTCTACGTTCGGAACCGTGATTTTAAAAAAGCGCATAAATGGATAACTTTCATATTTAGTGTCATTCAGATTAGAATACATGCATAAAATCGTTTTAAGAACATTTTGACAAAAAAAATTATTTAAATACAATATTTTATCAAAAAATGAACTTAGAATAATCTTTTTTCAAAATGTTCTCCTTTTGTGAAAAATGCTTCTATTACAATAATATTTTACCTTTATATAGCTCAGACCTCTCTACAGAGGCTCAACTAGAATTTTTGAAAAATTCACATTATTTTCAGAGTTACCACCCATTGAAATAATTATTGGCGTTTTTTTCTTAAAATTGCTCCCCTCTGTTGTCGTAAAATATGGATAAACCCAGTTCTAAGCTATATATTTCAAAAATTCTAGTTGAGCCTCTGTACAGAGGTCAGAGTTATATACAGGCAAAATATTATTATAATAGAAGAATTTTTCACAAAAAGAGAACATTTTGGAAAAAGATTATTCTAAGTTCATTTTTTGCAAAAATATTGCTCTTAAATAATTTTTTTTTTTGTCAAAATGTCCTTTAAACAGTTTTATGCATGTATTCTAATCTAAGAGACACTAAATATCATGAAAATTATCCATTTATGCGCTTTTGCAAAATCACGGTTCCAAACGTAGTCGGATACCTTAAAATTGATCTGTTAATCTCTATTTTCAGAGATGAACCAAATATGTTTCCAACATGTCGAAGAATGGTCTGAAATAAATATCACAGGAAATAAGAGTTTTCAATGGTGTTTTTTTTTTACTTCATCGCAAGCAAATTGGGTAGATATAGAAAACTGTGCTGATTTTTTATCAAAAGAAATGCCTGATATTAAAAGCTTTGACAATGGTTTTTTTGATGAAATTGGAAGACTGAATGTACATTTAAATTATGGTAAATTGAAACAATTGGAACACCAACATGCTGAAATTGATAAAAGATGGTTGGAAATACTTAACCATTTCAAAAATGAACACATTCCATATAAAAATTTAGTTATCCTTTTTGAATTATGTTGTGCTGACCTGGAACTAATGTAGCAGTCGAAAGAGTTTTTTTTCAGTTGGTAATGATTTTTGTGTAGTGACTAGTGAGAAATCAAAATTGAATGTTAATATTTTAGCTACAGTGCTTACCGTAAAATTCAGTATGAAGGATATTTTTTGCCCGAACTTTCCGATATTTTAAAAAATGATATGTTGACAAAAAAAAAAATCATTGAATGTTAAAAATACTCGTTTAAGATAATAATTAAAAAGAATATAAGCGTAATTAGCGTATTTTTGTTTGAATTAATAAAACATTTCATATATTTAAGTTGTAATTTTTTCTTAAATTTTTTGCCCTCCTTTTCATTGTAAAAAAAAAAAAAATGGTCACCTTACCTATATGAGTATAATTTCAAGTATTTTGTGTTAAATCCTTTTAGCACGCAGTTTTTAAACTGACTTTCACTCTCGATATTGTTACTAAGCATGAACAATCTTGGATGTATAAAAATTCCTGATATTAAATTTATTTGATTAAAATTTCAAATTTATCTTAAAGTTTAAAAATTAAACAATAAAGTTATATCTATCACATTGTTTGAAAATTTTAAAAAAATAAATTTTTTTTGTTGGTATTAATATAAGGTGGCCAATCGTCCTCCTTTAGGGATGACAGTCCTTCTTTTAAAGATTCTGTCCTTCCTCAGAAAGTGTCCTCGTACTTGTCCTCCTTTTCAATATTTTAAAATTAATCTGTTAGTCTCTATTCGGAGATGCCAGGCCGAACCGTTACGCGTCTGTTTGAAGAAATTGGAACACATAATGAATATTTTAGTTCTGATAAATTAGAACAATGGTAAAATCAGCATTTTGAAATTAAAAAAAAAGATGAGTGGAAATATATAACCATTTCAAAAATGAACACATTCCATACTAAAATTTAGTTATTCTTGTTGAATTTACGTTGTGCTGCCCAGGAACTAATGCGGCAGTTGAAAGAGTTTTTTCTATAGGTTATGATTTTCGGACTGGTAAGAAATCAAAATTGAATGTTGATACTTTAGCTGCAGTACTTATCGAAAAATTCAATATGAAGGATATTTCTTTCTACAAAATTTTCAATATATTAGAAAATGACAACAAAAATTTTTTCAATGTAAAAATACTCATTTAAGGTTGTCTTCGGCTAATGTTAAAAGAATATGGACCAAATTTGGAACATTTTTTCAGATATAAAAGTACTCAAACATTAATATTACATTCCGGCTTCACTATCCTGTAGAGAATCACTTACTTTATTATACTACTCATTTTTATTCGAGTTGACACATTTATAAAATGTGTTTCGCATTTTTTCCCCTATACCGTAATGCTAAAGGAGCTATCCCTTTACATGTTAAAAGGAAAAACTAATTATTTATGAAACATTTTGAAATTTAAAAAATACTATATTATAAACAAATGCATGAGTTACAATGTCACAAATTTTTATAAAAGTTGAAGCCTTTTTTCTGTCCGAAAATGTGCTCCGCGTCAAGTTCACGCTCTTGTACATATGACGAAAACAGCTTTAAATAATTAAAAGGGATCTAAACGTAATTAGTGTATCTTTGTTTGAGTTAATAAAATGATTCACATATTTATGTTGTAATTTCCTCCTACGTGCGGGGGTGTACGTTAGGCTACTGCATCAATTGTCAGCTCATGGTTATGGAGATCCAGCATTTCTTGAACGTTATTGCTATCCACTTCTATATTTACTTACCTAACCAGATCGGCAAATTCTTCAATAGCATTAACAAATTTAAAATTTACCAAAATTGTTGCCCATCCGGTATAGTGGTTAGCGACGCTGACTGTGGTGCCGTAGGGCCTGGGTTCAAATTCCAAAGAAGGCATGGATGTTTGTAAATGTATAGTACCTTCCACTCCAAGTCATCTCCTGAGGTTGGTGGAAGGGGAAGAGAGGTGGGAGGCCCCTGACCACCTCTAGGGTGTTCTCCCTCAAATTTGGGGTAAAACTTAGCCAAATCTTGCTGTCACCTGCATGGTGCTCAAAGCTAAGGCTGACGACAGGCCTATAAATCTAGCCCTTCACCGCGATGAATTTCGTGGATCTTGATCTGATGTTACTGTCGATCAGGTCGCATAAGCAAAAACAACAACCAAATTTACCAACTTTTTTTTCTCAAAATAAATACGAATCGATGAGATTTAAAAATCACGTAAGTCGAGATCTTTCTGTATATCTTTCCATCAAATATTCACTGAATTGTGTGGTCGTTACTTTACTTAAAGTTCACTTAATTCTGTTTCTGTTGTTTTGAGAACAATATTTGCATGTAAGTGTAAATCTGTCGAGAGTGCAGTATCCGTCTAATAACACACATTTAATTTCCATAGAATATCTAGCTTTAATTCATTGACAAGCATTAAATTTCAATTTATGTTCCCTTATTTAATTTAATAACTTACTCTATTTTAAGGCGAATATTTCTCTTCGCTGTTTCATTATAGAATCTTTGAAGAATAAAATGTAGAGTTTATAAAAAAACTAAAAAAATACGCTTTTATAGTTAACCGAACTAAAAAATAAAAATAATTCTTAATATAAGAATAAAATGATTAAAACGAGAAAATTAATGTCATTGTGGTAAAAGCGTGGGGCGCTCGATATCAACTGTTACAATTTCTTACTTTCTATTCCGAAATGCAGAGTTAGTGTTAAAATGTAGTACGAAGCATCCTATATATACACTTGTAAGCAAAAATCCGCGTTCCCTCATAAGAAATCATACATCAAAGATAAAATTTAATAGAAATACAATTTTTTTTCTAACAAAATTTCATGAATTTGTTAATTATTATTTAAATATTGAGCTTGCAAGAATTCGTTAATTTTGAATTAAAACTAGTTAAGTATATATATATATATATATATATATATAACGGGAGTTTTGTAGCAAAACACACAAATAATAGGCAGAAAAGTCTGCGTTCCCTATTTGAATATTCTTGATTTTTGGAATTTGTATGAACAGGCGTTATTGGTTAACAGAGTTTTTGCATTCAGTTATCAAGTAAAATAACTTAAGAAAATTGTGACACAATAATTCTTACGTTTTTGTGCGATACGAAGTAATTTAAGGAGATGGAAAATAAAAGGAAATTAGTATCAGTGAGAGTAAAATCATTGTGAAAGTATAAAAAAAATGGAAAAAGTCTAGCTAGTGTATATGTAAGTTTTCACCACAATGACGTTGATTTTTTGTGTGTGTTTTATAATCATTCTATTCTTATATTAAGAATTATTTTTACTTTTTAATTCATCTATAAAAGCGTGTTTTTTAGTTTTTTAAAACTATAATTTATATTCCTTTTTCCAGCGTTAATTATTAGACATTGGTCGAATGAATAAGATGCGATCCAGAATTCAAAATAGGTTTGCGGGAGAAAAATTATTCGCCTTTGTAACGTCGTCAGTCATTCGTACACAAAAAAATTTGTCACAGCCATATTTTAAAAAATTAATTAGAATTTAATAGCTTCCAAAAAATATTCATTAAATAGGCCAAGGCCGGGCGGACAGTCTTTATCACTCGAGGTCAGTCCATAGCTTTTCCGGGCTCCAGTTTACTCCAGGGCTCTATCTCTCCAAGTCTCTCTCTCCGTCCAAGTCGCTTCAGGTTTTCTCTTCTCGTCCGTTTCTTTCTTCTTCGTCCCCTTTCTTTCTCAAAATTCACCCCTTTTAAACACCAGGGGCGGGTCCACCACACGCCCCTCGTTGTCCTCATTGGCAGGTCAAAAAAGAAAAAGGTCTGCCCTCGTCTTCCTCATTGGCAGGTCAAAGAAAAGGTCTGCCCTCGTCCCCGGGCCACCTTAGTCTCTCATTTACGCGGAAAACACAAACACATTCCCCGTCCGTCTGGAATCCAAGGGCGCCATAACTCACATCTATTCATCTCACACCTGGGCTTCACAGCCCCACTCTCAATGCATCGACTTCTATTCAAAACTTTCATAAAGAAATGCCTATTGACATCGGCATTCCTTAGCCATTGTATATTCCAGACCAGATGTCTGCGCTTGTCCGAGGCCAGTCAACAAACAATGACCCCATGGCCACCTGCACCTGTCATCCAACATCTGTTTGGTGATGGATGGATAGGGTGATTTCAGATGAATTGGCAGGGTGGGGTTCGCATCAATCGAAGACGTTACACCTTTTTAATGTAAACAACTACAGCTGGAAATAAAATATTTATCCTTTTGAATGCAAAACTGTTGGAAAACTTAGAATGTTTTGGTAGTGATGATTCACGCACTTTGATGGGAGCGGTCTGCACATTCCACTTATCACTGCCGTCTGAGGCGATGTAGAAATAATTTCAAAAGCGTGGGACAAATATAACCGTCGTTTCTTACAAATTGAACGCGTTGTTTTTGTTTAATGGTGTTCTTTTAAACCTGCATCACTCGCGCGTAAAAAACGACCGAAAATGATCGTGAAGGGTCAGTAGCATACGCAAAAATATTTCAAGGGGGGGTGGGGATCCAGGGTCGGAAGTCCATCATTATGGTATCATTTTTCAACACGTCGTCCAACATATTGTTTTGATTTTGTCAATTTTCGGGAACAAAAACAGTACAAAATTAATTATTGAATAAATAATTAACATTAATTAATAAAGTTAATTATGAATAACAAATACATAATTAAATTTTATTTAATATATACATAGGATTATAAACAATCTAAAAAAACAAGGGCTATGGGGGTATCCGGACCCCCTTGTGTGCGCCACTGCGCAGAGTATCTCATACCCAAAGGTATTTACATTGTTTTTACCGTAAAATTTGTATACAAAAGTTAAAAAGGAAGAAATATAGGAAGTACAATATGTTTATTACATTTTTCACACGTAAATTTAGTTTTTCTGTTCTTTTTATAAGGGCATTCAGTACATAGTTTATACACTCCTTTAGTCTCATCGTGAGTGAGTACGATGTTTTCAGTGGGTCTTGATTTTTTTTTTTTTTTTTTTTTTTTTTTTTTTAGATTAGTACTTTTTTTAAACTAAAGATATAGGAATAAATTCCTTTATTATTTAAATTCAAATGTTTTGGAATTTCTTGTTTATTTTCTCTTATTGCTCCAGCAATAGTTTTTTTTTTTCAAAAGTTCATCTAAAAGTGGATAGGTTGCGTGCCAGTTGTCTCCTTTAAAATTACGTTCTTCCCAAAAATTTTTGTGTGTCTCTACATATAAAACATTCATTTTCAACAGTGTCTCTTCTAAATCTGGATCGATTTCAGTGGAGGAATCATACTTCCAGTTATACTCTTTACCATTTGATTCTTCCTCATCATAACCGCGAAGAGAATGGCTTCATCCAAAAATATTGTTGTTCTACATTTTTTTATTAAATACTGTATCTATTAAATTACTTAACTATCACATTTCTTCATCATAACTACAATAATACGCCATAGCATAAGGAAGATTTAAAATGTGCTCATGCATTCAAAACTGTAACGGAGATTAACGCGCAGGGTATGACATACCCGAAGAGGCGGTATCCAAAAATATATATTTAGAATTCGCCTACAAGCTAAGGTCCCTCAAAGGATATGACCTTCAAATCAGCTATACGAGAAACTATCCATTTTCCAAAAAAGGCTTAGAAGGAGCGTTGAAAAAAGACGGTGGGTATGACCAGTGGCGTTACGTACAGCCCTGCAACCCACGCATTGCCCAGGGTTTTAGGGGGCCCAAATCCTAACTGACGCCAAGTATATACCCTTTGTAAGATTCGGCTTGGTGCCCAAGACCTGACTTTGCAGGGGGCCTTAATCATCTCCGTTACGCCTGCGCGAGAAGTACTGGGTTAAATATCGGGCATCTTCCTTGACACAGCAATTTTACTTCTAAGTGAGAAATTAATGTACTATCAATCTCTGTCAATAAAATTCTAATTTTAAAAATCCCCTTAAAAAAAAAAGGCGCTTGGACAGATGTGCGCGTGCAAAATAATACTATATTTGTATTCTGACACAATATGTCTCTTTTTCTTCTTTTTTTTTTAGTAGATAAAGATAATTATTATTAATTAAGTTATTTTTTTCTGTTTATTTCATTTCTTAAACTTCGTAACGACTGGCACACATCATAACTAAAATCACATTTTATAGTAACATGTATGTATTATACGGAGAGCATTGCATATTAATGCTTTTTTGTATGCACTTATTCGATTTTAAACAGTTTAGCGCGGTAAGTAAAATTTTGGAAAGAATAAAAAGTTGAACTTATATAATTTTCTTAACGTTCGTATATATATATATATTTATTTATTTATTTACACAAAACGGATTTTTTTTTTCGTTCATTCTCTTTTAACTTAGATATTTTGCATAAAAAGCAATAAAAAAAATGAAGGATTTGTATTCAATATAAAAATTATCTCATAAATCATATCTGTATTTACACCAAAACACATTAAGAAATACATTAATACACTGGTGTGCAAAACTTAAGCAACAATGTAAAAATTTAGCAGATAGCCATGAAATTGCAGAAAAGAAAATCTACCTCCAACATTGATCGTCGGAGTAGCCTGAGATTCAGACCCCAAAAAGATGGAACTCATGAGCTCTCAACCTTTTTGCCTGATCAGAGGGACAATAGAGTTTCAGAAGCAAGAGATTGGTCTCCAAAAAAAAGGGCCTTGAACCAACAGGATATTGAATCTTCTGTTAAAAAAATTAAGAAAATCAAAGGTGATTCAATTTCTGAAGTACCTTGTTCAGTGGCAAATGTATCAAAAAGTAGAAGACATTCTTCAGTTGCAACTCTTCCAATTCGAGAATCCCCACAAATGGAAAAATCCCCCCTTTTTAAATGTAAATAAAACTTTAAATACTTCAGTAAAGAGGTCCCAAATGCATAAAAAATCTACTCCTAAAAAGGAGGTTCTGTATGCTAAATCTGTCAAACAATCATTGATTAAAAAAAACATAGAGATTAAAGATTTAAGTAGTGATTCCAGTTCTGAAAAATCATCAGCTGATGAAGTATCTAGAAGTGAAAATGATTCTTCAGCCGAGAAAAGACAGATGGATGAGTCACGAGAGCTCAAAAATAAAATTAGTTCCAATTTTCGAACATTTCTGAACTTGAATACTTCTGAATTAACGGAAGGAAGCACTGTAATACCAAAAGAAGTTTCTGCACAAGAAAAGTTTCCAAGGAAAACTACAAGAATAACTCCGACTTTGAGAAAAGAAAAGTCACCATCAAAGCCTGAACAGTCTCCTGTTACAACAGTTGCGACGAATGAAGAAGCTGTGAGGGAATCCCACGGTGATGCGTTGGACATTCGTGAAAGCTCACCCTTTTTGCCTGATCCGAAGGAAAAGAGAGTTTCGTAAAGAAGAGAATGGACAAGTGATTCTTTTTCAGGTGGAGTAAAAGATATAAAAAGGGTAGTAACCCGGAAAATACCAAGACCATCTAGCAATCTTGTTCTTAGAACAGCCGAAATTCACAATGAAGGACAACTTCGAAGAAAATCATCTGATTCAAAGGAGAAGATACACGTATCCAAGACCGGTAAAGGACAGTTTCAGTTCAAGAAGCAGCCCTGCATTTTTTATGGACCTGATGCGTTAGAAGTTCTTGAATCCATTGAAATTCCTGAAAGAGAGCCGAAAAAAGATGAAACTTCCAAAAACATTTCAAAAAATATAGATAACTTAAATATGAGTGCTATTTTATCTAATTTTATGAAAGACACAAGACAAATAATGCAAAATCAAAGGAATTACGCGAAGAAAAGTGATCAGCATAATGGAATACAAACTCATAAAAAACGGCCTTTGTGTCAAAATGACATCGACAATAATGATTTTTCTGAAGTTCACATGTCATCTGTTAAAAAAACAAAGAAAAGAAAATTGAGAATAATTTCAGATTATGATGAAGCTTCAAGACAAAAAAAGTCACCATCAAAGCCTGAACAGTCTTCTGTTACAACAGTTGCCACGAATGAAGAAGCTGTGAGGGAATCCCATGGTGATGCGTTGGACATTCTTGAAAGCTCACCCTTTCTGCCTGATCCGAGGGACAAGAGAGTTTCAAAAACAAAAGAATGGTCAAGTGACTCTTTTTCAGGTGGAGTAAAAGATATAAAAAGGGTAGTAACCCGGAAAATACCAAGACCATCTAGCAAACTTGTTCTTAGAACAGCCGAAATTGACAATGAAGAAGGACAACTTCGAAGAAAACCAACTGTAAAAATGAGTCAAAAACATGTTTACCAGACCCGTAGTAAACCACTTCAAGTCGAGTATGACGCATCTAAGGCATCACCTGTGAAGAGGAAAAGCAGCATGGCAACAAATCAGAACAATTATTTTGACCCAGAAGCATCCGTTATGGAGTCTGAGACTTCACCTAAAAAAATAACCCAAGTGACTGGGGATCAACTCAGTCATTCAGGACAAAAGAACCTCTTTGCAAAAGCCAAAGCTCCCAAAAATAAAAGGGCTGCTCCAATTGACAACAATGAAATCCAGTCAGACTTTGGAGAAAACTCAATGCCTTTTGTCAAAAGGAAAGGAAATAGAATTACCGTTTCAGGAAATAATAGACATCCACGTTCACCCACGAAACGTACAATTAGTCGTACACACGACAAGCTATCAAAGGACGTAGTTGCTAATGGGAACCTCTCTGTGCCGACCAATGGTCTCAGACGGTCCTCTCGATATCGAGTGCCTCCTCTGGACATATGGCGAAACGAGCGACTTGTATTTGAGACATTGCCTTCCGGCGAAGTTAAATGTAAGATAGATAAAGAAACTGAAGCAGACAATTATGGAATCGAAACAGTTTTAAGAAAACAAAAAGCGCGAAAAATGAAACTGCAGAAAAAAGAAATGAAAAATGTTACGGAGACCCCAATTTTAAATGCTGTAACTGGAGAGATTGAAAATACTATTGTACATCGACCATTTCAATCTCTCCAGTGGGCAGCGCCGCCCAACCAAGAAAAAGCTTATCATTTAGCCAAAACATTCACATCGGAATCCAAATCATTTGGATTCCTTGATGTCTTTCCTTTCTCCACTAAGGAGAAACAATACTCCCCAGTCTACAATCTTCAATTTCTTGTAATCAAGGGACACCTGGAGGTAAATATCCAAGATACCTCATTCACCTTTACGGTGGGGGACAGCTGGATAGTTCCAGTGGGTGTGCCCTACTCTATAACAAATTGCTCGAGAGCGAGAGCTCTCCTGTCCTTTTCCGCTTTCAAAGAATAAGCTATTCTTTGAAAGTGGAAAAGGAATGCCTAGCTCTAAAAAGTGTCAAAGCTCAGGACACTTTTTAGAGCTAGGCATTCACTTTTTTAAATATATTT
>BMAV01014087.1:189353-201573 GCA_019973955.1 Trichonephila inaurata madagascariensis
TTTTTTTTTAAATGTTTTTATAATCTCAGACTACGACCAATTCGATTGCATGAAGTTTGAAAGGAATGCTTCAACATTTTGAAGACAACTTTATTTTATCTTAAGGGGAATTGAGATTTAATGGTCCACCATCCCCTTGGGATGGTAGAATACATCTACAAGCATCTCATCGAACTGGTAAGTTATAAAACTTTTTTTTTTATACCAAATTTATTAAATGACACAAGATCCATTTTTATTAATTTCTTATTTTTTTTCTTTAAGAAGGTAATAACTCCATTCTTTCCCTAGAATTACAGCAGAATTATCTGCCTTCAGAAATTACCTCGTGTTTTTTAAAATTCATCCAATGGTAGTGGCGTAACAGTGAATATTAGGACCCCCCTACAATTTCAGGATTTGGGCCCCAAGCCCAAATACGTACTCAGCGTCAGTCGTACTGGGAGCCCTGCGCAATGCGGAGATGTACGTTACACCACTGCCCGATGGGGTCAACTATCAAACTTGTAATTCCAAAGAGATCATTTTGAATGACATGTTGCAGGATCAAAGTAAATGACCACAATGAGATATTATTTGTGGTTTGTATCATTACTGCCATCATATGCTGCTGAAAAACGACCTTGTTTTATGCATTTTATCATAAACTCTTTTATAGACTAGTAGTTAGTTCACACACACTATAATTATAACAGATGTACACCCATACAGATTGTCGATACCTGATTTTGAGATAATCTTATGAAAAGAGGTCCCGAATGATCGGCTGCAAACGAAACATGTTCTATAAGAAAAGGTGAAAATAGTCCTATTATAAGCATTAGAAAAAACATATTCTGAATGTTAATTTCTGTAATATTAGTAACGATTATTATTCTGCCTTTTAAGGTAACTGCGTAAAGGAAAAATCAACTTTCTTTATACTAAATTTACATTGTTCTTATTTAAATTAGAGACAACGGAAGTAAAATTTTTACACACTCACACCTTCTTCCATTTAAAATACCAAAATTTTATGTCTATATAAGTTTTAGTATTTTTACTTTACGTTGAGCATCATCATTATAGGATATTACAGAATTCCTTATACAAATCTTTATTGTTATAAAAAATACACAAAAAAAAACCTTTGGTAAATTTAAAAAGTTAATTTGATGTCTAATTTAAATGGAACTCTGTTTTTAAAAATTATATCAAAAGAATCTATGTTTTGGTACTCACACATATGAATTTTTTTATTTTTTATTTTAAAGTAAAACCAACAGTTATAAACATACAGAATTATTGATGAGCATTCAAATGTTAACAATGAACAATAAGGAAAAACGTAATGTCTATTTTACAAGCTGAGTATTTAATTTAGAATAATACTCAAGATCCACTTTGTGCTATATCCACTTGATTTATAATTTAAGAACTGTTCTGAGTTTTTATAAATGCAAAAACTAGACATAATTAAAATTTAGCTAATGTAACTTATTTAAATTTTCCGTAATTTTTGCACAGAAAATGTAGAATTTTCAATAAACTTGAACATATCATGCAGAAAAATTACATTCTTTGTATAAAAAATTAGTTTTTTACAATACATGTTATATGCAAAAGGGATGTTGAAGAAAGTGCCCCTGAATCATAGTTTAATCACATTTGTTTAAAATTTTAAAATTCATAATTTTCTAGTGTTCTATTTATTGAATTCTCATAATTGATACATCTATGGATGCAGCAAAGTGCCCTCTATTTTTTAAAAGTTAAAAAAAAAAAAAAAAAATTTGAAGCATTTTTAAGTCCCAATTACCTTAAATCGAACACATTCATTTTATTGCATTCGAAATAAACATTTTCAAAGAAATATATTTTTTTTTTCAAATTGCATGTGTTGCACAGAGCAGACTGCAAAGTAAGCAATTTCGAATTCAACATTTTGCAAGTCAAATTCACCTCTACCAATCTTAAAAGCTATTTGCAATTTCATTTTTTGGGTTGGCAACATCGATGGAATCATCTAGAGCTGAAAATATTTAATACATGTACAGTAGAGCGTCGTTTATCCGAATCAATTGGGACCGGACACCGTTCGGATACGCTACTATTCGGATAACAAAAAACTGAATGCAATCCATGCAGTATATGAATCCGGACACTATACGAATATTGAAAATCATCACATGCGGGAAATGTGCTTGAAGGAGAAGTAAAATAGGTGCAAATTGTCGAAATTTTACCTTTATTGTGGAAAATAATCGCTTATTTTTCGCTCTACCATTGTACACCTTCGTTTTTTCGCTGCAATGTTTCTGATTCTCTTGAGCAGCAGTTGTTGAATAGGACAGCACACTGATTGTTGTTCGTACCACTCCGTAGCTGTCTCCAACGCAGAAAACGCATCAGCATTTAATGGAGCCTTACTTTCGTTGTTGTTGTTGTCCTCGTCTTCACCCGTTTCATCATCGACAGGGTCGGATTTTTCTTGCACGGAAGTCGCAATCTCGTCATCACTTAGCATTTGAAATTCAGTCTTCTGCATCGTATGCCATGCAGATTTCTACATCTTCATCGCATTCTTGAAATCCTTAATTTAAAATGGTTTCTAGGCTTTTTTTATGTCGGAAATTGTGGACTTTCCAACATTATAAAACTGTGCTTGAGACGCTCCCCTTTCTCCCTTCGCGAGACGGTTCAATATTTCAAGTTTTGTCTCTATGCTCAAGACGTTGCGCTTCCGTTTTGAATTCGAAGCCATAGCAGTTCACAACTCAACAAAAAGAGGTATACACTCCCTCACTTGGAAGCAAACTGACCTAATATTCCGCGCAGATGTATACCAAATCACACAACTGAAATTCTCCAAATATCCCTGACCTTAGGTTTTCCCGTTACTTTTGGCCTCACGCGAAACAACTGTTTAGCATTACACTGTCCGAAAACGTATTCATATACAGGACATGTAGTTGACAAAAAAAATACTCGTTCAGATATTTGACGTTCCGGATAATAAACATTCTGATAAACGACGTTCTACTGTACCTCAAAAATACTTCTTTCAGGAAGTATCCGCATGGATTGCTGTAGTAAAACTGCTTCATGTCTTTTGATTATAGAATTATTACTTACGTGGGAAGAAAGTAATGCGGTAGGAACTTTTTTTAAGATCTGAAATCTGCAAACACACAAGAATTTTTGCAAAAAAAGGTAATTTTAGTGTTGTATTTTCAGGCAAGAGTGTTTTTTGTTGTTTCTACTCGTATGCATCCGTTCTTCAGCTGAAATGCTTAAAACTGTTTGTATTGTTCCTAATTTGGCCACTGGACTCTATGCTTCACTGTAATCAATGCCCTAGCATTGACTAAAGCCTATTTCACCAAGTCTGGCTTTATATTTGTTGATGCTGCTATATGAATTTGTTTTGAGTCTATAAAGCCACTTGCAAAGTATTGCTTTAGCTCCTACTGGTAGATCTGCTAGCTCCCTAGTATGATTTTAACTTAATACATTCATTTTACTGTGCGTGGCATTCTTCGTTTGTGCTCTCCTTTGGGTTCTTTCTATGTTTTAGGATTATAGTCATCTAAATATGCCTCTGCTTCCATAATATGATCCTCAAACAGTTTTGGTTTCTGCAGAAGTAAGCGGTTCCTCAGCTGTCTATCTTATGTCAATTCAGCATCTTCCCTATCAGTCTCAGAATCACTTAAGTCTTCTTGACTTTGCGGTTTTTCTATAGGATTGTCCTCAATTTTTATGAGCCGCTCTTCATACTTTCCCTGCTTTGTATCTTCTCTTAACCCTGTCTTCTAATTTCAATTCTGTATGATCATCATACTTGCCTGCTTCTTCTTGAAAGATTACTTTTCAGAAAATTCCTGTAATCTTTCTTTAGCTAGACTCTGAATAGTTCATCTCCATCATATCCCTCAAAGTAGCCTTGGATGGCTTTGTCCATTTTCCTTATCTTCTGAGCCGGAACATGAGCATAGCATAGAGATCTATTATGCGCAAGTGTTTTAATCGGAGTTTCTTTTTGAGCCAAAACTCGTAAGAACTTCTATTTTCTATTGATGAGTTTCCTGTTGTGTTTAGTATATATATGGCAGAGTTAACTAATTCAGCCCAGATTGCTGCAGGGAAACTAACTTCAGGATTTGAATGCTCTGACCTTTTCAATAGCGGTTCGCATTTCTCATTCCTTGGCCCCATTTTATTCTGGGATGTAAGGTGCTGTCACCTTGTGAGCGATTCCATTTGAATGCAAGATTTTCCGAACATCTTTTTTTATCAAATTCTCCACCTTTATTGCAGAGGAACTCTCACAGAATATCCAAATGTCCTTGTGTGTGCAAACATGTGCTCTAACACATTTTTTACTTCTCTCTCATTAGGTAACGATAGCGAAATTTGTAAAGCTATCTTTTAAATGCAACCAGATACCTCTTTTTCTGAAATAAATCGTCCACAAGCATCTGCTGAAATTAGTTCACCAGGCTTAGAGGCTTTCTACCTGGTGGCAAATGATAACCATGTGTACTTTGCCATAAATACATGGCTCACGCAATTCTTTATTTAGCTTGATGCGGATGCCTAGTTCCTTTTCAAGCATGTTTCGGATGTGACGTTTACCTTGGTGGCCTCATCTTTTATGATACAGCTGTATCAAGGAGCTGTCTGCTACAGCAGTATAAACTTCTGTCATTTTTGGCAAAATTGGTGCAACATTTTCTTTAATAAGGACCAATTACACTGCGAGAAGCATAGAGCACCACATCACCATTGGCTTTTAAACAGCTTTAAAGTGTTTTATTTCTATGTGCTTTGTCCTTCGATGATATTTAGGATTGTGTGACAACTTTACTGCTGCCTTGTTGTCCACTTGAAGTATGGGAATTTCCCTCAAGTTCATTATGTCCTGAATCAGTCTGCAGAGCCAAATTGCTTCTTTGGCTGCCTCTGATGCTGCTATAAACAGCTTCAGTTGTTGAAGTGGCAACAATAGCTTGCCTTTGACAGGGCAATGAGATATAGTTCCTCCAGCATATATCATAACATATCCCGAGTTTGATCGACATGTTTTTGTACATTCACCGAAATCCGAATCATTATAACAATGAAGCTCACTTTTTGTCTCTGTAGCATGGTATGTTATTCCATATCCAACTGAGCCAGCTATATAGCGGAATACTCTCACCCTGACTATATCTTCTTCAGATGGGTTTTCGAGTGATCTCGAAAGAAATCCTACACTATACGCTAGATTTGACCTCGTTTTTATCATCAAATACATACAGGCACCAACAACTTGCCTACGTAGAAAACTAGAGTTTTTGGTCTCAGACTTTTGCAATCTGCAATCCTTTAACATGGGTGTTGCTACAGGTTTGCATTTCTCAAATCCAAAACAAGTATCTTTCTGGCATATCCTTTTTGACTGGTAGTTATTCAGTTGTCTCTATGATGTTCAATTTAAAGACCTAGGAAACAGGAAACTTCTACTAAGATCTGGAATTTTGTTTTCAGCTCCTTGATGAACATTTCAGACTCCTGTTGGTCAGTTGCAGCAATTAATCCATCGTCAACATACAACGCTATCAATATGTAAAGGCATGGATTAGCTTCACTTGCTTTAAAGCCAAAATATTTTAAAAATAGACTAAAACACTTGTTCCAACAGCGTGGTGATTGTTTTAAACCATACAGGCGGTGCTTGAGTTTAAATACTCTTCCTGGGCCATCTTAGAAACCTTCTGGTTGTTGTATATATGTATGGCTTTCTCCAGGTCTCCGTTAAGGAATGCTGTTGATATATCAAATTGAGTCAAGAGCATCCATTCTTCAGCTACAATGCTTAAAACTGTCCGTATTGTTCCTGATTTGGCCACTGGACTGGATGTTTCACTCTAATCAATGTCCTGGCATTGACTGAAGCCCCTCTCACCAAGTATGGCTTTATATTTGTTGATGCTGCTATCTGCATTTGTTTTGAGTCTATAAACCCACTTGCAAGGTATTGCTATAACTCCTACTGGTAGATCTGTTAGCTCCCTAGTATGATTTTCACTTAATAAATTTATTCATTTTACTCTGTGTGGCTTTCTTCCAGTTTGTGCTATTCTTGGGGTTCTTTCTATGTTTTAGGATTATAGTCATCTAAATATGACTCTGCATCCATAATATGATCCTCAGACCGTTTTGGTTTCTGCAGAAGTGAGCGGTTCCTCAGCTGTCTATCTGATGTCGATTCAGCAACTTCACTATCAGTCTCAGAATCACTTAAGTCTTCTTGACTTTGCAGCCTTTCTATAGGATTGCCCTCAATTTTTATGAGCTACTCTTCATACTTTCCTTGCTTTGTATCTTCTCTTACCTTGTCTTCTAATTTCAATTCTGTATGATCATCACACTTGCCTGCTTCTTCTTGAAAGATTACATCTCTTGATAAAATTCCTGTAATCTTTCTTTAGCTAGATTCTGAATAGTTCATCTCCATCATCCCTCAAAGTAGCCTTGAGTGACTGTCCATTTTCCTTATCTTCTGAGCTGGAACATGAGCATAACATAAAGATCTATTATGCGCAAGTGTTTTAACCGGAGTTTCTTTTTGAGTTAAAATTCATAAGAACTTCTATTTTCTATTGACGACTTTCCTGTTGTGCTTAGTATATATATATGGCAGAGTTAACTAATTCAGCCCAGATGGCTGCAGGGAAACTGACTTCAGGATTTGAATGTTCTGACCACTTCAATAGTGGTTCGCATTTCTCATTCCTTGGCTTCATTTTGTTCTGAGATGTAAGGTGCTGTCAGCCTTTGAGCGATTCCATTTGAATGCAAGATTTTCCGAACATCTTTGTTATCAAATTCTCCACCTTTATCTCAGAGGAATTCTTTCACAGAATATTTCAATGTCCTTGTATGTTCAAACATGTGCTCTAACGCCTTTTTAACTTCTCTTTTATTAGGTAACCATAGCGAAACTTTGTAAAGCTGTCTTTTAAATACAAACAGTTACCTCTTTTTCTGAAATGACTCAAATGATTCACACACATCTGCTGAAATTGGTTCACCAGGCTTAGAGGCTTTCTTCCTGGTGGCAAATAATAACCATGTGTGCTTTGCCATAAATACATGGCTTACATAATTCTTTATTTAACTTGATATGAATGTATAGTTTCTTTTTAGCATGTTTCCGATGTGACGCTTATCTTGTGGCCCCATCTTTTATGTTACAACTGTAGCAAGGAGCTGCATGCTACAACAGAATGAACTGTCATTTTTATGGGCAAAATTGGTTCAATGTATGCTTTGAATACCATTTACACTCTGAAAACCACAGAGCACCACGTCACCGTTGACTTTTACCCTACACTCTGTATGAGTCGACACAAATTCACTGTTTTGATTTCTGCTTTGAACACCAAATACGGAGAATAAATTTCTATTAATCTTTGGTACATACCAAACATCTTTCAGAAAAACTTCCTGGCATTTTCCATTAATAGTTTATTTTAATTTTACTATGCCTTTCCCAAGTGCAACTAATGTTTCATTCCCAGCAGCTTTAATGCTACAGGAACTATTAAATTTTATGTAGTCAACAAAATAAGTGGAGCAGTTTGTGACACGCCTAGTAGCTCCATTGTCAATTCAAAGGATGCAGAACTAGTCTCTGATGTACAAACTTCCTCAGGTATAGACATTTTAGTGCTATGTTAGCTGATACTGTATTTGATTGTGTATCACTCAATTTATTATTTGATGGTCTTCCATCTGAAATCCACTTTCTGCAGTCATTCACCTAATGACCTTTTCGTTTACAGTAATAGCAGCTGTCTTCTTTTCTTGACTTGGACTTATATTTGTCCTCCTGTCTAGGTCTTTCATTTTGTAGCTATTAAGGCTTTCTCTGCTGTTTTGCTACTATCTTCAACTTTAGTAAAATTTCATTCAAACATACACACAGCTGCACTGTTAATTCTTCATATGACTTGTTACCTCCAGCCAGCAACATTCAATTGAATTTAGAGGTTTAAAACTGACAAAAGACAAAACAGGTAACACTTTACAGACTAGGATCAAATCTGGCCATCATTTACTTTCCTCTCTAGTCTCAAATCCATTATTGGGTTCATTCCAAAAACTTCTTAGATTTGCAATGTGTATATAGATATCCTCTCCGGGAACCCAGCTGAATGCAAAAAATTCCGCACAAATTTTAAGCAACTGTTCTTTTGAAATTGCTTCAAACTGCTATTTAATGATGCCCAGGCTTCTAAGGTTGTTTCCTTCTCCATTATTTTCTGGTGCACAGCATCAGTGACAGTACTTGCGATCATTGATTTTGCATAGCCATTAGCTTTTCTGTATAAATCACAGCTATCTTAATGCTGTTTTTTGAGATTCTTGTGCATCCGCGTCTATGGATTCTGGCCTTTCAGCTTGCCATCTATGACCTCGATCGCTCCTTCGTGGTTATCAAGTACCTTCCGTTTCCGCATTGACCAATCTGTTTCTCCGGTCAGAGGCTTAATAGGACGGCTGAAATCCATACTTAAGTATTTCCTTTCTAGAAATTTAGATTTGCAGGTTTCTTAAATATTCTGTATTAATACTTCTAGATTAAGCAGCCACGATCGTGTCTTTTACTTCTTCCTCAATCTGTTCAAAAAAGGGCGCGATCACGCTATCTTCCAGCCGAAATGCCGATCGGCGAAACTTCGTCACGACTTGTTGCTTCCAAGAATAGAGTTTTTTCTGCCTTTTCTATCGTAAAAGATTCATAGTCTTTGATATTTCAAGCGTTGTTTAAACTTGTGCTGGTACCCATAACCTGTTTAAGTTTTATTATTTACGCAACATTATCAGAGATAAAATACAACCTGCATACTAAGTGACAAGAGCTAGAATGATTTTTCATAATGAGAAATTGAAAACATACAGGAGCAATCTATGTCATAACACACAAAAAAATCATGTTAACATTAAATATTAAGTCATTATCTTTAACAAATTTGACTTAAAAAAGGTTGAATAAAAAATTGCTTTTTTTGCAATCTGTTGTGTGCAACACATGTGCTCTTTGAAAAACATATATTTCGAATACAATAAAATGAATGCTCGATTTAAAAGGCAGGATTAATAATCGTTAATGTTACTGAAATTATCATTCAGAAAATGCTCTTTCTAATGCTTAATAGAACTATTTTCATCTTTTTTCATAGAACATGTTTCGTTTGCTGTCGATCGTTCTGCATCTCTTTTTTGTAAGGTTATCCCAAAATGAGGCATTGACAATCTGTATGGGTGTACATCTGCTATAATTAGTGAACTACTAGTCTATAAAAGAGTTCATGAAACAAGGTCATTTTGTAGCAGCATATAATGATGGCAGTGTAATGATACAAACCACAAATCTCATTGTGGTCTTGTACTTTGATCTTGCAAATGTCATTCAAAATGGTCTCTTTGTAGTTACAAGTTAGATAGTTGACCCTATTGGAGAGTGGCGTAACGGACAACCCCGCATTGAGAGGAGGGGGGCAAAGCTTGACTGACGCTAAGTACGTTTTGGGGCTTGGGGCCCAAATCCTGAGTTTGCAGTGAAGCCTAATATTCTCCGTTCCACCACTGCCATTGGATGGATTTTAAAAAACATGAGATACTTTTTGAATATTTATTTATGGCAGATGAGGGAGTGAATATTAACGTCGCACTGTTCAGCTACACGAGAGCTTTTGGCGACGGACCTCGTAATTTTGAACCATGGTCAAGTGACGAGGACGACACCTGAGCTGGCACCCTCTCCTAACTACCACACCACACCAACGGGAGGATGTTTGAGCTCTCGCTAGATTCAACGTGCGTCGCTCCCCTACAAGGCGAGTCTTTAGTAGTACTGGGCTCGAACTCATGACATGCCGCTCGAACTCATGACATGCCTGTAATGCAGGGGCGTAGCTACCGCCATATCGATGATACGGGGCCCCAACATGTGTAACGACAGTACCTCTAACAAAAGGCTTTCTTTTCTAAAGAAAGGCCCCGAAGGAGTTTTGATACGGGGCCCATTCAGAACTAACTACGCCAGTGCTGCCATGATCCGATACCTTGACCACTAGGCTACCCGCAGCCCTTTTTAATTGCAGATAACTCTACTGTAATGCTAGGAAAATAATGAAGACCTTCTTAAAGAAAAGAATAAGAAATTAATAGGTATGGGCTGTGTGCTCTCTTGTGTCATTTAATAAATTTGGCATCGAAAAAGGTTTTAACTTGCCATTTTTTCGATGAGATCCTTGTAGATGTTTTCTACCATCCCAAGGGGACGGTGGGCCATTAAATTTAATTTCTTAAATTGTTAGCTTAATTAGCTGAAAGTGGAATCACACACACACATAAGATACAATAAAGTTGTCTTCAAAATGTGTTGAAGCATTCCTTTCAAACTTCATGCAATCGATGGGTATCAATTGGTTGGTTTGATAGTTATGGAGAGCTAAGATTTGTAGATTGTGTGTGTGGAGAGTTAATGTTTATACTAAATGGTAAGCCTTTTCTTTGTCCAGCATATTTTCATTTCTTTTTTCAATTTTAGTTCCAAAAAATATTGCATAATTTTCTGAATTTAAAAATGTATAATACTTATATGTTTGTTGATAAAATAGCCCGAAAATATGAAAAATAAAAATGTAAACAAATGACCTCGCCCATTTTGACATATTTTAAATATGCAGTTTCTCCTGTGTTTGATCTATATAAACTTTTGATTTTTTTTTCATTTGAATGAATAATAATTATATCTAAACAGGATACATGTGCATACAGTGAACAAAATGTTTTGGTATATAATGTCTAATTTTTTAAAAAAATATTTATGTGCTAAAAGAAAATTAAGATTTTCAAAATTTTAAGGTTTTATGATTATTTTAAAGAAATTATGCAATTAGTTCATTAAAAAACTGTTTCATTATTTTTGATATGTTGCTTTATATATGTGTGTAAAATTTTTTGTTTTTTCAAGAAATATTTTTGTAAGAAATGGTACCTACATTGAAAGTATTACAAGATCTCGAAAATTATGTGTTCGTGTTAACTAAAACAAATGGGGGGGGGGGGGGCAAACGAGTTTAAAATTACTTTTGTAACTTTAGAAAATGATTAAGCATTATTATTAGACATAAAAATAGGCAAGAAAATACTAATCAAGAGTATAATATGTGAAAACATTGTTCTTTTTAGTTTTTTCTCAAAAGCATATTTTTTTTTGCATTTAGGTACATTTTTAAAAAAAAACTATTGCACTATGATTTCAGATTTTTTATACTTCTATACAAGATGCCTATGCATATAGGGAACCTAATTTTTTTTTCTATTAAAATGGTGCCCTATTTTTTAAAAATGGTTTTATGCATAAAAGAAATGGAAAAAAAAATAAAAATTTTCCAAATTTCGAAGTTTCATAATTTTTTTATAGAAACTATACTAAAATTTTACTAAAAAAATAGGTTTACTGTATTTTGTGTACTGTTTTATATATGTGTAAAAAAATATTTTGCATAAAAAAAGATACTTTTTTTAAAAAAATGGTACCTGAACGTAAGTATATATTATGAGTTCTCAAAAATTATGCATTACTTAAATTAAGTAGGAAAAAAAAAAAACTTTAGAACACTAAAAAGTTATTTTTATAGTTCTACAGAATAATTAAATTATCTTTATTAAGAACATTATAAATCTAAGCTCTATTGGAAATTTTAAAAGATATATGTCTCATAAACAAATAGTCTTAATTTTGGCATTTTATCTTTTGTGCATATCCTGGTTCCATTGATTTGGAGAGTTTATGATTTGTAGATTTATCTGTTTAAAAAATGTTAAGCTTTGTAAAACAATTTTCTTCAGACTTTTTAGAATTTATATGATCATTTCTTTTTCCCATCATATCTTCATTGTTTGTTTTTAATTTCAGTGGCTAATTCTTCAAAATTAGCTACTCAACAAGTAATTATTTTTTCCCCATGATATAGCTTTTTAATTTTTTTCTTTTGTATATGCTATAAATTGATAGTTATGGAAAGCTTAAGATTTGTAGATTTATCTGTTAAAAAAATGTTAAGCTTTGTAAAACAATTTTGTACAGACTTTTTAGAATTTATGTGATCATTTTTGACAATTTGAAAAGATTGAAGACAAAAGATTCTGTAATAAAGTAATATTTACCATCATTGAG
>BMAV01014088.1:0-15266 GCA_019973955.1 Trichonephila inaurata madagascariensis
TGTGTTTGACAGACAATGTGTCAGACTTCAAAGAACACAAAGATTGACCTTCATGCCGTCAAAATTTAAATCCATTTGACTATAAACAGGTAAAATTGTAACGAAAACGGCATAAAAGTTCTTAAAGGAAAGTAACGATGTAAATTTCCATTGAGGTAAAGCGTCCTCGATAGATGAATGGCCACAGAGACTTAAAGATTGTGTGCAGTCAAAAATTGATCCATTTGAATAAACAATGGAATTTGTTAAATTGATAAGTAAATTAAAGCTTGAAAATGATTTAGTTTAAAATTCCATTTTAAAGGGGGTTTTTTTGTGTTTTAATTTCATTTTAAATTTTTTTTGTTTTAATTCCATTATAATTGAACCAGAACTTATAGCAGGACTAAGTAAGTCTGATATCCTTGTAATTGCAAATTCAACCTTATGCACCTATACAACCTCTGACAATTAAGTTCAGGGAATGAAATCAGAACGGCCGATCTGGCAACACCGAGACGAAACAAAAAGCTGCAAATAAGTATCGGTTGGTGTTGACCGTCTGCCCCCACTGTTGCTCAGTTGTGAGTCATTTGCGTTTCGTGTAAGACTTATTTCACAAAGTGCTTGATTAGTACTTTGGTTCGTAACTGAGAACAGAAAAATTTTAAAGAACAAAATATCAATTTAAAGTTTTGTTTTAAGCTTGACAAGACACCAAAAGAAACTGCGATTCTGGTACGTGTTTATGAAGATCAAGCACTATGAAGTATGTGCACGACTGGTTCACCCATTTTCTAAAAGTAGGGAAAGTGTTTCTGACAATCCCCGTAGTGGAAGACTGGCGACCTCCGTCAGTGACAAAAACATTAAGAAAGTGAGGAAATTATTCACTAAAGATCATCAATTAATTGTGCGCACGATAGCTGAAGAACTACAGATTAACCGTGAATTCTTGCGAGAATTTAGGGATGTTATTGATGTTGATGATATTCCGAACATCCAATGAAACGTGACGAGGCTTTTGAACTCCATCTCAAAAGAAGATTCCTTACAAAGTTTCCAGGACATGTACAGCAAATCTCAGCGGTGCATAGTTTTTAGAGGTGACTATTTCGAAGGATAGTAAGGTAACTTTCGTTGATATTTCATCCACGTTAAGGTATCCGACTACGTTCGGAACCGTCATTTTGCAAAAGCGTATAAATGGATAATGTTTATGATATTTAGTGTCACTTAGATTAAAAAATGTATATAAAATTGTTTTAAGAATAGTATTACAATAAAAAATTATTTAAGTACAATATTTTGACAAAAAATGAACATAGAATGACACATTTTCAGAATATTCTCCTTTTGTGAAAAATGCTTCTATTATAATAATATTTTGCCTGTGTATAGCTCAGACCTCTGTACAGAGGCTCAACTAGAACTTTTGAAATATATAACTTAGAAGTGGGTTTATCCATGTTTTACGACAATAGAGGGAAGACATTTTAAGAAAAAAAAAGCCAATAATTATTTTAATTGGTGGTAACTCTGAAAGTAATGTGAATTTTTCAAAAATCATAGTTCAGACTCTTTGGAGAAGTCCTTACTTTATATAAACACACACAAAATATTATTTTAGAAGTATTTTTTATAAAAGGAGAACATTTTAAACTAGGTTATTCTAAGTTAATTTTTTGCCAAAATATTATACTTAAATAATTTTTTTTTATCAAAATGTCCTTAAAACAATTTTATACATGTATTCTAATCTAAGTGACACTAAATATTATGAAAACTATCCATTTATACGCTTTTTTAAAATCACGGTTCCGAACGTAGTCGGATACCTTAATGTTACAGGACCATTCACCGAGCTTTATTGTCGGAGATTGTATGTTAAGATTCAAAGTAAAATGATACGAAAAGGGAAAAACTTACCATTTTAGATTGTGTATGTAGTAGTGACTACTTGACTACAATAGATCAACTGAATACTTCTTTTACTTACTTAGTACTTATATAAGCATCCATCGTGCAATTTGTTCCATGATTATGCATTTTATTTGATCTAAGTCAAATACAGTTTACGTCACTACTATCTCCAAATAGAAAGAAGTCCGTGAAAATATTTTTTGCTGCTGCAAGATTTTAAATGAGGGGAAATCTGATTACTCAAAAATCAAAACAACTGTGAAGGGGTTGATCTTGAGTAAGAACGATTCTTTGAATGTTATTGAAAAAATCGGATGAAATGCGATGGATAATGATGTAAATCAGTTATCTAAGAATGAGAAAAAGTGGAAGGGGATAAATGACACTCTCATTTGAAATTTTTAGAAAGGGTTGCATTAGAATAATGACTCATGTTGTTGACGTATTCCTTTCGCATAGTTTTTCTGAAATACATGACGCATATAAAGAAATTATAGGATAAACATTTTGGTTAAGTACTTCGGAAGAAAATGGAATAATGATAATAAAAAGGATAAGTGTTACTCTAAGAAGTACAATATTTATCAAATACGGATGTGAAATAATTGACATTCATTGGTTATATTACACGCATTATTTTTGATTGATTTGATACGTATCTCTCTTCAATTTCCAGCTCACATATATAGCATTCGTTTTTATTCTGCTACCAGTTGGGATGTATAAAAGCATTGGCGTAAAGGAGACTATTAGGGCCCTCCTGCAAAGTCAGGTTTTGGGCTTCCAAATTGGATTTTACAAAGGGTAGGTAATCGGTGTCAGTTAGGTTTTGGGGCCCCCGTGATGCGGGGGTGTATGTTACGCCTCTATATAAAAGGCATCTCTTGACGATGTGTTTGTCCAAAATACACAGATCTATGTATTAGAAAAATTTAGTACAATAATGTTTATCAAGTTACACTAAGCAAACACGCATGTGTTCATTTATGACATATTTCGCTTTCTTGCCACCTATCAAGTTTAGGGATTAGTGACTCTGACTGCTTGCTGTTCTGTAGGGCCTTGATATGAATCCCGGAGAACGCACGATTGTTTGTAAATGTATAGTGCCTGTGCTGTAAGGGGAGGGGGCACTTTAAGAATTCGCCGAGCTGCAAGTACTCTGCAAAGGTTGGAGGAATGGGACGAGAGGACTCCCTTTCCAGGCAGTTCTACCTCAAAATTTGCTTAATACCGAGCCAAATCGTGTTGCTACCTATATGGTGTTCAAAGTTGCGGCTAATGACAAATGCAATCTATAGCACATTGCCACGATTAATTGCGTGGGCCTCGATCTGCCTATGCTATTAATCGGTAGCATAAACATTAAAACAACAATGTTTATCTTTATTTATCATAAGATTTATACACATCTGCTCTTCTAAAGGAACTTTAACAGAAGTGTGTCTCATGTCAATATTAATGAAATGTGATGGACTACCAAAATAAAGTTCATTTACGACACATTACTTTGTATAAATTCCGGCACGGAAGATTGTGAACAGAAGCGTGTTCAGATTTAATGAAAGATTTTGGTGTAGAGGCTGTTTCGGGTGGAGAATGGTGAAGATTTTAAAGCGGGTAATTTTTCGATCTTTAATGATAAACCTCTCTATGGTAGATTATTGCTTTTTGACATATTTTCGTATATTTTGGAAAGTCTTAACTCAGTTCCACAAATCCTTTCGAACCTCATTCAGTAACTAGGTATGGTCCATATATATTCCAAATGAGTTAACCTCTTAGATGGTTTGCCCGTACAACATACGGACTACCGAAAGCTGGTCGCGACTGGTTTGCCTATACGCTGTATGGGTACTGATATTTCACTCTATCTATCTTTAATTTCCAAACATTTTTTATTTATATAATGGGATTACTAGTGCTGGTGTTTTTAAGGGAACCAGGACATCATATGCTTCGAAAAAATCGATTTTTCAATTCTAGTTCTAAAACATAGTGCATGTTTACTGAATCTAAAAATGTAAATACTTATATGTTTCTTGATAAAATAGCCCTAAAATATGAATAGTAAAAATGTAAACAAACGACCACATCCCTCTTGATAGATTTTAAATGTGTAGTTTCTCCTGTGTTTTATCTATATAAACTTTTGTTTGTCTTTGTTTGTCATAAGATTTATACACATTCTAAAGAAACTTTGACAGAAGTGTGTTGCATGTCAATATTAATGAAATGCGATGGGCTACCAATAAAGTTCATTTACGACACTTCATTTTGTATAAATTCCAGCAAGGAAGATTGTGTACAGAAGCGTGTCCAAATTTAGTGAAAGTTTTTGGTGGAGATGCTGTTTCGGGTGGATAATGGTGAAGATTTTAAAGCGGGTAATTTCGATCATTAATGAGAGATAAATCTCTCTATGGTAGATTATGCTTTTTGATATCGTCGTAGTTTTCGGAAAGGCTTAACTCAGTTCCATAAACCCGTTCAAATCTCATTCTATATATAACTAGGAATGGTCCATATATATTCCAAATGAGTTAACCTCTTAGATGGTTTGCCCGTACAACATACGCACTACCGAAAGCTGGTCACAACTAGTTTGCCCATATGCTATATGGGTACTGATATTTTCTTCTATTTATCTTTAATTTGCAAATATTTTTTATTCATATAATGAGATTATTAGTGCTAGTGTTTTTAAGAGATACAGTTTGGCACTGTGAAATACTTTTCATCCGGGATTTTCTTCCCGGTGAAGGTGGGGACTTTTGATTCAAGGCAAGAATTTAGATTCTTGAAAATATTGGATAAAGAACAGGTATCTACAAGACAATGTGCAATTTGTTGCTTGAGAAGAAACGAGAATGGAAAGATAATCCAAAAAAGCCGATATTATCTCTATCCCCATCGCAATGTAAGACTGAGTATTACACCATGCTTCAAATTGTGTGTGTGTATATATATGCACACACACACACAAAATTTCTCAACCATTTGAAAAAAAGGTACGACATGAAATATTTTTGTAAGTATGAGAGAAATTCTTTTAAGATATATGAAACATTTTTCATAGCACGCGGAGTGTACTTATAAAAAGCAAACTGTTAGGAGGTTTTATGTTCCAGAGTTATGAAATAAAAACTAGTTGGAGAACTTTAAAATTGACCGTTAAACTAAAATTCTTTCATTTTCGTATTCTGTTAAGTATTATGCTCAGTTATAATCAATGAAATATGTGCCCTTTTCGGGAAAATTTTGAGCAACAAAAAAAAAAAAAATATCGACCAGTTGGCTTAAGGCAGTGCTTCTCAAAGTTTCAATATTCGCCACCCAATATTCAATCATCCCCTCATACTATACTCAATAATACTATACATTGACACTAAAACTACAATACGACTTTAACCTCTTAAGTGCCACTAGCGTATATAAATTTCTCGCTCAGCCAAAGCGTTCATTTCCCCGGACGTATATATACGTCTTTTCGAAGTACAATCTTTTCTGTGCACTGCTATTCATAAACTTATTCCAAAGGCTTTGCAATGCAATGAAAAGGAACTTGACAGTGTTTGCAAAGGATTTACTTATTTCAAATTATTTGCTTCTTCATTCCTTAACCCCCCCCCCTTCCTTTTTCCAATGCATCGCATACGCGCGCCTACGTGGAAAATGGTTGGCATTGGGAAGCGAATCGCGTAACATTTAATTGACAGTTAAGGAATGAATTATAAACAGTACAAAAAAAATTTATCAAGATAAGTGATAATTTTGGCATATAATTTCTTATATGACAAGATCATGGGGTCACTAATAATTATTAAACTTGTTCCTAACTTTGTACTGTTAAATTAATTATTAAATACTTTGTATAGCACACACTGATACATTTATAAGTGTAATATATCAATGTAAATGTGTATTTTATTTTTTATTATGTAGAATGTTACTGAAGGTAAGCAAACAAATTTAATTAAATAAAATTTCGTTTCCGACTTTTCAATATGCTCGCGCTCCCCTCGTAGAGTTTTCACGGCCCCAAGGGGGTCGCTCCCCACAGTTTGAGAAATGCTGGCTTAATGGAAAAAATAGGTGTGTAGTTGAGTCATCCTAAACACATTTTTCCTTCCTCGGAAAGTAAGCTGTAGCCGCGATAGCCTAGTGGGTATGGACAAGAACTCGTGGCTGGCTAGTCTCGAGTTCGTGTCCTAGAGTCATCCTCATCACTTGACCGAGGTTCAAAATTACGAGGCCCTAGTGTTGCTTTAGAGTTCAACATGTTAATAAAACTCTTTGTCTCCTTACTTCTACATATGGAAACATTTCCAATTTAAATTTACGAGACTCATACGATATCTAATGCTGTTGATGAAAGTGATGTGCTTATGTCACCAATATAGTAATCTTACAATGCAACAATATGCTATGAATTTACAACAAAAGAATATATAACAAGTAATATAAAAAAATGTTTTTCAAGTCAATTCCAACTTAGATCAACACAGATAAATTTTATTTTAGCTACCTTTAATTAAATAGTTACAATTAATATGAATATGTATATACATATGTCAGAATCACAACATTAAGTGGTAATTAATTTTTATTAATTATAATTAAAGTATCGTATTGTCATCCAAAACAATCATATATATAAAATTTCAGTTCAACTGAATGCTTTAAAACGGGAGAAAAAAAATCTTGTATAGTTTTGACCCAAGTGGGTATAAAGGGAAACCAAAGCGACTGTATCAGTAATTTTTTAAATAATTAGTTTCATTCAATTAATTTTAATTAATTATAATTAAATTATCGTATTTTTGCCCAAAACAGTAGTGTATAGAAAATTTCAGTTCCAATGAAAGCTTTAAAATGTGAGAAAAAAAACCTGTTCGAGTTTTGACACAAGTCACCAAAAATGATACCAACGTCGCTGTATTTGTATTTCTTTGAATAATTGGTTTTAATCAATTAATTTTTATTAATTATAATTAAATTACTGTATTGTCATCCAAAATAATCATGTATATAAAATTTCAGCTCAATTGAGCGCTTTAAAGTGTATTTTATTAACGATTGAAAATTCCACCAAGATAAATAAATAAATATATAAAGAGGTGAGCTAATAGTAAGAATTGAAAAATTCGGCCGGAAAAAAGTTACGGTATCTTTTTAATCTTGTTAAAAATTTAAACTTTTTGATCATATAGATAAATCAGTTTCTCTGTCTTTTAAATTTTTGTTGTCTTTTTTATGGACTTAAGCATATTTTTTCTTCTAAATATTTTGTATCAGTTAAGAAGGGAAATTTTTGTTCTACTGAACCGAACTCAGTGACGCAACAGCCCTTAACCCTTTATATACCCCATTATGATTTACTGCAGGTTTTTTTTCATGGAGTAACTTTTTTGGATCCCTACATTGAAAATTAAGGGATATACATAAACAAAATACTCAACTTTGGAAAATTTAATCCGTTAGAGCTAATTAATTAATTAAAGATTTTCAACTCTAAAATAATTTATATACACTGTTCACCTAAAATAAATAGTTAAATCGTTTTCTAAGGTCTTCATTAACATACGAAAAAAATAAAACACTTAAATTTTGGCAATAACTATTTTTTCGGGACAAAAATGATAATCTTCGCAATCCACTGAAAATGCCGTCAGGTGAAAACGCAATTTCTACTATAAAACTATTCGCCTTCCCCGCTAAAATACTCATCATAGAACCCGGGCTGCCATATATCTTGGAAGAGTGGATTTCAAAGAATATTCCTGCTAAGTATCGTCTGAGTATTCTTAAAAATAGTTATTCTATGTAATTTTTAAGTGATTGGTACTTATAAGTACCGTCGGTACATAAAGGGTTAAGGGCCAAGGCCTATTGTGCCTATCTCAGTTTACGTGACCTTTGGCGCTGGGGTTCATGTGCTGATGTTTCGGTTAAGGGGACAGTCTGACGTGAAGCCCCCAGTGTTAAGTTCCCAAGCAAGCTTGGTACTCCTTTATAGACCCATTGAAGGGATGAAAGGCTGAGTCGATCTTGCCCAGCCCGGTATTTGAATTCTGGACCTGTGGCGTGGAAACGCGATTCATTACCAATTTTTGTTTCAACTCAATGGAATTTTTCACTGATTTTTATTGTATTTATTAAAGTTACTTTTACATATAAAATTCATAATTGTTTTTTGTAAATTTTGTACTAAACAGTTTACAGAAGGGTTGTTGTGCTCCACAAGGAAATAATTGCATTTCGGTATCCCATTATTTGAAATAAGCTACCTTTTAAATTTTGTGAGAACCTCTGATACTGAAGCTGATGTCAGAAGTAATAGCCCAAATATTAACTTTTAAGATTACTTGTGGAGTTTTGGACATAAAGCAAGCATATTTTGGACATGTTTTGTGACGGGTTCTATATCTGAGAGAGATGTCATTCTATTAATACTTTTAGAGAAATTTTTCTTCAACCGAGGTTTGAGTTTAAGACTGTCTTCCATAGAGATAACTTAATCTAAGTGCTATTTAAACTTAAGAGAATGCTATTTAAACCCTGGCAATGGGTGTGTTAGAGTTAGTCCTTTGTCCTTACGGTATCATTCGCTATAGTGGCTGATGCGCGTTAAATCTGTTCAGGCTCAAAGTCCTCCCATTGGTGAAAGGCGGAGGGGTTAAATTTGCAGTGCTGGATACCAGAATAAGTGATTTGATCAAGCATCCCCATTAAGAGGTCCGTCGCCAATAGCTTCATAGTGCGATGTTAATAAATATTCCCTCACTCCATAGTTGGTAGGTACAGATGATTTATTAATCATATTTAAGGAAAAGGCATTTTTAAAGATAGAGTGCATACATTGAATAATTTACCGCTAACATCTAATGGTGAAAAAATTGAGCCTACAATATTATATAAACCAGGGATGGGGGGGGGGGGACTTTTCCTAGGTACGGGTTTATTCTAACAATCTTAAGATGTTGCAGTCCACCCAGTGGCGTAGGTGTGGCCGTGCTGTAATAAAATTGTATGTTTTCTTTTCTTAATACTTGTTGTCGACATTGCATCCCTCTTTTTAAAATATGACTGGTTACTATTAGATAGGGGATAGGGGGCGTATTCAGTGCAACGTGCAGAGAATATACGAGAATCTATGAATCTGAAACCAACGTATGTACTTTATTAATTCACTCTGCCGTGCCCTGCGCTACACCTAGGCATAATATCAACACGATTACCCAATCCCATGGAAGTGTGGGGTGTGTAATCATATCTCAATAGCCAATCTCGTGCTTTCGCGTGAATGGCTGATTATCAACTTTTATTCTTCCCTTCAGATGGCGTGTGGGAAAAAATTCATTCGATTGGCATCGCGATGATCCCTTTTTCCCCCCTTACAGCTGAATGTGTGAAGCATCATCGTTTGTTTCCAATGAAGGTATAGCAGCGTTTCTAAAACTGTGGGGCGCACCCCCCTTGGAGGGCATGATAACTTTACAAGGGGGGCGTGAGCATATTGAAAAGTCTAAAACAAATTATTATTTTAAAAAAATTACTAATTTACTGAAAGGAATCAAACAAAATATCTTCTGGCATAATAAAAATGAAATAAACATTTACAATGATATAATACACTTATAAATATATCACCACTGCACAATGTGTTTTATGATTAATTTAACAATACTAAGTTAAGAACAAATTTAACAATTACCAGTGACCCCAGTCTTGTCATATATAAAATTATATACAAAAATTTATTCTTATCTAGATAATTTTTTTGTACAGTTTATAATTAATCCCTTAATTGCCGATTAAAAGTTACGCGATTCACTCTCCAATGCCACCGTTTTCCACGTAGGCATGCGTATGGGATGCATTGATGGGGGGGGCGCCCCAATAAATAAGCAAATCCTCTGAAATAAATAAACCCTTCGAAAACACAGCCCAGGTGTTTTTATTGCATTCCAAAGCCTTCGAAATAACTTTATGGATAGCAGTGCACAGGAAAGATCATACTTCGTAAAGACGTATATATACGTCCGCAGAAAATAACGCTTTGGCTGAGCGAGACGTTTATATACGTCAGTGGCACTTAAGAAGTTTAAATCGTATTGTAGTTGTAGCATCAAAGTATAGTAAAATTGAATTCAACACTTTTGTATTTTATGGAGGGGGGCGATGAAAATTATGATTGAATATTGGGTCGCCAATATTGAAAGTTTGAGAAACACTGAGGTATAGTATTAGTGAAGTATGGAATTATTTGTTTAAGTGAACACATTCGAATCTATTGTTAAAAACCAATTCTTCAGACTATTTGGTGTTGGTGTTTTATAAATATGTTTCTTTTAGTATGTGTGTATTTTACAAATTGAACTCTCTTAATAAACTGAATTAAGTACATGATTGGAATTTTATGTTTATCAAGGAAACCTTTAATGCATTACTTAGAAAACCCAAAATGTTTAGTTTTAATTTTTCATCCATGCGCTTGGGCAGTTTCCAGACCTTGTTTCAGCTTTCAGTAATTTAAAAATGGGAAATTTGTGTGTCTGTATCGTCTGTGAAAAATTATGAAGGCATGCAGTTTTACTCAAGGGCTTACTAGTAAATCTCGGATTGTTTGCTTTTTCTCTATTTAAAGTACCTAAATATTATTGAACAGAGAGATATACTTGTGCAAATTTTAATCTGATGAAATAGTCTGAAGCCCATTAAAAAAGAAAGTTTGATATATGGGAACGTAGTGACATTGTATTGACGTATCCAGTTTTATGGGAGGTAGTTAAAACGTACGTCATTGTTTTTCCATCAGATTATGTGGTTTCAGTCGAGTAAAAAGGTTAGTTAAAAACGAAAAATACATTAAATATAACTAAAATAAGTGATTGTCGTCTGAATCCTAGATTTCGAGCCAGATGTTTATATGCTGATATCAAAACACCACCCTCAAGAGTTTCATTAGTATGGCCTAGTCATCACATATTTAATAGCATTTGGTAAAAATTTGTATATTTTGCAAACCCCTTGACAGTGCCACCCAAATCCAGTTCGGGCAACTACTACGTGCAGTGCTTGTAATGCCCAAGCTGACTTCGGGCAGGAGAAAAATTAAAGTTTCTATTTTATGAAGCCCTAACTGAGTTCATCTCCACTTTAAGATACTATCTTAAAGGTGACGTTCTCGCTTTTTAACGTGGAAAAGTTACTGATATAAAATGGTATGATAAAAAGGATGGTTACATGATTTCTTCAGTCCATACTGCAGAAATAATTCAGTTCGAAGATAAGGAAAAAGAAAAGAAATTAAACCAAAAGTAGTTCATGACTACAACATCTCTATATGGAAGGTGTTGATAAAGTTGATCAACATCTTACAGACTACGCAGTTGGAAGAAAACGCGTGCGCGAGGTAAAAAATATTACCGAAATATATTTTTATACATCTCCTAGACCAAGCATTATATATAATTCCTTCATTATATATAATTAAGCAGGAGGTGTGAAAAATAACAGGAACTAAAGAATAGTAATTGTCTAACAAAATAAGCCAAATGTTTAACTACCAGGACCAAGGTGACCTAGTGTAAGCTTGCTGCGCCTCATAGGTCTGTAGGAAGATTCGAATCAGGCACCTTCCGTTTCGAACGCCAGTGCTTTATCGATCACGCCAAAACGATCGTCTTCGCGTGATGTCTAAGTACTAGTTTTTATTTAGATACCGCTACACTACTCTCCCACCAGTGAGATGGATTAGCGAACGATTTTCTTTTCTTTTTCTCATTCGTTTGTTAAGGAGAGAGCATGTTCATATTTTTTTTTGTTTTTATTTCTCTTTCTCATTTATTTTTATTCTTCCTATTATTTTATTTATTTTCCTTGCGGTAGATGGCGCCACGACAGTTCATAAAGTTGTGTTTTCTTACTGCAGTCCAGGGTCACCAATGTAGGTAGATTCGAACCAGGCACCTTCCGTTCCGAATGCCAGTGCTTTATCGATCACGCCAAAACGATCGTCTTCGCGTGATGTCTAAGTACTGGTTTTTATTTAGATACCGCTACAGGTCTACACTTTCCAGAGCACATTCCACTAACGGGAAATAAATCTACTGCAACCAGAAAGTCTTTTATATGCTGTCGTAAAACCGATGAAAAGGGGAAGAATATAAGAAGTGAGACACGATTTTATTGGAAAGAGAGCGATATGGGCTTGCGCGCAGTACCGTGTTTTGGGATAGACTATACTGTAAAATTTAAGTATTTTTTCCCCTGTAATGGGGCTGCGTATTGGTATTTCTACCTTTGTAGACCTAGTACATTCCACAGGAGCTTCTCTAACTTTTTAGTGCGGCATCATTTAGGCGATACCAATTACCGCAAACAATTTTGACTCCCAGTTTCTTCCCCAGAGGCAGGCACCTGAGCTCTGCCGAATCGAAATCTGCACTTAGGAATGTTTTATTTTGCCGAGAGTATCCAAGCCAAACGGACACTCAAGGTACCTTTTTCATGCCGTATAATCATACGACACAAGGCCGCTATCGATTTTCTGCACCAGGAAAATTCTCCGACTTGGACCGTGGTCGAACCCGTAACCTTGGGTATAGAAGGCCGGCGACAAACCAACTAAGCCCCCCCATCCGGCAATTTAAGTATTGAAAATCATATTGCTGAGTTTTTATATTATATTATACTAGTTATAGTATATTTAGCTTCAAAATTTAGTTTAATTTGCTCTAATCGAGATGTGTGTGACTCATCCATTACTTTTTTATGTGTATGTAAAAATTATAAATATAGTAGTTATTGTATTTTAAACTTTATTTTTGTAATAAAAAAAAAATGTTTTCTGACTTTTATAACAATATAAAGAACAAAAGTTTTTCCAATTTTGGTCCATTTTTCTGAAATATATGTCACAGTTAAGGGGTTAACAATTATACGTAGAACATTCCATACGTAAGTCATCTCGTCATTGTTTTTCATAAGGAAAATTTTATTACAAAATTAAATACATCATGACATCCTGATCTAGGTACCTTGCACTATTTTTTGACATTGTAATCACCAACATTGCAATGGCTGTTGCAGCGTGCAGTCAGTTTGAAGAAACCCGTTTGGTAAATCTTGATGCCTTACGATGCAAGGAATTACAGCGGGCTGTAATGTTTTTTTTACTCCTGGATGTGGGCTTTGAACCTTTATCTTCTACACTTTTCCTTCCTTTACTGAACATGTAACATTAGCAGCTTACCATTTAACGGGATATAACCTCTTCACCATACATGGATTGTAAGCTTTAATGGATGATGGACACTAGTCCATAGGTTCCCAAACTTTTTTGTCTCATAGGCAGACCCCCTTACCATGTTTGTCGGTTTTGGGTAGACCCCTACTTACATAATAACTTATTAACTTGAATGTCTTTTTGACAGCTGGTATAGCTCTACTTTTAAATTTTTATGTTTGAAACTGTGTAGTGAGAGTATAGTGTTTAAAACTTAAGAACTACATTTTAATTTATTAAGTTTAAATTAAATTAATACGTATAAAATAACTGTTACATAAAATAAATGAGCAACAAAAAATGTTTTTAAAGAGTGGGATGAATTTGTGCTTCAATTACAAATGTTCACCATTTGGCACCAATTTTGTCAGGTTTAACTCTAAATCTCATCGGTTAAAACATTCCAATTTTTTTTCTTTCCATTTTTTTTTGGAGATAAGCACAACCACGCTGAAACACCTTTTCTATGGGAAAATCAATTAAAAACTTTCTCAAGATGTTCTATAATACGGTATAAATAACGTATATCCTTTTAAGGCCAAAATTACTGTGTGTGTGTATGACATTCGTTTCTAAACTTTACTTTAAGAACTCGGTTAAATCTATTCTGATCAGTTCCTCATGCAATTTGACATTTTTTTCAGTGTGACCACTTGAATTCATTGTTTACTGCGGTACTCGTATACTACCATAGTCAGAGCATTCTCAAACCTAGTTTAAATATTTGAATAAAAGGCTTTTAAGAGATGACTGCTGGTTAAAACGTCATTTTTCAGGAAGATTGTCTGTGACGAATTGAGAAACTGGTAAAATTCGCTACGTCCAATATTATACTCTTTTAGCTTAATTCTGGCAAGAAACACTGAAATTATGATCCTTTTTAATGAAATTTATGCTGTCGCTATGTGATGCAAATGAACCTTATTAAAGTTTGTAAATAAATCTGGTTACCACTAAATTAAATTTTCTTTTAAAATTTCTTTTTAACTCCCGATCTGGTTTAATCTATCGTAGATCCCGATTTACACCTCATGGACTCCCAAATTATTTTTTCGCTGACATGGACCCCTTACAGATCGTCATAGACCCCTAGGGATCGATATAAACCACTTTGAGAATCACTGCTCTAGTCCCACGTGTACATTCATACCCGATAATATCATGCCCTTCCATTGGTGACCACGTCGACAGGACATGCCTGTCCATCATCGTGATTTGAACTTGGATAGTCTTAGGCATGCCGGTCTGCTGCTACTCTCTTTCCTTCAGCACTCTGCTCATATACCAGTCCTCTTAGGCTGATGTTGCTTGAAACAGCAACATATGCGGGCTCTTATGGCAATTATTTCTTTTTCATCTAGAGTACCCCTTAAAAAAATGATGAAACTTACTTTTAGAGCATTAGTCGCATCCATATGTTATTTTTATTATTTTATTTTTTACCATTTCTTTAAGTAAAAAGTTCAGTATTAACAATAAGAATATTCAAAATCATTAGTTTACATTTTTCATATTGTATCAGGATTGTTTAATTGTTATTTTTAAACAACTAACACATATAGCATTTAGGAATTGCTTAACATTTTAATTATTACTTATTAGTATCCTCCAATTAAATAAAACAAAAATTTCATTTAGGAATGCGGATGTTGAGGATTACTTACTTTTTAAAGGCATGCCTCGGATATCAATATTCAAAGAGAGTTTAAGGATTCGTGCTTCATAATAATAATGAACTGTTCTTTCTTCTGATTCACGTCCACAAAACAGAAATGAATTATACTACCAGAAACACCTTCACGAACTCATTTTATTGTTTGTGCACTCCAAAGATATTGATAGCTGACTTTTGCTTGTATGAAAACAGCATTTTATTCAGTAAGTTTGTAAAGGGTTTTAGCCGCCATCCTTCTATTAATCCTCTTGAACAAATACTTCTTTCACTGTGGTTTAAGTTTAAAACTGTCTTCCATCGAGAGAACTTGATTTTATGCTAATTTGAGAGCTATTTAATCCCTGGTAATGAGTGTGTTAGAGTTAGTCCTGACGCTATTATCCAAGTGAGTTAAAA
>BMAV01014088.1:33601-47749 GCA_019973955.1 Trichonephila inaurata madagascariensis
CAAGATATTTTTCTTTATTTTTTAGCACAAGAAAGCAAACGTGCAGAATTTTTTTCTTAAGAAAATATTCCGACCCCCTTTTTTCTTTCGGGGGGGGGGGGCCAGGTTTTACAATTCAGCTAAAAACTGTGATGAATAGTAAAGATTATGATAGATTTTAAGGCAAATAAACATGATTATTTAAAATTTTAACTCTAGAACGTCCGGGATTTCGATTATTCTTAAACACCCACCGGTGTCAATAATTGCAAGACTACTGTTCACTAGGGTGTAGTTTTAAGACTTTTTAATATTATTTCATGTAATTATCATACATTATACATGATTATTATATTAACAAAACAGACGGTGACATTATGTTACGCATCGTTTCTTGGACCACTGCTTTGTCGCAAGACATCTGGAGTTGCAAGCCTGCCAGAAACATATTTCTATTATGCGGTATCCTTACTGTGCCACCCCTAGCGACATATATATCAGGATTTACTGGGATATTATCAATTACACTGCACTTACTTCAGATTTTTCGCAATCATTTTAACTTATTCTTATGTCTTAATCGGAATCTAAATTAGAACAAGACAGCTGAGAGAGAGACCACATTCGATTCATTCTCACAAAGCTATCGCAACAAATTAGCAATTTCATCATGGCTTAGACCTTTCCTACGAGGTATCGTTTCAAGGTGTCTGTTTTGCACTCAGTTCGAAAATCGAACGAAATTTTTTTAATGATCGAATATGCAGATAATACGTAACGAAACACTTAGACACAACAATTTTAGTGCCATTGATTTATTTTAACTGTGAGCCCAAGAACACTGCGTTTAAGGTCAAATAAATGTGCTATAGGACTTTGGGAAGTTTGTTTTATTAATGGTATTAACTTAGTGAACTATATTTTTTGTTTAACGACAGCTTTATAATGGTAAATTGCCTTGGTGTCGAAACGAAACCAGCGGACGTTCTGAGTATATTTAGTTGTAAAATCACTTCTAATTTACCTAGAACCATAAAACATTTTCTGTGTAATCACCAGAGAAAAGGATTAAAAGTCACGAAAAATTTTCAAATTCCTCTTAAAAATGAAAAAAGGAGAACAAAGTAAACGCTCCGGTGTCCAGTTAACACCGACGGACGTTCTAGAGTTAATTGCTTATCATTTGGATAACACCATGCTTCTAGAATTACATTACATAAAGTTTAATAAAAAATTGTTTCAAAGTGGGAGGGAAAAACCTCTTGGAAAACTATTTAGGCTTGAAAGAAATCTTTAATATTTCTTAAATTATATAAATATATAAACGAAAAATAATTAAAATAAAAGTTTCAAATAAAATCATTTTGATTGGAAGACATTTTAAACTAAAATAAGAAAGTTAACGAGAGGTGAAGTATTTAAAAAGAAAAAAAAAAGCATTTAATTGATTGATTGTTTATTGACGTCACACTTGAACTAAATAAAATGGCTGTTGCCAATAGAGACTTTATAATTGTGAATTCCGGTCAAGTGAGAATTACGATACCTTAACTGTTACCCAACTTTCTAATCTTCCACACCATTCCGATGAACACAGTGGTAGAATGAAGCAATTATTCGTTTACTAGTCCTAAAACTAAGATTGGGGTGGTGTTCTAGCAAAATTATCAAAATTTTGCTCCATCCCAAAAAAGAAATTTAACATAGGTAACATATTACCTCCACGGTGTGGCTTTGGAGGTTTATATCAAAAATTGGAGACTGTTTATTGTCGCACTTGCAGATCTCTATGGCAAAACCTTAATGAATGTCATACAAAATAATGTAGTGAACGGAACAATGAAATATCTGAGCTGCCTAAAACGTTACAAATAATCTAAATCGAAAGCTTCAGAAGATGGTATCCACTTCACGATCACACCATAGGGGATCTCACACTTAGTCAATTATTTTTCAAATATTTTTATTTATCTAACACCCGTGCTTGGCTTCTTGATCATTTGACACGTCGAGCCTCCCATTTCTGACTTACGACGTCGTCAGTCGGGTATTCATCGAGTCTACGGTATTGGAGAACGTTGTCGCCATTCATCCTGGCATGGCATCAGAGCGGGCAGGTCTCGTCAACAGCCAGGTATAGCCAGCGGAGGTATACTCTCAAAAAGTCATGTCCGGTGGTTAGGCGAAATCGGGCAGCAGCCTCGGCACTCTCCAGGTGTCTCCGGATAGGACCCACAGTGGCCAGGGTTTCCTTTTCCAAGGATCTTGGTTTTTTGGGAGACGGCAGTACATTTGCCAATGTATGTAGATATAATGCTCTTTGCTCTTCTGAGGATCAAGGGGACTTCCGGTTGAGACGAATCAGCTCCTTGCTTGGCTCTCTTATTGTCGGGGATCCCAAAAGGACTTGTGACCCACTGTAAGGTCACTCCGCAATTTTAGTTCGCCACTGAATTGTGTTAAGGCAGTCAGTTGGTGTGCAACTACTTAGAGCTTAAATTGCAGCTGAAGAGTCAGGTGTCATCCACGTCATTTTGTGAAAAGCCCCCCCCCCCTTGGGTGCCCTTCTCTTAGATTATCTGCGTGAGCTAGAGGTGTAGGGTCAACTAAAGAATGAGAAGTAGTCATGCTCTTAATATGACTTTATTAAGAACTATAACTTAAACCTTTAACAGAATAGATGATGATTATATGAGAATCTCTACGATGAACAAACACACAATACAAGTAATACCGAATTAACCTTACTCGGACCACTATCAAAATCTAACCCGCCTAATCTCAATTCCAATAATAACACGTCCTAATAATAAATAGTCAATCCTACCTTAATCCAATCGTAGCTCTGATACTAGGGAGTGGCGTCTTTATGCGAGTGCAATGGTATGCACCTTGACCTAATGGCTTTATCTTCGGAATAACCTCCGTTGGCCGTCCTTTCACAATTGTTTCAATCTCTCACATAACATTCCCCAAATTGCCATTTCACTTACTGAAACTTCTGTTATTTAAAAGCTATCGAATTTGCATTTTACCTTTACGTTTCACTTCTTGGGTTTTGGTTGGAAAAGAGTTGCCTTTAATCTTGGCCCCCAAAGTACCCAAAGGATATGTTACAGAAAAGACGCGTAGCCCGTAACAACTTGACCGTAGTTCAAAATTACGTGGTCCGTCGCCAAACGCCATCTTGTAGTTAAACATTGCGACGTTAATATTCACTCACTCACGCAGCTTAGGAGTCTATGAAGAAGACAACTTTTGCAGGAGCTAGGCAAATTTGAGTGTTTTTTTAAAATATTGAATGACTATTTCAGTATATAATATTGATTGCTACTTACCTATCATACCGTGGATCAATTTTTTCAAATTAAAAGACGTCACCAAATGCAATGATATTCAGACAATAGTAAAAGTTGTTCCTTCATATTTTTGAGTATATTAATAATAGAAATGCCAGTATTTGGCGACATTTTTTTATTTGGTGAAACTGGTTGACGGTATAATACGTAAGAACCCAATACTATCCTATCCGGTGGCGTATACAAACAAGGGTTTTGTTAACATTGTTTTTTTTTGGAAACCAAAACATTTTGGCTATAGTGTTTCAAAATAGCATTAATATTTATAGAAAATTGCATTCAAGTCTTGTGTGTACTGCAATTTTTATTATAGTATTTATTGCAAAATTAATTTTTTATGTTTCATAATCAATGCTTTCATTTCTGAGCTATGAAGCCTTATGATTAAAGGTTTAACCAAAATATTTCTTGCCGTGAACAATTTTTTTCAAAAATAGTATTTAGGTAAGACAATTTGCATTTTTTTTTGTAATTTATTATCTTCACTTAGTTTGAAAAAAGTATGTTTATTGTGTTAAGTCTCTCTCTTAAACCATGACAACGTTGTCTTCAGTATTATCACTTTATGATTTTTTAAAAAGAAAGGTATTGAAATTATTAGATACTATCGGATAAAAATGCTCACAAGAGAGAATGCATTAAGTTAACAATCTTATCTTTCGTAATGACAGCCCAAGGTGGACAGAGTTACTTATTTTTTTTTGTTGCGTTATGCCTTTCTAATTCCTATTTAAACTAGTCAGCAAAATTAAAAGATTATGAGAAAAAGTAAGCTCACTAAGTTAATGTAGCAACCAATGTCCAGTGCTGCAATTATATATATGTATTTAAGTTAATTAAATATTATTGAACACAAAATTTTCCACTTTCGCACATACCTTAGCACAAGAAATATGCTAATTTGGTGATTGACAATCTGATGAGCAATGGATGCTAGTAGGAATTGCGGTCTGTAGTAATGTTTAAAGTGAATGTGGTTTCTAACAGTAATCAGTTTTTATTAGTTATGGCTCACAGACATAATTTAAGATCAAAAGAGGCGAACAATTAGTAGAATAGACAAAGGTAAAATTCAAATGAAGGGCGCCGAAGGTTTGAATATCCTTCAGAGTAACATATCAAGAATTTGTAGCCGTTCTCTAAGCACTGGATAAGCTGATAGACAGTGTGGACAAAGATAACCAAGGGCAACAACTACATCCAAAACCATTTTCTGACATTTCAGCCTCAAAGAAACTACAAAGGGCCTGCACAAAATTTGGTTTTAGAACTTAGGGGCTTGAAATAACCATTTTACTGCTACACGAAAGTTGGAAGAGGTTAGCCTGGTATAAACTATAGAAAAACTAATGGTTTGTGTCCCATTCAACTACTACAACAACTCCATACTTCAGCTGCCGAAGGGGCCCATTTAAACCCGTACCGTCATCATATTCAATGGAACCTAGAAGATAGGGCTCGAGTATTATTAATTAGGAAGTCCAAATATAGTTTGAACCTTGTTTCTAGATGATGAACAATGTGTTTTGATCTGGAGAGAAGAAGGAATCAGCAAATTGACTTTTCATAAAATATTCCTTTTCTGCAAGCATTGTTGAATCGTTTGGAGAGGAATTATGAAAAATTGCCCCGCGTTTAGCTGCATATCTTTCAAGGAGATTCTGTAACCACCTGCAGATATATTGAAAGGTATTGGAATCTCAAGATGGACTTTTTAGGATTGTTTTTTACGCAGAGGTTTCGTGAATGGAGGACAATGCTTGACCACATCGAGCATATGTAGTATCAGAATGCTTGCAAACAGATGTTCTCACCCGAATAAATTGATCATCTTACTCTCCCGACTTGAACCCAGTTAAGGATGTGTGGAATGCCTTAGGGTACCAAATTTCTGTCCTAGATTCCTCCTCGAATTTCCTTCCAGAAGTTGAAAAGTACATATGACATGATGTGTGAATCTAGTTCAGAGCCATAAGAATGGTAATAATTCATGATAAAAAAGTTAAACATATTTTTAATTTACATTCACATTACAACATTACTGAAAAACTACTTCGGCTAATGCATGAAAATTAAATAAAGGGAAGAGCGCGTGCTATTGTCTGGTGCGAGTCAGAGAGATAAGTGAGAGGGATCGTCCCAGGGGAAAGACAGGTTTTTCAAAATAGTTCCCTTATCTCTTTTTACAAGCTGGTTCCAGATAAAAGGAATTTAGTTGGAGGAGGCACGCCGCTGTGCACTTTTAAAAGAGTGGCGTGCAATGCCACGACTGACCAACACGTTGGAAAAATCTATGAAATTAAGATTTGAGGTATAACAATATATCCGAGTTGACCATACACCTTATTAACCCTTTAGCGGGTAGTGGCTAATACGTCCAGCCACATATTAAAATTTTTCTCCAAGAGGGTGATGGATATTTAGTCCATCCACATGAGTTAATTGAAGCTAAAACGCATAAAAATCAATACAGATAGCAGGAGGATAACTTTATTTGCATTTCATGTCCCCTGATGGGTAGTTAAAAACAGTATTTCTGGGTGCAAATCTACAAATTGTATTTAGATTACTATGAATAAAATTTCTGATCTTTGAAAAAAATTTCGGAATGTCTTAAGTATTCTTTTCTCTCATCTGAATGAATTAAGCAAATTTGCAATTAAAAAAAAGGTTTTATTTAGGTTTTTGGAAAGCTTTTATATGTGCCTAGAGGCTCTATCCACTGCCCACATAGAACAGAAAAATGATCTAGAAATTTTCGCTTTTCACCACACTTAGAATCATATGAGAATGTTGGGGGTGGGAAATATAAACAAAATTTGCTTACAATATGTGGAACAAGATTCTCGGGTTCGAAAATCTTACATTACAGCTTTTCTGCTCGGAAAAAACGTTTGCATATTATAAAGTTCTACAGTAAATAGTTTATCAAATTTATAAGATAGTTAATTTAAATTTTCAAAAATATATATATTACTTTATTTCTAACCTTTTATAGTAAAATTAAATAAAATATAAAATGTGGATATATACCAATTTCAATGTATATTCTAAGTATTCTATATATATTCTTAGTAAGTATTCTATGTTGTAAAATTATTCTATATTATTCAATTACACTTATACTTTGTATTTAATAGTTATTAAAGTAGTTATTACATAAATGTAAATTTTTCATAAAAAGTTTATAGTAATATGATTAATTGTTTCTGTTCTGAAAAGTAAGTTAAATATCCTGTGCGCAGTGGCTAGAACGTCTAACCACCACCCAGGAAAAAAATCCCTTGATCAGATTTTTTTTTTGTGACTAAATAATGTTTATAGGGGATGAGAACATTGCATTTATCAAGTACTTTATCACAGAAAAGTGTATTTCATCTTTGGCCCGTTAAAGGGTTAAAGAAAAAAAATTCCATGAGATGCAGCTTAAATTTTCCATAATTTTCCAATTTTCATAAAATTAGTTTAAACTTCAATATTTTGCCAATAATCAACAGCTAAATATTGAAATTTTTGTTAGCTCATGCTTTGTACAAATTTTTTTCAATAATTTTTCATTAAGTATCAGTTATGTTTTATTCCAGTCATCTTTTAATTTTGCTGACGAGTTTATATACCAAATTAACAGCATCTGTCTAGGAGAGCTAATCTTTGTTACAGTATGGCAGCGTTTGTCAAACTGTGGGGCATGCCCCCCCTAGGAAGGCGTGATAACTCTATAAGGAGGGTACGAGCATATAGAAAAGTCGAAAACAAAAGATTATTTTAAAAAATAATTAATTTACTGAAAGTAAACAAAAAAAAAATCCCATTCTGACATAATAAAAAATAAAATACACATGTACACTGATATAATGCCTTATAAATGTATCAGTACTGCACGATGTATTTTAAAATTGATTTAACAATACTAAGTTAAGAACAAATTTAATAATTACCAGTAACCCCATGAGCTTGTCATATATAAAATTAGAAACAAAAATTAACAATTATCTTAATAGTTTGTACTGTTTATAATTAATCTCTTAACAGCTGATTAAAAGTTATGCAGTCCACTTCTCAATGGCACCTTTTTTCACGTAGACGTACTATGTGGCGTATGTGATGTAGTGGAAGTCTGGGGGTAGGGGAAAGAAAAGGAATAAATAAGCAAATCCTCTGAAATAAGTAAATCCTTCACAAACTATGTCAAAGTCCTTTTATTGCATTACAAAGCCTTCAGAATAATTTTATGGATAGCAATGCACAAAAAAGATCGTAATTTGAAACGACGTATATATACGCTCAGGACTATAAACGGATTTGGCTGAGTGAGACGCATATATACGCCAGTGACATTTAAGTGGTTAAAATCATATTGTAGCTTTAGCGTAAAAAAATATAGTATTATTGAATTCAAAACATTGTTATTGTATGGGAGGGGGGCGCCATGGAAATTCTGTAAAATATTGGGTCGCAAGTATTGAAAGTTTGAGAAGCACTGCATTATAGAATAACATAAGCTGATAATTGCTAAAGATGCTGGCAATGGAATTTTTTCAAAGAGATGCTATGAGACCTAATTCAAGGCGATGAGACGAGACTTCTGTAATTTAACACGAGACATTGAGATGATATCATTTCTTTCATCAAGATTTCTCCAAGGAAATGATGCAGGATTTTTTTATGCATTATATCGGAAACAGCGAAAGCAACGTTTATCGAAAAAGTGTCATCCCAAGCTATTAAAGGCCATTGATATCATAGCAGGTCACTCCAAAGATCATTCCCAAAGTTTACATTCCTAAGTTCCACTTCGAACTTCATTTGATTTCACATTTACGAGAAATGAAATTAGAGAACAATTAGGAGGAATTACACTAAAGTATTTTTGAAGATTTGAGTAACAAAAATCAAAGGTACTTTATAATGACATTGCCATTTCTCAGATTATCTGAAATTTCTCAACCGGTAGTCCTTTTTCAAGGTAATGTATTTTGTTGCAGCATTCACATAATACTTAAAAATGCATATTATCTAAATGCTTCTATGCCTGCTATTGACTGAAAAAGTTCAATAAAATTTGAAACAGAACTCAAAGACAGGCGAAAAAACATTTTGAGCTTCTTTTGTATCGTTTTTAAACAATGTTCTGTCAATACATACTAAATAATCAGTGCACGAATATTTGTTTTAAGAAAATTGCCAGTGTATATAAATATTAAATTTTTTTCGTTTTGAATACTGTTATTGAACTTCAAACATATTATTCATTGCTTTTTTTTCAAATTAAAATACCCTTAAAAACTTACATTTACTTCAAAATGGCTCAGATTGCAGAATTATTCTGAAACTTATTCTGAGGAATGCATAAACTTGATTTCATAAGGATAATAGTAAAACTCTTAATAAACTCAAACTCAGTGGCGCAACGGCCCATGAGGGCCAGGGCCTACTGTGCCCATCCCAGTATACGTGACAACTAGGCGCTGAGGTGCATGAGAAGAAGTGTCGTCTCTCATTAGGGACCTTTTTGTACATGTTTTTTGTTTAATTTGAAAATGAAATAACTTCTCGGAGGGCCTGATGCAGCTCTAAACCCTTTGGGTGAGCTCGATTCTCTGGAATAAATAAGATCAGGTGGTCAGTCTGAAGTGAAACCCTCAGTGTTTACGTCAATACTCTGCGCTTTCTCTTTGTGAACGATTAATGAGAAAGGAGCATTTCTGGCCTAAATACATACCTTCCCAAACAAGACTTAAAACTCAACATACTTTCTTATTTGAGTTCCAGAGACTTGCAAAAGTCCTCAAGCAAGCTTGATACTCATTTATCGACCCACTGCAGTAGGGATGAAAGGCTGAGTTGACCTTGCCCAGCCCGAAGATAGAACCAGGATCTATGATGCGGAGGCTCGATACGCTACCACTCAACCACTGGGCTTAAATCTCTTAATAAAAGAGTCATTTATCGCTGTAGATTTTTTTTATCAAATATTGTTTATTTTCAAATTGCCGGTACTAAGATAGTATTGGTCATATTTAGGAGATGTCGTTTACCCAACTCGTTAAAATATTGAGCAATCGAAGGGATTTAAAAATAACTGTCAGAAGTTGACTATGGCAAACGTTTTAATACAGGGGTCGGCATCCTATGGCACACGTGCCGCCAGTGGCTAGTGGAGAAATTTTTAATGGCATTCTACACTACTCTACCAATTTGTCCACTTTTGAGTGGATAGAAGTTGATACATTGGTAATGAACTTTGTTTGACAAACTTCTTCTGAATTATGGGCATTTATAGAATTAAGAAAAAATCTGGAAGATAACTCTATAGATAAATCTACAGCTATTTTGAAGGTTGCCGACCCTTGTTCTAATGTATCTCGTAATTTTCTGCGAACATTCTTGAATGATTTAAATCCAAAAATTTAGTATCGAAAAAAATTCTGATCCATACGGTTTACAAATATTTATCTCTTAAAAGAATTGCTTTCTAGGTCTTTTGAATAGAAAAAAAAGAAAACCCCCTGATAAGTTCTAGCTAACTTCAGATCATTGTACAATAGAGAAGACAATATCTGCTGCTATGATGAGCAAATAAAACGCTTTTTAAAATCAAGGACTCTTTGCCCTTACTTATGTCGATCTCAATTGGTGATTAAGAATTACCTTCTTAAGTTATGCTTGTTAAGTAACTCCATCAATTATGATGGGGAGATCTTGGCTGTCTGTGAAGTTACAACGCAATTATTACCTGCTGTCCTAGCTCCTGCAAAAGTTGTCTTCTTCATCGACTCACAAAGTGCAATTTTAGCTGTAAGCAGAAATACACCATCTGACTGCCTTAACACAATTCAGTGTCGAACTAAAATTTTGGAGCTAATCTCATATGGCTGGACTGTGGCCTTACAGCGGATCCCAAGTCATGTTGAGATCACCGGCAATGTGTGTGTGTGAGAGAGAGCCTGACCAAAAAGCCAAGCAGGGAGCCGAGTCGTTTCAACCGGAAGTCTCATTGACCCTCAGAAGAATATAGAGTATTATTTCCACATACATTCACAAATGTACTGCCATGATTCAAAAACACCAAGATCCTTGGAATGCCATGGGAAACCCTGGCCACCGTAGGTCCTATCCCGAGGCACTTGCTCAAAGTCGAGTCTGTTACCTACTTTCTCCTAACCACCGGACAGGCCTTTTTTGTAGTATATTTCCACTGGCTTGACCTGGCTGCTGACAAAACTTACCCGATCTAGGGCCATGACCTACTGAATGGCGACTAACTGCTCCAATGCACTGGACTCGATGAATACCCGATTGACTACGTTTTCAGTCGGTACAGGGAGGCTGGGCGTCAAATGTTCAAGAAGCCAAGCACAGGATTTGGATAAATAAATAATTAAAAGAGCTAGGAATGGTAGGCCGTGTTACTTGTATTAACCAGCGATGATCCTCACAGGTGTGTATAGGTTTATTTTGATGAATTATGATCGGTTTATTGAACACCTAACTGTTGAAAAACTAAAGTGATAGGTTGTAGATTCTTTGAAGGAAAGTGATTTACATGGGCTCCATGAAGGAGTTCTGAATGTTCTGAAATAGTAGGTAGTGCGATATCCCTATATTAATGATCTTTTTCTTAATTAATTAATTGATATAATTAATTAAGATTAATTATAATATAATTAATCTTAATAAATAATAGTGTCTGAAATCGAGCTGAGTTTATAGATGAATATTTGGAAGATCTTTGTCGATGAAGAATGAAACATCCAATTTGATCTTAGGACTTTGATTCATTGGGTGGTCAGGTAGCCAGGGCCGTCTTAAGACTTCTTGAGGCCCTGGACCTCTTCTCAAAAGAGTTTTCCCTGGGCCCTACACAAATGTAGGCCCCTCCAATGATCCTTAAAAGTAGACAGTACATAGCATATATTGCTAAATATTCGCACAAGCAACAACCCGAAATACATAAATGTGCATGATTTACAATCGGACAAACAGGCTCAACAGACTTTCGGCTTTTGACTGAATGTATAATGATGGTGTATGGTTGTAGGCCTAGGCCTGTTCGTGGACAATGGTCATCTCTTGTAGACAGTTGACATATAGTCCAAAATTCCCAGTTTTTCGGTGAATCTAACCAGATTAATGGCAATTATTCAAATTATGATCTTATTAAGGCTGAGTCGAAAGCGAGGAGAGTCCCCATTGCAGCCAAGATCCTGCTTCTGGGCCCAGTTGTCCCATACCTTAAAACGTCCCTTCATTTAGCAGTACTTATTTATCAAATTCTTTGCTATTGGCCATCAAGTTATTACGCAACAAGCTCTCCAAAACTTTTTTACAGAAGAGTCTAAATTCTTAAGCACAGAGCACAAGTCTAAATGAGCAGGGCCCATAACATGTCCAGAATTACATAAAATACATAAAGGTGAGGGTAACAGTATATTGTGGTGCCTTAAATCCCTATCCAAGACCTCTACATGGGTTCGAACAAGTTTCCACTTGTGGGTGTTTCATCCCATTCCAACACAGGGAGCATTTTCTAATTTTAAAAATCATCACACATTCATACTCTTTCAATATATGTTTTGCCTTTCATTTCTGATCTTACTTTCGTAAACAAATTTTTTTATAGGTTTATATAGTAAATTTGTAATGTTTGTCCAACTTTTTTTGTAATATTAAGGTAACTGCCTACCTTGAAAATGCCGTTTTTAGTCTACATAAGGCATATTTTTTAATTTCAAAATCTTATAGTTTGAAAAATTTTCGTTCCAAAACAGTTTTTTTTCCTTTACGCGAAATAGAAATAAAGTTATATTGATTTTAAAAAACATCACTCTATGCAAAAAAGGGCAGTAAGTTAAAACTTTAAATGAGTTTTTCTCAAAATTATGTTTTCGAAAGAAACTCTTTACCAGATACATGATATATCTTAAGAACCAAACAAGATAACGTTTTGAAATTTTGTGGGAATGTTTATTATAGTATTGTTCATAAAATTGACCATAAGTTTTGTTGTAGGCTAAATATTTTTTAATTTAGGGTAGTTTTTATAAAGGAAAAACTTAAAAAATATCAAAATTTTCACATTATTACAGTGTTTCTCAAACTGTGGGGCGCGCCCCCCTGGGGGGGCGCGATAAATCTGCGAGGGGGGCGCGAGCATATCGAAAATAAAAGATTAAAAAAAATTATTTACTGGAATGAAGTAAAAAAAAACACTTTCTGACATAATAAAAAACACACATTTACACTGATATAATTTATATATATCATCTGCGATATATATAAATTATATCAGTGTAAATGTGTGTTTTTTATTATGTCAGAAAGTGTTTTTTTTTACTTCATTCCAGTAAATAATTTTTTTTAATCTTTTANACACATTTACACTGATATAATTTATATATATCATCTGCGATATTACGTCATAAAAAATAAAAGCTTCTTCTTCAAAACCTCATTATCTATCTTTGAGATACTATAACCAAATAAAAAACATTTTATTTGATTTGCGGTAATCCCATGATGAGAGATTTTTTTATTACGTGTTCTTTTCAAATTTAAATTACTACTCTTTCAGAGAAAAAACAAAACCCAGACCCATACTCAAAAAAATTTTAAGGAGATAAAAAATTCATCACTGTTATATTATTAAAATATTGTACATTAGCTGTAGGCAGAGCAGAATGTATTTGCTGCGGTTTGACCTTCGAACTTACTTGTATGGTTAGTTACGTCCCTGCTCTTATGTATTTGTTTTTTCATTTGGGAAGTTGTAAATAAGCTATTTCTGCTGCGTTTTCTTCCTTGTAAAATATGTTTATGATTTCTGAAAAAGCACAGAGAGCACTTTGAAGGATTACTTGGCCGAGATTTATTTTTGAGTATTCCCAAACGTATAAAGCATAATGAAAAACGTTTTACACAATTTTTTTTAGAGTATCCATATTGTATTAAATACACTTTTAATCCGGGAGCGGTCACGCCGAGCACTGAGTGCACGAAATCGGTAATTCTAACAAAACTGTTTAATTGTTACCAATGGCCCTGACACTATCCTCCTGTTTGACAGTTTCAACGTGAACTTAAATATATTTGTCACATATCTCCCTCTTTTTTGGGAGTGGCAAACGTTTTTTCACAATCTTAAGGTACTTGTTTTGAGACTGAGTTCCCGGTGCGATCACTTTTTTTCCAAAATATTTTTTGTGTTCATGCTACATCCCCCCACCCTATGAATAACTTAGTGACTTCGACTGCCTTGTTGTACGACCTATTGTGGTTTGGTAAATGAGCATGATGAGCAGGTAAATGTTTGGTAAATGATCAGAATATATATTTAAAAAAAGAAATGGGCATCTTTGATCTCTATTGAAAGATGTTAAAACTGATAAAAAAAAAAGGGATGAACCTGCTGAAATAATGCATATTAAAGTAAATTTGAGAAAAGCGATGAACATGAAACGAAAGAAAATTTTTCAAATGCTACTAAAAGAACCCCATCAGCTAAAGTATGAAGCTATAAGTATCAGAAGACACACTTTGCTTTGTCATAAACACACAAGCAAGCAAAAGTTCAACATGCTATTTGTCGAACATCAAAGGACTGTAAAATTACAATAACTAGAACAAAATATGACAGTTTTGCCTGCAAATAACATTTCTGTAATGTTAGCGAAAAGTGTCTGTGATTTGTGTCTTTTTTTAAGGTCACGCACAGTTTAAACATTTTAGTTCAGTTTTCTTGGATTTTTTCCTAGAATTAGCAAAGAAAAATTGAAGTCTTTGAAAGAAGGTAAGCATATTTTCTCTTAAG
>BMAV01014088.1:48610-124086 GCA_019973955.1 Trichonephila inaurata madagascariensis
AAGGGGGGCGCCAGTACTGAAAGTTTGAGAAGCACTGCATTATTATGTATAATTGTCAGTAATTTTTTTGTATTTTAATACTTCTCTTATATTTTAGTTCATTTTGAAGAGCACCAAAATATGTATGTTGTGTATAAAAAAAATTATGATAATTGTATTAGAAATTTCTATACAATGTTGCCCGTTTTAGTAAAAAAATTGGTAACATTTCCTTGAAAACAACCAATTTTTCTAAAAGTACAATATTTATTTAAATTTTTTTATGCATTTACATATTTTTTTTTTAATTTTTCTTCCTAAAAGCACTCAATTTGTTTCAAAAATTTGTTTTTATAAAAAAATTGGGTCCGAAAGCAGGCAGTCACCTTAAGCATAATAATGATAGTTTTAATTGATTACATTCGAATTAGATTCGATTTTAGTTTTTAGTATATTAATTTTTATTCTTCTTGAGTAATCTTTAAATCTCCATTCTGTACTTCCCATCAAATTTTCTAATGCTTATTCTATATAGTTTTTATATATGCCGCTCAAATCTCTATTTTTCTGAATATATATCTGACTTGCTCTAATTTACATCTAACCTTCTTCTATATTTCCCTTCCTAACGCATTTAGAGAGCATTGTTAAGTACTTTTAAGGTTCTCCCTCTCAACTTAAATACTAAAATTATTATCCAAAATGATCAAAGAAACTCGCAAAGATATTTATTTGTTTCTTTTTGAGTTTTTCAGAAGTTTTATATGGTTATCAAATCGTATTAGGTTTTAAATGTAACATATGCATGAATTATGCTCCAAATCCGAAGAGAGTTTGGTGGGAGTCAAGATTTAGAGGGTCAAGTCAGATGTCGTCTTCATCACTCGACCATGTTTTAAAACCACATTTTTCAGCCCTCCATACACCTCACATTGCTTTGAAGTGCGATGTCAGTAAAACAAAAAACAAATCAATGGAAAATCTGTTTGTTTACACTTTTTTAACCCTTTAAAGTTCATTGGTTTCACACCGAAACCCCACATTAAACATTTTTTTTTAAAAAATCAAATTTAAAATTTTTTATCCCAATAAAAGCTGTTTTGGAATTTTTGTTCTTTTTCCTAGCAATAAATTCCATCACAATGGCGATATTTAACGATTGAGACCTCCTGAATAGAAAAATATTGATGCCTCTTTAACTTTAACTTAACTAAATTCCATTAGCTTTAAAAATTTTAAAATATTTATTTTAAATTATAGCACGTTATCTTACTATGAATCTTTCTAGTTATTATTTACAACGTTCAACCATTTTGATAAGTAAACAGAAGAGTAGAAAAATGAAACTGAAATTTATGGTTTCACTGCGAAACCAAACTCCAGTAAGAGGCGGTATTGCAAGTCTTTTGGCCTCCGTTATAAAGCGAAAGTTTTCTCAGCAGCTAACTTTCTGAAGCACTATTTATTTATTGCATATTTAGCAAAATATATTTATTTATTTTAAAATTACAGTGAGAATTTCTTATATTTCAATACATTTATCCGCACTCTAAAATTCTGCCACTCTGTGCAGCTGCACATGTTGCACATGCCTAAATGCGACCCTGTGTGTGTACATATTAGGTTTAAATGTTTTCTCTTTATAGTTATGGATGGAAAATTTATATGTATTAGCAACTTTTTTTATTAAGAAATATAATTTTTTTAAAATATATAATGTAAAATAGACGCAATTTTATGTCCAAATTTAAATTAAAAATTTTAAAAGTGAAGAAAAATTTAAAAAAAAATGATTAAAAACCTTAAAAATTATTTTTCTTTAATTAATTTCGTTAATATATAAAAGTTTTATGGTCATAAAATATTAGATTTTTTCTGATTACTCTTTTGAATTGGTCAGTTTGAGTAGGAAAAATAGACCGTAACTGTTCACTGGTTTTACAGTGAAATCATAAACTTCTCGGAATGGAAAAATGCTACATTTTTTTCCTTTGTGTATTTGTGACCACCTTGATGTCTAGAAGTAATTTTTGAAATTATTTTGTTCATTTTTCAAAGGGAATATGTCGTGAACTTTTTAAGGACAAGTCTTAGTTGAAACATTTACATTTTTTTTATTGCTGAGAAGCGTAGTAACTGTCGGATTTCGACACTGTTAGCTTTAAAACATTTCTTATATTCTATATTAATTTTTGAAAATGTTTTTTTTAAAAAAAACTTATATTTTGAACGCCTGTCCCTCCCTCTAACTCTTTAACTGGTTTTCCGGATACCGTACAGCTTACAGAAAGCTATCTACAACCGGTTTGCCTGTACGTTGTACGGGCACTGATAATTTCTTTTTTCGCTTATAAAATCCCAGCAAAAATTATAAAGTCTTTTCAGTTGCTCTCAATATCGTTAAATGTTTTCTTAAAACCTTACTTTCACCCTTTTTATCTATAATTAATTCCATAGAATTATTTGCTATGATTAAAACAAACCAGACTAAAATTGAAAATTTGAAAAAATCAAATTTATTCATTGATAATCAAACACATCTCATCTTCCAAAACAATCTCTCCAGAAAAGCTGGAATTAATAATGGGTGTGTAATTAGCTATTTATCTCCTAGCCATTATAGTTCTGAAAAGTATTCAAGCCACAGGTCAACAGTTCCACAGTCTTGGCGGGAACCTCGATGCAAAAGAGAGGCTCCTCTTCTTCACTCGAGTCTTGACCACTGACCACCACAATGAAGGCGGCAAAGAGGAGAGCTGCCATAATCAGGAAGTATGAAGAAAGCATCTGTGGGAGGGAAAACTACAGTTAAAAATTGTAATGAGATAAACTATCTACCAAAGAGTTCTTCCAATTTCTTACCTTATCTAAGGGTTGCCGTAAGCAAAATGACATGCTCTGACGTCAGTTGCTTTCTATCACCACATTGAAAAATTATTCACCGATATTTCTGCTTCGGAAAACGAACATCCAAAGTTATTTCTTTTATTTCGCTCACGCTTTTGTTGATGGGCGTAAACAAAAATGGAGCACAATTCTATTTAAAATATTATACGCCGTTAAAATATTATACACCGTTCCTGATGCGTTTGACGAATTTGAAATCACCATCTTGTTTAGAACCCTATTGGCTGGAATTTCAAGCAACTTTTATTTTTAAGAACTTTTTGAGCTCACTAGCAAAAAGTTATTCCAAAAGCTGTTGCTATGGTAACTGAGTAAAAATTGCACGAATTGGACGAAAAATTGCTGAAACGTGTACGTGCGATAAGGCCTTTATAGCTTTAACAAGTGTTGGAATGGATATAGTTATTTTGATCATAGGACGGGGACTACTGCTAAGTGGGTACCTCATTTTTCAAAATACCTACTTCTCGTCAGGTCACATGTCTTTGGTTCTATTATTCCATAAAATGATTTTTGGTGACATTGTGGTGTTGATTGCTTATAAACATCGCACTTTGAAGCCACACGAAGACTATTGAAGTCAAACCTCGTAATTTTGAACATTGTTCAAGTGACGGTGGTGACACCTGGGGTGGAACTCCACTCTTCGAACTTTACCACTATACCAACGTGAAGAATTAGAGCCTCGACAGATTAGCGGTCACCATACATTATCACTAGACGGATCCTTAGTGGCAATAGGGTTCAAACTCATACTAGGGCCATGAGTCCGTGACCATGACCACAAGGTTACCGCGGTCACTTATTGACATCATATTAAGAAGAAACAAAATGGCTATGGACAACGGACTTCGTAATTTTGAAACATTTTCAAGTGACGAGGACTATATCTGAATTGACCTTCCACTCTATATAAATGCGAATTCCTAGAACTTCGATGGATTTAATGTAAATTAGCGTAACGTTATGGAATATAAGTTCGACGAACAAAATGCTGTGTCATATGTTATATAGCCATAGAAAAGTAATTTACATTTGGTTTAATTTCCCATTTTTTAAAGATACAACACTTAAGCAATTGATTTCTACACATTCACTTCTTATAAAATTTTTGGAAGGAATTCATAGTTTTGTGATTGAGTGAGTGAGAGATTATTATGGTTCACGGCGCAAAAGTGCCAATTTTGGTTTTGTGCCATACACTTTTTCAATTCCTACTATTATAGTTCACAATCTTCCTATATATATTTATATATCTTGTTCAAATACATGTTTTAAAACTTGTAGAGGATGACACTTGATGTTAATACGGTTTTTCAAATAATAGTTTATTAATTAAATAATAATTTCCTAGTAAATTACCGAACACAATAATAATAACGATGTTAGCACTTAGGGACATTAATTTAGGGATTATAATTTGCAAAATATAAGTCGACGAAATAATATATAAGTACCAGAAAATAATTTTGAGAAGAAGTAGTTATTTTCAATTAAACATATATACATTTAAAACTAAGTAGTTACATTTCTTTAATTAATTAAATAAATTTCTTTAATTAATTAAATAAATTTCTTTAATTAATTAAATAAATTTCTTTAATTAATTAAATAATTTTTTTAATTAATTAAATAATTTTCTTTAATAAATTAAATAATTTTCTTTAGTACATTAAATAGATTTCTTTAATAAAATAAATAAATATATTAAATAAATGAATAAATACATTATTTAATTAATCAAATAAATACTATTTATTAATTATTAAATAAATTAAATAAATGCATTTTACACAAAATTGAAAAAATGTAGAGATAAGTTATTTATTTGAGTAATAATACATAAATACATGAAAAAGTTGTAATTGTAAGCAACATATATCTGTACGGGTGCTTTCATATCGAAAATCAATCATGTTTACTATTAACAATAGCTTAGAGGAAATTACAAGGGTTACACAAATAATTGATAATACTAATTTAGATCTTGTAAAAATTCGTAACTAATTAACTTCACTTTATTCAACACATTTAATTAAGTGACAGCTTCAAAATTTTTAAGCCACGACAAAAAAAAATCATGCATCACAAATTAAAGAGAAACGAAGTTTTCAATTTAAAATTATTCAAAACACGTTGTTCACTGAAGATTTAAAAAAAAAAATTGGAAGAAATATTTTATTAAATATACTACAAGATCAACTAATCATAGTTGCTACTAATTTATACAAAAATTACTTCTTTTTTAACAGAATATTAAAGTAATGGTAAACGCGAAAACTCTCTCTACACTAAATAAAACATTAAACTTTTTTTAAAAAAATATCTCTCATCTCAAGCTTTTAAAATTTTTTGGAATGTGACTTAAAGTTATTGAATTGAACGCGACGATAATTCTTAAATGATTTCTAATAAATTCAAATATTATTAATGCCAAAAAATTTTTTAAATGTGTAGTGATATGTTAAATTTTTAAATAATTATTCAATTTTATATATTTTTAATATTTGACAACTATTGTTGAAATGATAGCAAACTACATTTTAGATTAAAAAGAGCTATAAAATTCTTATAAAAAATTACATTACTACTGTCCAAACATTCTGTAGTTATGTTTGTGTAAAATCAAATCCCAAATGCAGAAGAACCTTTTTTTTTGTTGTCTTTTTTTATGCAATTTTATTTTTGTGCGATTTGTTTTGTGCAATTTTTCCGTGCGATCTTTTTATATGCGTTATATGAATTTCAATGGCTTTTGTGCTACTGTAATGTTTTTTATCAATGTACCAGTGGTGACGGAGAATGTTAAAAAGTCAGGTTTTGCCTTTAATATTTTATAAATTGGGTTAATACGTACTTGGCATTAGTCAGGCCTTAGGGCCTCTACGAGGCGGGGGTTGCGGCACGTTACGCCACTGCATTGTATATATGTACACTTCAAGATGCTCTGTTCATTTATTATAAACAGTCTCCCGACAATGCACGTTCAGTTGCTTTCTCTCAACGCGCCAATAGCCCGCGCTTGATTGAAGACGAATCTTTCAAAGACAGTGACATTATCAATAATTTGATAGATCATATGAAGACGAACAAGAAGAACTTGATTCTTTGAGAGCGGATAAAATATATGCAGGGATACCGCTTTCCAACAAATTGGAAAATCATTTTCTCAAAATAGATACCAATTCCGAAAGGTGTATAAAATTTCAAAAAGAGCTTCAATCATGTATCTGGTTAGCGTGACATTAACAAGCAACTGGCCAACCGACCATCATGCAAAAACTTATCTCTTACTTTATGATGTCAAAGAATAAATCAATTGAAATTGTATCTCTAAGTGATTAAAGCGATTTTGAACTTATTCATCACAAGAAGATGAGCGCTTTGGATTACGATGAGTAGCAATGAATTATGCTTGTGCATTTCTTAAACGTGTCCATGCATATAATGAGAAACTAAATGTTTTTTAAGTGTTTCCATGTGTAGTTTAATTATTTATATTGTTATGAAGTACTTTATCATAAATTTCATGCGACTTTTTTTATGCGATCCCTCTCCACCACATAAAAAAAGTTATGTAGTATTTCGATGAAGTTCTTTGCTATATGTAAGAATTTATGAAATTTTTGAATATTTTTTTATGTGGTCCATATCTACTGCACAAAAACAGGTTCTACTGTATTAACTTGTGTTTAGAATAAATTAAGAGCTGCGGGAAAACGTAACATTGTATATATATTCTAGTTTTATGATTATTATTTTTACTTTATACTTTTCCTTTTCTTGGAGCACAATGGTAAATTATATATGGTAAGGTTGAATGCTATATTAAAATTGTAACTAAGGGGACAAAGTACGATTCAATTGACAAAAATCAGTCAAAAAATCAAATCTAATTTTTTTAGTCTAAATTATTCTTTACATACTTTTCTCAAAATTACCTCATAAAAATATAAAACATTTCAAAAATACCTCACAAAATTTGAAAGCTCTAAAGTTAAAAAAAACCCGCAGAATTATGATAGCTTTTAAGTTCGCTTTTATTCACATAACTATGTCAAATCAAACTTTAAACTTACTTATCACAGAAAGATAAAATAACTAGTTTGTCTCATTTAAAATGCTAAGTTTTTTTTCTATTGTGATTAATTTACCTCTTGTTATTTGTGTATGTAACAAAAGCTTGTATGCATTTTTAAATCAAAGCAATACTTATTCTCTTAAAAATAATTGAACGCAGAATTTATACATTTTTAAAGGAAATTTCAATAAGCATTCATAAAAAGAAGTATTGTACGAATACCAATCGTGTTATCGCAAAACCCATTCATACTTTTTTATGCATAGTTTGACGTACTTGTAAATCAAATTTCATGTGTGTAGGTAAATTTTTGTAGAAGGAGTACATTTTAAAAACACTTCACACATTTTAAGTTTTGTTCCTTAAGAAAATTAATGATTAGTTTTTTTTAAAAGTTTTGCTCACAAAATCTGTTTTACATAGTATACACACATAGGAAGCAGCTAAAAATTTTTGAAAATTCGTAAATTAAAAATTTTTGCGTAAAACGTAACTAACCCTTTAAAATAATTTTTAGATGCGGGTAATTTGCATTAGAAAAGAAAAAGATTCGCTTACGTAACAGGTATATATAAATAAAATTTGGAAAAATCTATATATTTGGCTTGTATACTAGTATAACTACTGAAGTAAATTTAAAATGTGTTGAAAAATTAATGCATAAAAATAAATTTTATATTGTTTTTTTTTGCCTCGATTTAATTAGAAGTTGTAAAGTTTGTTATTTTTTTACTTTATCTATTTTTTTTTATTTATTTCATACTGCGTAAGTTGCAATTATAAATATTTTGTAAATTTCTTCAATATTTTCAAAGTACAGATAAAAAATAATCTTCCATATTTAATTCAACAATTACCTTACAAGTGAAAAAAATATGAATTGGGTATTTTATATGATACAAAACGAGGGAAAAAGTAAAGAGATATTTTAGTGGAAAAAAAGATATATATATTTTTGAAAAATACCTTGTCTATACCTTTTTGTCTATAAAAATAAAAAATATGCCACACAAAATATTTTTTTAGACATTTATGAAAATAGTACTTAAATAGTTGAATAATTCAAAGTTTTTTAAAAAGAGAAAATAATAATTAATATTTTACTCAAAATAAAATTTTTACAAAACTACTGACCTTTGTGCTTAAGATTTGGTACACTCTTCAAGAAAAGCAAGCAACTGTGTGATTATAACAGTGTGAAAAATAGCTTCTTATAAGCGTTTTCTGGAAAACAACTACCAATGCCACGTAGCAATGAAACAGCATTTTTACTATCTTTCAACCAAGTTATTTACTGTCGATTTTTCCTGTAAAAATTGATTCCAGAATTTTGCCTTGTAAGTGCGTTAAACAAATGCTTTGGTAACGAACAAAGAATGCAAAATTTCGAAAATGATATTAGCAATTTGAAATTCTACAGTAAGTGCGTCGAGGCAAGAACTCTGATATGTTGCGATTTTTATTTGAAATGATAGGATGATTTTCAATAAATCTAGTATGAAAATTTCTGAATAACATTCCGGAAAGGGTAGTAATAATTATAATCAGCTTTCTTGCTGAGGTCTACGTTAGGCCACTGGTTAACACATATTACCTGGAATTCTCAGCTTTTCGGAGATTACAACAAAGAAAGAACATTTGACCGGTGAATTTATTCGAATCATTATCTTATTAAGGCTGAGTTGATAACGAGACTAGAACCCTATTGTGGCAGAGGCCCCAGGCCCGAACCTAGTTGGCCCATACCCTAAGACGTCCATCGTCTTAGATGGATTTGTTTTCTCTCGGAATATTTTTAGTCAGGACGCTGGACTTAAGGCAATACTTTACTTAACAGCTTTATGTAACCCCTAAAATTCTTCAAATCTTGAAATGAGAAAAGAAAAAAATAAAAAAATTTCTGCTGTTGGTGATTTTATTCTTTAAGAAGCTATGGTTTGATTTTAATAATATCTTTCAATAAATCCACGGTTGGATTATTTAAAATAATCGACTTTAAAAAAAAAAACTTCTCAAAAAGGAGTTTTTAGATCAATAATCTCGTACTGTTTCCTTAAGTTTTAATTTTTTTAAGTTTTCTTTCTGGTATCTTATGTTTTAGAAAATTTAAGGTATCCGACTACGTTCGGAACCGTGATTTTGCAAAGGCATAAATGGACAATTTTCATGATATTTAGTTTCACTTGGATTAGAATACATGTATAAAATTGTTTTAAGGACATTTTGACAAAAAAAAAATATTTAAATACAATATTTCGGCAAAAAGTTAACTTAGAATAGTTTTCTTCCCAAATATTCTCCTTTTATGAAAAACGCTTCTATTATAATAATATTTTGCCTGTATATAGCTTAGACCTCTGTATAGAGGCTGAACTAAAATTTTTGAAATATAGAAATTGGAAGTGGGTTTATCCATATTTTACGACAACAGAGGGGAGCAATTTTAAGAAAAAACGCCAATAATTATTTCAATGGGTGGTAACTCTGAAAATAATGTGAATTTTTCAAAAATTCTAGTTGAGCCTCTGTAGAAGAGGTCTGAGCTATATACAGGCAAAATATTATTATAACAGAAGCATTTTTCACAAAAGGAGAACATTTTGAAAAAAGATTATTCTTTTGCCAAAATATTGTATTTAAATAATTTTTTTTGTCAAAATGTCCTTATAAAACAATTTTATACATGTATTCTAATCTAAGTGATGCTAAATATCACGAAAATTTTCCATTTATGCGCTTTTTTAAAATCACGGTTCCGAATGTTATCGGATACCTTAAAGATCAGAAAAACAACAAGCAAGATTCTTAATTTTGTTAGTAATAAAAACAAACTATTAACGGTTTTTACAAGTGATCCCGATGAGCAATGGGAAAGGGGTTAGACACGTATAAAAAACCCACGATTTAAATCTTAGAAGAATTTGTTGCTGTATTGAAGAAAACGACATGTAAGAAATGGTAAAAATAAAACTTTGACTCAATCTCTTCCTAGTGCAAACTACTGTCAAGGCTTAGAATAAATTTATGTAATTGGTGGGTGTTCCTTTGACAGATGTCGTGCCGAATATTCTTCATTTATCATATTAAATCTTTGAAATCAGGGAAAGAATAGGGAATTTCATCAGACTTGAAAAATTTTCAGAACCTTGTCTCTTCCCCTTGTTCCATTAACAAATAAATTCTTCCCAAAACGAAAAGTTTAGAACACCCAAAACATATTATCCATGCCCACACCAAAGCGCTCTCATCGTGGGACGGGCCAAAGTTTTCCATTTTCCTCCTGTCTTCAATGACACCTGATCTGGCACTTATTCTCCACACATCCTCACCAACATCAGGACACTTTATTCCTATACAGGTTTTACTGTGCAGGACTTTGTACAGACTGTCTTAAGTGACTCCAAATCTTGAACCTGTGATTCGACAGAAAGAATGAACTCTCTCTTTCTCACACACTCTTTGATAATAGTAAATAAAGCTGTTTTCTTTTCATATTGAACTTAAAGCACTATATCAAAATAAAATGGTAACATTTTTTGAATTTAATGCACCAAATATTGAAAAGGACGTATTTTACTCGATACAATATTTTAAATATTATTGCGTCGCCATCCGATATAGCGATTAGTGACGCTGCCTTCTGTGCCGTAGGGCCTGGATTCGAATCCTGAAGAAGGTATGGATGTTTGTAAATGCACAGTGCCCTTGAAGCATGGGGGTACTCTAAATAGACATCCCCTCTTGAGGTGGGAGGCCCCTGAGCAGTCCCAGGGTGTTCTCCTCAAAATTGAGGTGGAACCGAACCAAATCGTACTGTCACCTGTGTGGTGTTCAAATCTACGGCTAACGACAGGCGTACAACTAACCCCTTGTTATGATGAATTTCGTGCGCCTTGATCTGTTATTACTATCGATCAGGTGGCATACGTTCTTTCCAATTTATGTTTTGATGCTATGCAACTTATGTTCCCTATGTAAACTGAATCGAGATTTATCAGAAAATATCACTTCATTTCGCATATTGTCTTGTAATTCCAATGTTTTCGAAACAATCTTAAACGGACACAAGAGGATGATTCACAAGCAGTTGGACATTTGGCATACAGGTCATTCCTTTCGAGTCTTCTGTAAGTGTCTTATCTTGAAATAATTGTTTCCGCGGTTGTAGCAAAATCCAAAACTAGCTTCTTGGATGCAAATTCAGTACAAGGTATAAAAAATTATGAATAAAATTTGATGTAGTAAGCTGTTCTTACTTTTTGTCGACATAATAAAACTCGTCTACGAATGCTCTCGATGGTTTGAAATCGTTTCCACAGTTTGGAAATTTCCCATTGTACAGCATCTACTACACGAAGCATTTCTGTCTGTTAAGAGTCCTCTTTTACAATTCCTTCTATTAGCTTACACTCTCTCTATATTTATTTATTTATTTATCTTGGTGGAATATTCAATCGTTAATAAAATACATTTTAAAACATTCAATTCAGCTGAAATTTTATGTACATGATTATTTTGGATGACAATACGATACTTTAATGATAATTAATAAAAATTAATTAATTAAAACTAATTATTCGAAGAATTACAAATACAGCCACGTTGGCATCATTTTTGGCGACTTGCGTCAAAACTTGAAAAGGTTTTTTTTCTCACATTTTAAAGCGCTCATTTGAGGTGAAATTTTCTGTACACTATTGTTTTGAGTAAAAATACGATGATTTAATTATAATTAATTAAAATTAACTGACTGAAACTAATTATTTAAAGAATTACAAATACAGTCGCGTTGGCTTCATTTTATACCGACTTGGGGCAAGACTATACAAGATTTTTTTTGTCCCGTTTTAAAGCATTCTTTTGAACTGAAATTTTTTATACGCTATTGTTTTGGGTGATAATAAAATAATTTAATTATAATTAATTAAAATTAATTGACTGAAACTAGTTATTTAAAGAATTATAGATACAGTCCCGTTGGCTTCATTTTTGTACTTGGGTCAAAACATTAAAAGGTATTTTTCTTACATTTTAAAGAACTCATTTGAGCTGAAATGTTCTATGCACTATTGTTTTGGATGAAAATACGATAATTTAATTATAATTAATTAAGGTATCCGACAACGTTCGGAACCGTGATTTTGCAAAAGCGTATAAATGGATAATATTTATGATACTTAGAGTCACTTACAAGGAGAGGGCACGACTAAGGAAATTCATTTCGGATCGAGACTTGGTGTAATAGTAGTACTCTTTAGGGTGTTCACCCCTCAATGTAATTCCGTCGAATGGCCAGTCAATTCGGAGAAATCAGCCTTCGAAATTCATGCTAAGCTTTTATACAATTAAATTTTAATTTTCCGCAACCAGTTCGTAGCTTGATTGGTAAATCGTCTGCTTTCTATGCTGAGGGTTTGGTTCGATTCCACGCGATCAATTTTTTTCTTCAATTCATTTAATTATTTTTTTAAATTAAATAAATTTATTTATGAAAGGTTTATTAAATATTAAATGATATTTTTTGTAATTATTTTGTATTTTATAAAATAAAAAAAAATTACTTTGATTATATAAATAATTATATTGAATTTTATAAATCTATTTTATATTAATAAATAATATTTATAATAAAATATATAATAGATATTAAATGATATTTTACAAAAAAAATTAGTTGCAAATAGTTTTTAATGTGAAATACAATATACTATAAATAAATTATATATAATTTAAAATAATTTATACAATATATTATTATTGTTAAATTAATTATTTTATAATTAATATAATAAAAAACATGTCTTTTTTATATGTTATTAAATTAATTATTTCACAATTTTATAAAATATTTAATAAGTCCTTTTCAATTAAATTTATTTAATTTCAAAAAATTTGTTTAAATAATTTTAACAAATTTATTTAAATAATTTCTATAATAAATTAATAATAATTTCAATAATAAATTAATAATATTTCTTATTAATACTAATGCTTAATAATAATAAATTAATTATAATAAATAGTAACTAATTAATTAGAATAAATAGTGATTAATTAATTAATTTTAATGAATAATAATTAATTTACTAATTTAATTATTAATAATCTTTATTAAGAATTATTTTAAATATTTTATTTAATAAGTATTTTTAATTTTTTTAATTAATGATAATTTTAATAGTTTTACTAGTAAAAATTTAAGTTATATATTTTAAATATTTTTAATTTTATATAAAATACAAAATAATTACAAAAATATCATTTAGTATTTAATAAACCTTTCATAAATAAATTTATTTAATTAAAAATAATTAAATGAATTGAAGAAAAAAAGTTGATCGCGTGGAATCGAACCCTAACCTCCAGCATAGAAAGCAGACGATTTACCAATCAAGCTACGAACTGGTTGCGGAAAATTAAAATTTAATTGTATAAAAGCTTAGCATGAATTTCGAAGGCTGATTTCTCCGAATTGACTGACCATTCGACGGAATTACATTGAGGGGTGAACACCCTAAAAGAGTACTACTATTACACCAAGTCTCGATCCGAAATGAATTTCCTTAGTCGTGCCCTCTCCTTGTTAGATTAGAAAATGTATATAAAATTGTTTTAATAATATTATTACAAAAAAAAATTATTTAAGTACAATATTTTGATAAAAAATGAACATAGAATAACCCATTTTCAAAATATTCTCCTTTTGTGAAAAATGCTTCTATTATAATAATATTTTTCCTGTATATAGCTCAGACCTCTGTACAGAGGATGAACTAGAATTTTTGAAATATGTAACTTAGAAGTGGGTTTATCCATGTTTTATGACAACAAAGGGAAGAAATTTTAAGAAAAAAACGCCGATAATTATTTCAATGGGTTGTTACTCTGAAAATAATGTGAATTTTTTAAAAAAAATTGTCCAGACTCTTAGGAGAAGTCATTATTTTATATAAGCAAAATATTATTATTTTAGAAGCATTGTTTATAAAAAGAGAACATTTTAAAAAAGGTTATTCTAAGTTAATTTTTTGCCAAAATATTGTATTTAAATAATTTATTTTTTCAAAATGTCCTTAAAACAATTTTATACATGTATTCTAATCTAAGTGACACTAAATATCATGAAAATTATCCATTTATGCGCTTTTTTAAAATCATGGTTCCGAACGTAGTCGGATACCTTAATATCATCAGTTGATGTCACCAGAAATTCAGCATATCTCTCAGCAATTTCACATCTTTTTGTTACCTCAAACTCATTTATTTCTCCATTAATCGTAATTAGGGATTGCAATACCGGTATACCGCGATACCGAATACCGGCCTTTTGAGCCATTTAAACAAATTTGTAACACCGGTATTCACAATTTTAAATACTGTTTTTTCGGTATTTGCTAGAAATTTTTTAAATTGTCTCCACTAGATGTTCAGGAATCGCCAACGTAGCAAAATGGAATACGTTTTTGTTTTTATATCTCCCAAATGGGAGAAATTAATTAGACTGTGAATATAAAGTTGTATCTTACAATCAAGAGAAGCGATAAAGAATGTGAATTGCCCAAGGAGGAGGGCCAAAACTATCCTATTACAACTCAGAGCGATACTGCACACGCACAGGCTCGTAGTCTGATATTCGTATCTGTGACAACAAAGTTGTAGTTGTAAGGAAAGTGCGTAATATTTCGATATTTTTTAAATTGGTGAGTTTGTTATTCACATTTGTATTTGCATATCGTACCTTAGGGTTCAAAATATTTTTCAGATTCATTATATATATACTCATAAATAAGAACCGATATTAATGAATAAGAATAGTTTTTTAAAGAACAACAACAACAAAAACAGTTGTTAATACTTAAGTTTGGTTTCTTTATTTATATGAGAATATTGTGCATTTTAAAAGTATGTCACACATTGCTAACAGTACCACCAGTTAGCGTAAATTCGAAAGAGCGATTTCAACAGTAGGTAATTTTTGCACAATTTTACGTTCCAGGCTTAATGACAGCACAATTGATGCATTATGTTTTTTACGATCACATTTAAAAAATTTGTAATAGTATTACAGACAGAATCGTGATATTTACACTTTTTTGTGATTTAAATAAATAAGATGTTCCTTTACTTTATTGTGATTCTTTATATACCGCATAATTTATAAATTACAAATTATTTTTTGTGATGCTTTAAACACCTGTGTTTTCGTTCTTTTTCTAACATTTCTACTACAGATATTAAAACCGGTATCACGGTATTAAGACGTAGAAAATACTGAATACCTGTATTGAACTTTTAGTCCGATATTGCAATCCCTAATCGTAATGTAAATAAAGAAAAAATTCTCCTTTTTGTAAAATCTTACTAAATTTGTTGGTTGCTATGTTATAATTACGTTATAAATAATTTAGAACATTGAAGGAAATTGAAAAAGGGATATTACTATTCCAAAAGGGAAAACCTTTAATGGGAAAATGAAGCACGCATCTTGCTTCATATTAAATTTTTTGAATCTAATTTAAAGCAAAACAGTGGGCAGAAAAATAGCGCAGTTTAAAAGAGCCACGCAATAAATAGCTATAATGCCAATTTAGGCTTTGGGCTCAAATAACAGTGTTAAAAAAAATCTTAAGACAGCCAAAGTTCGTCTGAACTCTCCATCATTACTCAGATGAAATAAAATATGGAAGGTAATTTAACATGGTGTAAGTAATGGTAGTGGTAGATTATTTTCTCATGGAAAAGGCAGTATTAATGTATCCAACTACTTGCGACAACTTTTTTTTTCAGAAATGGAGATATGGATATTTTTTTTGTGGTTTTAGATTTATTTAGTACATTTTAAGAAAAAAAGGCTAACATTAAGAGGAGAAACATAAATTAATGCAACTAAAATGGTAAAAAATGGGTAAAAATTGACAAAAAATTAGATAAACGGGGCTCGCTCAGTACAAATAGTAAATGAACAAATTCTCAATTTTTCAATTTTGATCTATTACTTTACTATTCCTTTTCTGAAATAACCTTCAGGATAAGAGATATTTTAATTTTTACAAAAACCAGAGCAATTTATCTTAGTTATTACATGAAATTACTTAAAAAAACAATGACTATATTCACGTAAAGAACTGTAAATTTTGTAATAAAACAGTTATTGATAAATCTGAAGGTTAAAACACTTCTACTATTATTCAAAACATACACAAAAAATATCAGCAAATTATTTAAAAAACTTTTTGAGCAATCGATGTCCCTGTTTGAACTTTTCGAAAAAAAAAACCAAACATTTGGAGTAAAACTTATTTTAAAGTTTGACATCTTATATTAAGTTATGGCATCCGCTTTTACTAAAACACTGTAGTTTTGTTCTAGGGAAAGGAAAATAAAAAACCTTGGTATTTTTATAAAGCTGATAAGATGGCCTATAAAATAAAATCACAAAAAAAAGTATGTGTGTATTTATGTACGCACGTAAGACGTTATACTTCTTTGGCGTAACAAGAATAAAATCTTTCTAAAAATCTTTAGCAGGGCAAGCTGGGCCAAGGACGAAAGGCGATCCCGAGCAGAGTTGAACGACACTAACCTTCAGTCAGTCGGACCAGCCAAACCTGAGATAATCACGATTTAAATAAGTTTAAACACCCCCGCACAGGGACAATAGGAAAAATAATATGGGGAGGGGGTCGAAGGCGGGAATGATTTGTCCCGTTCTGCATATTTCTAGACAAAGCATTCTCGTATCCCTTCCTACGGATCGCAAAGCAAAAGTTCGCTGACGCGGGGGTATAGTTCAGTGGTAGAGCATTCGACTGCGGATGGAGTGGTCCCCCATTCAAACATGGGAGTCTTCTTCAGGGAAGTGAAGAGAAAATTTTTTGAGGATTTTAAAGGCGGGAATGATCTGTCTTATTCTGTATATTTCTAGACAAAGCATTTTCGTATCCGTACCTACGGAACGCAAAGAAAAGGCTCTCTGACACGGGGTGTATAGCTCAGTGGTTTAGCATTCGACTGCAGATCTTCAACCCCCATTTTCAGAAGTGAAGAGAAATAATTTTTGAGAATTTCGAAGGCGGGAATGATTTGTCCCGTTCTGTATATTTCTAGACAAAGGATTTTCTCATCCGTGACAGTGTGTGTCACATTCGTGACGGTGTGCGAGAGCATTGTAAAAATTTACCCTCATCCTATTTCTCTAACGCCTCAAAAGAAGTATAACTTCAAAAATTGTCAATTTTTTAAAAATCATGATTTTAGGGTAGTCGGATACCTTAAACCAAAATTGGCTTATTAATTTCTCTCACAGATTGATCACGATACAGGACGTCACATGTATTTATAAACATTAAAAAAAAAAAACGTTAACATTTTTAAAGTATATGTTCCGAAGTTCTGTTTCACACTTCGTGCACAACATCTCGTTTTTTTCTCTCCTCTTCTCAACGTTGCCATTCGGCACTAAATGAATTCAGCATTTCTGTTGCACTCTTTCAACAAAATGGGCTAGTTCTTCAGTCCTTTAGTGAGCTAGTCTTTCAGTCGTTTACAATAAAAGACAATTAGAAATAATAGTAAGAAATTCTGAATAATAAAATTAATCTGTAAAATTTCAACCCACATAATCGAAATAGACAGATGTTGGATACATGTTTGTAGAAATTTCAGATATTTTTATATTAAAAGCTGTTATAAAGAGAATTTTTCGATTTCTTTTCCAAACTGTTTATATGCGCTTTTCTGTAATTCACTTAATTTACTTTTGGGTACCATATCAGAGATTTAAAATCTGCTTTAAAATTAAAAATAACTCAACTCAAAGGATTTAATTGTTTAAGTTCAGCAACAGCAACAACAAAAAGGAGAAATCATCCGACAAAGCAGATTTGTCAATGACGATTCTATTTATGTTTTTCCTTTACATTTTTTGTTAAAGATTCTGAATTTTAATGAAGGTATCCTCATTGATTCAGCATTCCTTTAGAATATTACTTTAAATATTTTGTTTTTCAAAACAACGTTTGCATAATCGAAATTAAATTACAGATTTCTGATTTGGGCAAAACAAACATGATATATATAATTGCTTTTTACTTTATTTTAATATGTATAAGGAATTGCACGTTAGAGGTCATTGAAAGTAGTGAATGATTTTCGAAAAACAGTTATGTAACAGAGTTGTGTACAAAAGACAGAGAGAGAGAGAGAAATACGATAAAATTAAACCACCAATTATGAGTTGGAAAGTATTTCATCTAGAAAAAAAAAAAAAGAGCATGTAAAAAAATTGTTTGCTTAAGTGGAGAGGTATGCAATTGTGTCAGAAATTCTTCGATATTAGAATTTCGAAAAAAATATAATAAAGTACTGGAAACCTTTTATTACATTTACTGATGCATCCTTCATTTTTATCGCATTCTATCGCAATGTTTTTCTACGATAATTTATTAATAACAATCTAGAATCGATTCGAATGTTTATTGGTACTTTATCCCTCTTCATAAATTTGAATCGCAGTCAAATGATGAGAAAGTCATCGCAGCTACCCTTTAGCCCATTTTTCTGATTTTGAACCCCGAATGATTTAACATGCATCGTCTAAGCTGTTTATCGGTTATATATGAGATGAAACCAAAGTCCGTAATCTTCTTTCATTGCGAATTCTTTATTCTTTATTAGAAGTTACTGCGGTACTTCTCAAACTTCCGATATTTGCGATCCAATATTCAATCATAATTTCACCGAACTCCCCCCTTCCATACAAGAACAATGCATTGAATTCAATAATATTATACTTTGACGCTAAGGCTACAAATTTAATCTCTTATGTGCCGCCAGCGTATATAAACATCTCGCTCAGCCAAAGCATTAACTGTCCTGGACGTGTATATACGTGTTTCCTAAGTAAGATCTTCTCTGTGCACTGCTATTCATAAAATTATACCGAAGAATTTGGAATGAAATAAAAAGACCTCGACAGTGTTTGCGAAGAATGTTTACTTATTTATTCCTTTTCCCCCTCAGTACCTCCAAAGCACGCCTACGGGAAAAAAGGTGGAATTGGGGAACAAATCCCGTGTCTTTTATTTGCAGTTAAGGGATTAATTATAAAATGCACAAAAAAAAATTAGCAATATAAGTGTTAATTCTTATATATAATTTTATATATGACAAGGAAAAAGGGGCAAAAGAGTTTTAAAACTTGTTCTCAACTTAGTAGTTAAATTAATTATAAAATACATTGTGTATATTGATACAGTTAAAAGTGTATTAAATATTTGTATTTAATTTTATTATGTCAGAATGTATTTTGTTTGCTTACTTTTCGCCCCAACTAATTTTTAAAATAATCTTTTTTTTTCACTTTTCTTTTGCCGCGCCCCCCCTTGTTTCACGCCCCGGGGCCCCCTTTAAAAAAAAGGACGCACGGAGGCCAATGCTAAACCTGGGGACAAATGTTTTCATTTCTAATAAAAGAAATGACCACTGAAAGTTCTAAAATTATTTTACTGTCATCATTATATTTTTTTTCGATGCAAAGTTTACACCGGCCCCGTTTAACGAACTTCGTAGTTAAACGAATTTTTCTCTTTTTCTGATTACAATGAAGGTAAACACCCCTATTTAACGAATAATAATCCTCAAATCAACGAATTATTTCAATTGCCGAAAAAAAATTTTTTATTAGATTCTATTAGGAAAAATTAGATTTATTTTCAAATGACGTACTCTTTTTGCCCGGAACAGAAAAGAACTTCTCTTGTGAGCGGCAAATTTCGACGATAAAGGATGCAGTCGATTATTAGACTTTGCAGGTGCAGTTGAGTCATGAGTGTCGCTTATTGTGTGAGTTTTGAATAGGACAGGAAATTCCTTTCTTATCTCATTTGTTCCGGCAACTCAGGGGTTATTTTAAGGTATCCGACTACGTTTGGAACCGTGATTTTAAAAAAGCGCATAAATGGACAATTTTCATAATATTTAGTGTCACTTAGATTAGAATATCTGTATAAAATTGTTTTAAGGACATTTTGACAAAAAAAAAATTTAATTACAATATTTTGGCGGAAAATTAACTTAGAATAATCTTTTCTCAAAATGTTCTCCTTTTGTGAAAAATGCCTCTATTATAATAATGTTTTGTCTGTATATTAGCTCAGACCTCTCTACAGAGGTTCAACTAGGATTTTTGAAAAATTCACATTATTTTCAGAGTTACCACCCATTGAAATAATTATCGGCGTTTTTTTCTTAAAATTTCTCCCCTCTGTTGTCGTAAAACATGGATAAACCCACTTCTAAGATATGCATTTCAAAAATTCTAGTTGAGCCTTTGTACAGATGTCCGAGCTATATACAGGCAAAATATTATTATAATAGAAGCATTTTTCACAAAAGGAGAACATTTTGAGAAAAGATTATTCTAAGTTAATTTTTCGCAGAAATATTGTAATTAATTTTTTTGTCAAAATGTTCTTAAAACAATTTTATACATGTATTCTAATCTAAGTGACACTAAATATCATGAAAATTATCCATTTATGCTCTTTTGCAAAATCATGGTTCTGAACGTAGTTGGATACCTTAAGACCTAAAGGATTTTGTTACATGTGATGACGGACAGCCTATTTGTGAGGAACTGAACATGAAGAAAATATTGACTAGGGGCAGCGCTTCTCAAACTGTGGGGCCCTTCCCCCTAGGGGGCGGGTAACCTTACAAGGGGGGCACGAGTATATCGAAAAGTGGAAAACAAACATCATTTAAAAAAATTATTATAATTTACTGAAAGGAAGCAAAAAGAAAAATAAAAGACATTCTGTGATATAATACATTTATAAATGTATCAGTACAGTAAATGTATCAGTACCATGTATTTCACAATTAATTTAACAGTACTAAGTCAAGAAAAAGTTTAATAATTACCAGTAACTCTACGGGCACGTCATGAAATTATATACAAATTTATTACTTATTTTAATAATTTGTACCATTTATAATTAAAGTTGTATTGTAGATTTACAACAAAGTATATTATTATTGAATTCAATACTATATTATTGTATGTAAGGTGGGCGCAATGAAAATTATGATTAAAAATTGGGTCACGAGTATAGAAAGTTTGAGAAGCACTGATTTGCGGCAATGAATAGCGATTCTGATGCAGAAATTAATAATGAAACTCTCTTAAAAATGTTACATTTTCTAATGATTTACATTATTTGAAACTGTAAAAACATACTTCATGCTGCAGGGTGGGAATGACACAGTATTTTCTTTGCTGCATGGAGTCGAAGAATTCTTTCGAGTAAGGAATCATAAAGGGTTTCAGATATTTATTAGTTAGTATTTTAAAATTTCCTATTAACTGTTGCTTAATAATTCGCTAAAGGTATTTTTAGCTGTTGAATAAAAAGTATGTAATTTCTAATTACAGATATTTTTTGTTAGTTTCTTATTATAAAATTTCCAAAATATAAGTGCAAAAAATTGGTATTTTATTTGAACCCCGATATAACGAATAACTCTGAAATGACGAACAAAATGTTCGTCCCCGAAGAATTCGTTAAATCGGGATCTGACTGTATTTGCAATATAGGACAAATATTATTATTATGGAAGCATTTTTCATAGAAGGAGAATTTTTACAAAATATATCCCTTTGTTTTTAATTTTTGCCGAAAGAGTTATATTTGAATAATTTTTTTTCTTATAATAATATTCTTAGAACAATTTTATATTTATATTCTAATTCAACTGACATTAAATATCAAAGAATCATTGGTTTATACTATTTTCTTTAATCACGGTTCCTAATGTAGTCAATCTCCTTAAGCAAACCTACTGAGAAAAAACTGATTTTCTTTTAACAAAGCCTGTCTCTTTATTCCTGTAACATTCTAGGCACCCTTAGATACTAATCAATGGTAAAATGAAATTCATTAAATAAGATGGGAGTAAACAAAGTAATATTCTGCTTTTAGAAACATGCTTATGTAGTCCATGTTGCAAATTTTAGTTTCTTGATAAAATCAACACTTTCAACATTATTTGCAAGATCATTTCACAACTTTCAGTCTTTTTTGAATTTCAGTAATATATTAATAATGAAAGCGTTTGAAACATTTCCTATAAGCATGCCATCCAACTCTGCAATCATTGAATTACGTATCATATTTTTATCTTGTGACGTATACATATTTATATATATTGTAATACTTATCTGTAAATCAAATTAATGTCTTCCGCAAGATGCACCTGCTAGCAACATTTAAGCAAATTTATATTTACATTAAAAGTTTATTTATTAATAGAGATTTGTAAATTTTTTAGATATATTGATGGTATAGCAATTTTTGGTACTAGATGGTGAACATATTTCTATTATTGATTTTTATCTTAATTATAATGTAGAAAAAATATTTCACTTCGGTTGCCTTGGGCATGATTTACTCATCGGATTCACGTGCCCGGCTGTTTGGTGACTTGACAAAAAAAAAAACTTTTTTCTTTGTATTTACTTTAAATTTTGTGTCTCGCACTTATTTTTATCATTGTAATTCTTTTTTTCTCTCGTGCTTTTATTATTATTAATTATACTTGCATTTATAAATAGTTAACTGTAATTATTGAAGATTCTGAAACATTCGATGGCAATATGTAAGGAAAGGAAATTATCAGTTCATGGAATAAAGTCTTGAATCATGCCTAGCGAGAGTTGTTTTCATTTCACTTAAGTATCGAAATACCATATTAATTTAATCTATGAGACAATATGAATTATTAAGACAAATAACAATTACATAACAGTGGCTTATGTATCGGAGATCATTACTTCGATGAAAGTCTTTTCCTAGATGTCATTGTTGCAAATTTTATTTGTGTCGATAATGCACGTCCACAAATGACCTTTGCCATTGAAGAGCTTTTGAAAAGTAAGGATCACTGCATGTTTTCCTGATTTAAATCCGATAGAATATGTGTGGGATGCTTCAAGTACACGCCTTGAATAAAGATCGTATCCACCGGATGCCAACAAACAGCTGAAACCGATGCGCCTTGATGAGAGACAACTCTTCCCACAAGAAATGTCGGATAATTTCGTATTGAGTGTAAACATCCGCTGTTATGTAACCACTGCAGTTAGGGGAAGTCATACCCCGTCTAAGAGACTTTGAGTTGTGATTACAGATCTTCCTTACGGGGTGGGGAGGAGATTACATTCTAAAACACGCAGATGGAAAAAAGTCAAGTGTAATGGTAAAATTTTTTTTAAAAAAAATGTTGATCTATAGCAGGGATAGTGAACGAATGGCACGCGTGCCAATGATGGCAAGTGACACAATATTTTGGGCACACCACTTATCAAAATGGTTTGCATTTTAATTCAAAATACCAAATTTCAATATGAAGTATTACGATCAAATGCGAGTGATCGGTCGAAGTTTTCAGTGAGATTTTCTCAGTTCAAAGAATTATCGGAAATACACAAGATTTTTATGTACTCTAATGTGACTTCATTCAATAAACTGAAATGTCCCAATTCTATTGGTTGGAAATTGAAAAATTTGAAATGCAGCTGTTTATTTCCAGTCTTGTTCAATATGAATTAAAAAATTTGTTGAAAAAAGGAGAAAGTTGGAATGGATTGAAACATGGAGAAATATTAACAAGCAATTTAAGTAAAAATGCTAGAAATTATATTTTGGAACCATGGAATTTTATTCCAGACACATTTAACAGTTTGAAGAAGCTGGATCATGCTATTTTAACCTTATTTTCATCAACCTACGCATATAAGTCATAATTTTCAGAGATGAATAGCATTAAAGACTCGCTTAGAAACCGTTAGGCAGATGACTCTAATTCAGCATGCATTCTGCTAAAAGTAATATTTTACAATCCTAATATAAGTTATTTTGCATCTATATATAATCTGCAACAGTACACACTCTAGTATTACTTTAATTTGAATTACACGCATAACTAAGACATTTACTACTATAAAGTACAAAATGTATTTTTTCGTAGTAAATAAAGAGTCTTGAGTGGTTAGTATTTTATTATTTCCGCAATAATCACAAGTCAAAATTATTTGACGGCACGTCTGTACCTCTTTAAGCATTTCTTTAAAAAATATGGCACTTTGATCCATAAAGGTTCACCATCCCTGATCTATAGGGTGAATCCCATAATGATTGGTGTTAGGAATCTACGGGGGAATGGTAGTGGTTCCTAAACATAGTATGCTCATAGACTCCTTTATATTCCAAAAACTTGATGATAAGTCTTGATACCAAAACTGAATGATATGTTGACGTAAAAATGAAATACAAATAAACTTTTGTGATTTCTGAAACACAGGGTTTGATCAAATTGTCACTTTAGCTTTAAAATACAGAAACAAAATTTTTTTCAATGAGATGGGTGAACCTATGAAGTGCAGTCGGATCCCGATTTAACGAAATCATCGGGACCGAGCATTTTCCTTAATTCTGAGTTATTCATTATATCGGGGTCTAAGCAAAATACACATTTTCTGCACTTACCTTTTGGAAATTCTACAATAAGCAACTACACAAAAAATATGCATTGTTGAAAATTATACACTTTTTGTTCAATAGTTATAAGTATTATTAGTGAATTATTAAGCACCAGTTAACTGAGAACTTAAAATACTCACTAATAGATTGTGACGGGCTCACGCGTCTTTTCTTTAACATGACCTCTGGGTTCTTTGGGGGCCAAGATTAATGGCAACTCTTCTCCAACTAAAACTCAAGAAGCGAAATATGAAGAGTAAATGCAAATAAGAGAGCTTTTAAATAATAGAAGTTTCAGTAAGTCGTATGGCAATTTGGGGAAAGTGATACAAGCGTTAATTGATAGCCAATTGTGAAGTTACCTTGAAGATTAAGCCATTAGGTCAAGGTGCATACCATTGCACGCGCGCCCAGACGCCTCTTCATAAGATTGAAACTAAAATTGGATTAAGGTGGGATTGATTATTTGATATTAGGACTTGTAATATTATTAGAAGTGAGATTAGGCGAATTAAGTATGGATAGTGGTCCAAGTTACATGATTCGGTTTAACTATTACTGTGTGTTGTTCATAGCAGATTCTCGCATACATATAATATTATCTAAATTGTTAAACACTTAAGTTTCATTCTTAATAAAGTCATATTAAGAATTAAAAATGTCTATTCCTTTTGTAAAACCTACACCTCTAGCTCACGCGGACAATCAAAGAAACGGTCACCTTAGGGGGGTGGTTTCACAAGATGTTTGACAATCTTATTGTTTCTTGACTCGAAAGAGTTCTTTTGACACTTTATGCTGAAAGGAAAATATTGCGCCATTTATATCCTGCTACAAAAGGTATGTTTTCACGGTTTCGATAAACAATGTAAGATATTAAAAAATGTAACCGTTTTGATAGGAGTTTTGTTATCAATTTCTGAATCAGAATTAATATTCATTTGCTCCGACAAATCAAAAATTTCCTCAACCTCAGGCAGGTAGTTTGTCCGTCATCAAATGTAACATAATCCTTAAATTCTTCAAATATTCCATGTGTCTTAGAGTGGGATGAAATAAGAAAAAAACTCCTTTTCTATTCAAAACTCCCACAATAGGTTACACTTATGACTTATCTGCACCAGTAAAGTCTAATAATAGTTTAAATCCTTTCACGCCGAAATTTTTTTACTGCTTAGAAAAAAAAAAGTCTTTTTCTGTTCTGGCGCAAAAAAATACGTTATTCGAAAAAAAAAAAGAAATCAATTTTTTTCTAATACAAACTAATAAAACAAATTTTTCAGCTGTTAAAATAGTTCGATGTTAAATAGGGTTTTTTTTTTTTTTTTTTCATCGAGGAGAGAGAAAAATTCGTTAAATTGCAAAATTTGTTAAGTAGAAGTTCGATAAATCAGAGTCCGATTGTAGTTATCTTTATAAAAAAATATAAAGAATAATCTAAAAAACAAGCCTTCCTATCTTTAGAGAAAGAGTGTGAAGTACCCCCTCGGGTGCCCTTCTCCTTGATTATCAGCGTGAGCTAGAGGTGTATGAATAACGAAAGAACTAGAAGCCGCCATGATCTTAATCTGACTTTATTAAGATCTTAAAAGTTAAACATCTAACAGATTGGAAAATAATAATATATGTGAGAGAATCTACGATGATAAAACAGACAATATAGATAATACCGAAATAACTTAACCCGGACCACTATCAATAACTAACTCGCCTAAACTCAATTCCAATACTATCACAGATCCTAATATTAAATAGTCAATCCTACCTTAATTTCGATCTACCGATCCAATCTTAATGGAAGGCGTCTTTACTGGAGTGCAATGGTATGCACCTTGATCTAATGGCTCTATGTCAAGAATAATTTTTGTGTTGGCTGTCACTTCACAATTGAATCACACGGACTATTATAACATTCCCCAAATTACCCCACCACTTACTCTAACTTCTGATACTTAAAAGCTTCCTAATTTGCATCTTTCCTTCACGCTTCACTTCTTGGGTTTGGTTAGAAAAGAGTTGCCATTAATTCTGGCCCCAAAGAACCCAAAGGAAATGTTAATGAAAAGACGCGTGAGCCCGTCACAAGAAGCCCTCAGGATGGGACTGAAAACCAATGAGAATAATTCGAAATACATGCTTTGCACTTTAAATCATGTTTTAACAATTCCCACTTTAAAATTGAAGATTATATTTTGAAGTTGTTGACAGTTTCACTTATATTTAGGTTCGGAAAATAACAATAGAAACGATTGTACTACTGAAATCCGAAAGAGAATTACTGGGGCTAATAGATGTCTTAATGTAATACGAAAATATATGAAATCGAATTTGATCAAAAGAAAAGAAAGGTATAAAAATCTTTTAAGATCAGTACTAACTAATGCATTTGAAACTTGGTCCATGTCTCTAACAGATTTTCGAATAGATCACGAAAACATTTTTTTTTCTAAACGACTACGCATTGACAATTTAACCTTTGCAGATTAGTATATTCCCCAGGAGCTAGTATCACCTTTTAGTGCGGTACCATATAGGCGATACCAATTACCGCAAGTAATTTTGACACCAAGTTTCCTCCCCAGAGGGAAGCACCTGAGCTCTGCCGATGCGAAACCATTCTCAGGATTTTTTTAAACTTTTGCCGAGAGCACCCAAGTCAAATAGACATCATAGGGATCTTTTACTTGCCGTATAATCATACTGCATGGTCGCTGTTGATTTTTAGATGAGAAAGAATATAAGTATCTACAAAAGAAAGATTTTAAGATTTTGTTTTTGGAGGAATTCAGGGAAATGGAATGTGGCAAAGAAGATCAAATTTCGAGCTCTATCAGTCATATGAAAAGTCTGACATTATTAAAAAATACACCAAAATACAACGAATTAAATGGGCAGGTTACGTTGTCAGAATGGACGAAGACAGCACTACTAAAAAAAGTCTTTGATTCCCAACCAATTGGCACACGAAGAAAGGAGAAACCAAACCTTAAATGGATTAATAGCCTAGAAAAAATTCTCCTAGTTTTGAGAAATAAGAATTGGAGAACACTAGCAAGAAGAGAAGGCCGGCCTGTAAAAGGCTTCTTGAGAAGGCCAGGGCCCACCCTCGACTGTCGAGCCACTGAGGAAGGAAGTAAAGAATAATACTGTTTGTAAAGGCCTGCCCGACGCGTCTAAGGATGTGGGAGATATGGAAGGGAGACTAGAAATATTTAAAACAGCTCAATTTATCCACCGTACCAACAACAACAAAACAACTTCAATTAACCAAAGTAAGAGATACATCCAATTATTAAATATGAAGAGCAATTAATGAGGTACACGAGATATGGGAAGGCTTTAAATAATTAGGACCCTTACGTCAATTCAATAGCTTTGCCTTTTTAGATACCTAATCTCTATTAATTCTTAAGTGACACATCGTCAACTTAAATATTACACTTATCAGCTGCTGAATATCCACACCGCACTTCAAGTTTAATGAGTCACTGCTTCCACTAACAGTTTACCCTATCTCTCCTTCTAACCTGAAAGCTTAGACTTGATATACAAGTCTTAAGATCACGTTTTCTTCATCGGGAGAAAGTTTTATAATATTAGGTTGGGGAAAAAAAATCCATTATTTTTGCATGAAATTCAGAATTTTATTTAACATGTTTCGGATTGTACGATTTGGGTCAAATATGTACCGTTTTGTTGCATAATTTGTCTTTGTTTTTAGACCAACGCACAGTGTGCGGTCTGCTGTACCAAGAAGGGATACTATCTTGGGAGTTTTAACACAATGGACAATGTTTGATTTGATTGTACTGAGAAGAGAGACAATTCTGTTGGTTGTTAACGCTAAGCACGGCGTAGGGAAGCATATTAAGAAAGTGAATGAGAGATATTATAGTCAAGACTGATTTATTTTAACTTTCACAATGGAAAATGGTTAAAAATATTTTGCTCTATACTAAGGTATTCTACTACTCTAAAATTGTGAATTTTGCCAAAAATAATAAAAAAAAATTTATGATTTTATTTTATAGGTCATCCTATTAGAGCTTTATAAAAATACTCACTTTATTATTTTCCAGTTCCTAGAACAAAAATACAAGCAGATCTCACAACTTTAAGCAAGATGTCACATACTTTAAAATGCGTTTTACTCGAAATGTGTGTGTGTTTTTGAAAATTGCTTAAGGTATCCGACTACGTTCGGAACCATGATCTTAAAAAAAGCGCATAAATGGATAATGTTCATGATATATAGCGTCACTTAGATTAGAATACAAGTATAAAATTGTTTTAAGGATATTTTGCCAAAAAAAAATTATTTAAGTACAATATTTTGGCAAAAAATTAACTTAGAACAATCTTTTTTCAAAATGTTCTTCTTTTATAAGAAATGTTTCTAAAATAATAATATTTCGCGCGCGCGCTTATATAAAGTAAAGACTTCTCCAGAGAGTCTGAACTAGGATTTTTGAAAAATTCACATTATTTTCAGTTACCACCCATTGAAATAATTATCAGCGTTTTTTTCTTAAAATTTCTCTCCTTTGTTGTCATAAAATATGGATAAACCTACTTCTAAGTTATATATTTCAAAAATTCTAGTTGAGCTTCTGTACAGAGGTTTGAGCTATATACAGGCAAAATATTATTATAATAGAAGCATTTTTCGCAAAAGGAGAATATTTTGAAAATGGGTCATTCTATGTTCATTTTTTGCCAAAATATTGTACTTAAATAATTTTTTACTGTAATACTATTCTTAAAACAATTTTATATACATTTTCTAATCTAAGTGACACTAAATATCATAAATATTATCCATTTATACGCTTTTGCAAAATCACGGTTCCGAACGAAAAATTGAAAATTTGTTCATAAATGTTTTGTAGAGAATTGACACCCTTTCTGTAATTTTTTGTATACTTTTACCCATTTTTTTTCAATTTTAGTAAAAAACATTTCTTTTTCTCTTCTTAATTTTAGCATATTTTTCTTAAAATGAACTAAACAAATCTAGAAACCACACAAAAAAATTTCTATGTCCTTATTTAAAAAAAAAGTTGTCACGAGTAATCGGATACCTTAAATCTTTCTAGGATCACTTACAGTTGTCCACGCACGCCCAAATTAATTTTAATTTGCCACGGACCCCCTTAGCAGTCACAAGGACCCCCAAGGGTCCGTAGGAACCACTTTAGAAACCTATGGAGTTACAACAACATTATTTGTTCCTGTAAATAGTAAAATTTGAATTAAAGAGTTTCTCCATTTCAATAATGAAATCTTCGTTTCTAGAAATACGAAAAATTTTATCAACCTTTCGCAATATATAAAATTTTCTTCAACACCTGATCTTTTTTTTAAAGGAAGCAAATATTCATCACATGATGTAAATGCTTTCTCCCAATATTCCTAAATTGGCTTTTCGAATTTTGACACTCAGTGATCTTTTATGAATCAACAACTGCACCAACTGCTACACTGCGTTTTGCTATCTCATGCTCCACCAATTACTTTGAGATCTTATCTCCTGAGATTTATCTCTGAATGACATCTTCCGACTCATATCCTTCAAAGATTACATCCCCGCTACTGCCTGTTATTATTCACGCGTTCTTGAATCCCGATCTCTTTCGAGATGTATGTGACTCATCCTCTAATGTTAATGCATTGTGATATGTCTGAAAGCAATCGTTCTTCCTCTGAGACTTTTAAAGAAATGTGTATGTTTGAATATGAATGCAACTTTTTAATGCAATATTATTAATTTTTATATACATCTGAGAAATAAAATCATGCTATGCGGAGTAATTTTGAGATCCATTTAATGTATCCGAATACGTTCGGAACCGTGATTTTAAAAGAGTGCATAAATGGATAATTTTCATGCTATTTAGTGTCACTTAGATTAGACTACATGTATAAAATTGGTTTAAGGACATTTTGATAAAAATAATTATTTAAATACAATATTTTGGCAAAAAATTAACTTAGAATAATCTTTTTTCAAAATGTTTTCTTTTTGTGAAAAATGCTTCTATTATAATACTATTTTGTCTGTATATAGCTCAGACCTCTGTACAGAGGTTCAACTATGAGTTTTGAAAAATTCACATTATTGTCGGAGTTACAACTCATTGAAATAATTATCGGCGTTTTTTCCTTAAATTGCTCCCCTCTGTTGTCGTAAAATATGGATAAACCCACTTCTAAGTTATATATTTCACAAATTCTAGTTGATCCTCTGTGCAAAGGTCTGTATATACAGGCAAAATATTATTATAATAGAAGCATTTTTTACAAAAGGAGAACATTTGGAAAATGAGTCATTCATCTCATTTCATTTCATCTCAAAATATTGTACTTAAATAATTTTTTATTGTAATACTATTTTTAAAACAATTTTATGTACATTTTCTAATCTAAGTGACGCTAAATATCATAAATATTATCCATTTATACGCTTTTGCAAATTCTCGGTTCCGAACGTATTTGTATACCTTAAGCCTTAACATATCGTAGTTGTATCAAACACAACTCTAAGAGTGTATAAATCAGAGGTATACTCAACCTTTTTATCTTCCGGGCCGTATACATATGTTAGCTATTTCACGCGGGCCGCATACATAGGATGGCTATTTCACGCCGGCCGCAACATGAAAATGGAGGGAAGGGGGAGAGAAAGGCTTTAAGACGAAGATAACATATAAAAATGATAACATAAAATAATTTAAAATGTGGAAATTGATCAAAATATTAAAACTCCTATTTTGTCTTTTTTAATTATTATTTATTTTATTTTTGTCACTAAATCTTTCTAAATTGGAAGCATTTAAGCATCACTCTTTCACAATTCCTACACCAGTAAACGGTTTCATATGATTACCATTAATATAACAAAGTTAATAAGATGACTTTGTTACCTCTGTGACATTACCACTGACAAAACACTTTTTGCTGTTGTAAAGATTATTCAAAAAAGCCTATTTATCACCCCTTAAAAGAGATATTCGAGGAAAAGTGTTATTAAATATTGCATTTAAAATATACCAATAAACAAGAATCGCTTTCGTGACAAATCAACAATTACTGAACCCTGCTTGTTTTTCATTACAAAATAGTGAATTTCCCAATCGTCTTGAAATAATCTATTTTCTTCGAATATTTTTAGCTTGCAAGATATTAAAGATAGTTAAAAATTATTTCCACTCATAAAACGGTCGCAACTCCACTGTTGTCTATTATCACTAATCAGAATATATATATATATATATATATATCAATTCGCATCCATACGACATCGGCAGTAAAAGTCAAAATTGATGTATTTGATTTTTTAACAAAGAATTCTCCACCAAATTTTCATAAATAAGTGAATTTCTCAGAGCAATGGGCCATGAGCAGGCCACTTAAAAAGGCTTGGTTGGCTGCAGGTTGAGTATCACTGGTGTAAAGTGACTCAGGCTTCACAATTCTTGTTATCACCCCCTCCCACTTTTTAAAAAAGAAATTTAAAAAAAGGGACTTAGCTATGTCCGAGAAATTTATAGGAATATCCTAAATATTTACTTAAATGGGAAGTTTGTTTTCGATATGTTGCAACAGTTCTAAGTTGAGGCATTGGACAAGGATTTAAGGTATCCGACTACGTTCGGAACCCTTGATTTTGCAAAAGTGTATAATTGAATAATACTTATAATATTTAGTGTCACTTAGATTAGAAAATGTATATAAAGTGGTTTTAAGAACAGTATTACCATAAAAAATTATTTAAGAACAATATTTTGACAATAAATGAACATAGAATGACCCATTTTCAATATGTTCTCATTTTGCAAAAAATGCTTCTATTATAATAATATTTTGCCTGTATATAGCTCAGACTTCTGTACAGAGGCTCAACTAGAATTCTTGAAATATATAACTTAGAAGTGGGTTTATTCAAGTTTTACGACAACAGCGAGGAGAAATTTAAAAAAAAAAAACCCGCCGATAATTATTTCAATGGAATGTAACTCTGAAAATAATGTGAATTTATCAAAAATCGTTACTCAGCCTCTGTACAGAGGTCTGAGATATACACAGGCAAAATATTATTATAATAGAAGTATTTTTCACAAATGGAGAATATTTTGAATAAAGGCAATTCTAAGTTAATTTTATGCCGAAATATTGTATTTAAATAAATTTTTTTTGTCAAAATATCCTTAAAACAATTTTATACATGCATTCTTATCTAAGTGACACTAAATATCATGAAAATCATTCATTTATGCGTTTTCTTTTAAAATCACGACTCCGAACGGAGTCGGATACCTTAAAGAGTGTTCGTGAAAAAAAAAATGAATAAAAGTAAAATGTGCTTGTTTCAAATTAACAATGCAATGCAATTTAAAGTGTCATCACAGCAAACTTTGCTGTATTAAATAATAAGAAGTAAAGGAAAGGTATTTCATAAAAATTAAATTAACATTCTCTCACAGTTTTGTTTAAAAAAAAGCACACACACAATGTTTTTATAAAGCAACAGTCCCCCTTTCTGTTTATAATACTCGGTGAAATCAAATGGAATTAATGGATGAATAGAAGTTCTAAATCTATTAGAAATAATACGGTAACTTACCAAAAAATGCATTAAAAAAGCTTAGATCATGATTAATTAATGAACAATAAAGAAGTCATTGCCAGATTCAATGATCCAAATATAGATTCAAAGCTTTAATAAAATAGGTCGAATTGTAGCATAGAAATAAGCATATAAAATTATTTTTACAAAAATCATTATAAGCAAGGTATATTAAATTGAAAACTAAAATTATATGAGTAACATTTTGAAGATTTTTGTATTTTTCTACACTCTAGCACTAAATATTAAAAATAAAATATTATTGGAATATATTACTTTTAAAAACTACAGTATCGCCATCTATGAATGGAATATGAAGGTGATTATATATAAGGGTGTGTGTGACTACTAAATAGAAAATCGTCATTGTGTTTTCGAATTATATATATATATATATATATATATATATATATATATAGGCTAATTCTCTACAAACTAGAGATAACATTCAAACAATAACATTCGAAAAACACATAGACAGTAGGAAAATCACACAATGAAGGACATATGAGTAACAGCTATTATATAAAATAATTTATATAAAAGTGAGGTTGAACATGTTTTTTGGCCAGCCAACCTTCCCCCTTTTTTTGTAAATAATATATATATATATATATATATAATTATGTACATATATCTTTTGTTTTTTACTAAAATTTGGAATAAGTTAAAAACCGAATGAAATGAAAAACTATTAGAAAAAACTGTGTATACTTTTTTTAGACATGGAGTTAAAATTATAATTTAAAGAAACTGTTGCTCTAAGTTTAAAAACTTGGATTAATTTATATTGTTGTTGTTCCTAATGCCACCTAATCGGCAGTGCCAGATCGAGGCCCATTAAATTCATCGTGGCACGGGGCTAGTTGTACGCCAGTCACTGATGATTATGATGAGCGAGGGCCTTTGGCGACGGACCTCGAAATTTTGAATTAAGGTCAAGTGACGAGGACGACACCTAAATTGGCCCCCTCTTCTAACTTCCACACCACACTAACGGATACTCGAGCCTCGACATATTTAACATGCATTGGTCCCCCTCTGAATGGTGGGTCTTAAGCGGCTCTTGAGTTTGAATCCATAGCACGCCTTCCGCGAGTTCGTTACCCTGACCACTAGGCTACCGTGGCCACATATGTCTATCGTTATCCGTAGCTTTTAGCACCATGCAGTTGACAGTATGATTTGGCTCGGTTCCATTCCAGTTTTAAGGAAGCAACCCTGGGGGTGGTCAAGGGTCTTTCACCCTCTTCCTCTAACCTCACAACAGGACTGTCGTTTCTACGACTATTTAGATTATCCTCGTATCGCAAAGACACTATACATTTACAAACATCCATCCCTTCTCTGGGATTCGAACTCAAGACTAGCGTCACTTACCACAATATCGGATGAATGGCTGGATAGTTCAAGATATAAATTAAAACATACTTTGTTAGGATCACAAGTAATGTCAATCGCTATCTTCCCAAATAGTAAATTCATTTACAATAAAGCAGATTTTTCATTGATTCATTGTTTTTCAACGTCACATTTAGCAGTAATAAAAAGATTATTGATGACGGGCTTCGTGTTATTTTTAGGAGGTATTCTGAGTAGATAACTCAATTTCATGTATTTCATTTGCATATATTTAATGAAACATCATCACAACATAACATGAGTATAGGATTAAGGACAAAAAATAAAAGCTTGCTCGGAGCATAAAGAGCATTTGAATTAATAAAATGCAGCTGAAAAAAATTGTCTAGTGAATAGGAAACAAAACAATAACAAATCTATAAGGGCAGCATTCGTGAAATTACCATAAAAGGAATTGAAATCCGGCCAAGTTTGGATGACGCGACCATTGGCTTAAATCGAATGACCATTAGAGTTTGTGTGTGGAATGAGAAGAAATATAGTAATTGAATCAATTTTGACTAAAAGAACCGTCCAATGTTGAATAACTTAATGGGCTTTGAAGACGTATTTTTCTGTTCATCCTTTTTTCAAATTTGAATATTATATGTTGATAGAGTTAAAAAATAGTTAAGTGTCATTATGATATTGTGCTTAAATTGGAAAAAATGAATAAATAATAACAAAAATAAATATGGTACTTTTATTAACTACTTTCAAAATTGAGCAAAACGAGTCATTTAGAAAAATTGGAGTTGTTTTTTACCCTTTGAAGAATATGATGCGTAGAATATGTTTTAAGAATATGTTACACTTTTCAGCGAACTTTTTTACAGATCGTAATTTGTTTTTAAAGAGCATTTCCACTGAAAATTCTTTAAACGGGGAAAAAAATATATATTTGCAAAAATAATATTTGCATTTCACCGAATGTGTTTTCCATTAGTTAAACTGATTTTATTTATTCTAATTATTCGAAAAACGTGCATTAAATGATAGCTGATTTAAACACTACTATCACGTATAAAAACTATTTTATATCTGGAAAACACAGAATATTTTTTTGTTTGAGTATACCATAGTTATTTCATAATAAGTCAATAATTTTTTTGCCCATTGGAACTTTTTTGAGTCAATTTATAGTCAGTTCTTCCAAAATAGTTTTTAAAGGAAGTCCCCTTTTCCCTTTTATCTCTAGTGTTATTATTCATTACTATGGGGTTTTAACTCAACATTATATGAATTTAGAGTGTATTTCGATGTTCCCATTTAAACATATGGCTGCTTTCTTCATTTTTCAATTTCTACTATTAGCTAACTTTCTCCCCATATATATAAAAATTTTGTTCAAATTTTCAATCGTTAATAAAATACTTTCTATTCATCCGATCAAGTTCAAATACATTTTTTAAACTTGTAGTGGATGACACTTGATGTTAATACAGCTTTTTCAAATAATAATTCATTAAATTAAATTAATTACCAGTTTTCGACGCCACCATAGATTCGTCTCCATTGTTGTAACAATGTAACTGTTAAAACAATGACAAAAGTTAGCATCGAAAACCGGTTTTTCAGCCAAACTGGCTCAACTGGTGGTGCATTGTTACAACAATGCAGACAATCGTGCTCTTTTTTCAATTTCTCTCTCTCTACTATTAGTTCACTCTCTCCCTATATATATATATATCTTCTTCAAAATTTCAATCCTAATAAAATACTTTCGCTTCATCCATTAGAAGTAGGAATTGACTTAATTTTTTTATATTACTTGTTCTTATAGCGAAACTAACCATATCATTTTTCATGTAATTCAAAGATTTTCAAGTATCAGTTATATTCACGAAATCTAATTTTGTGTATGTGTGCATCATCCGAGAAGTTATCATTGACCGTATGAGTTTATTTTATAGAGAATTTAGTACATTTTATATATTTTTAATACATTATTCTTTACTGTTTATCAGTCGGGTGCCATTCTCGTCACTTGACCGAGCTTCAAAATTAAGAGGTTCGTCGCCAATAACCCACGCGTAGCTTCAAAGTGCGATGTAAATAGAAAAAAAAATCAAATTAAATCCTCATTGAATATGTTAGATTTTGTGAGATTTAATACCTAAACATAGCACTGGTTATAAGATATCCGACTACGTTCGGAACTGTGATTTTAAAAAAGCGCATAAATGGTTAATTTTCATGATATTTAGTGTCACTTAGATTAAAATATTATTTAAGTACAATATTTTGACAAAAAATGAACATAGAATGACCCATTTTCAAAATGTTCTTCTTTTGTGAAAAATGCTTCTGTTATAATAATAATTTTTCTGTATATAGCTCAGACCTATGTACAGAGGCTCAACTAGAATTTTTGAAATATATAGCTTAGAAGTGGGTTTATGCATGTTTTACGACAACAGAGGGGAGAAATTTTAAGAAAAAAACGCCGATAATTATTTCTAATGGTTGTAACTCTGAAAATAATGTAAATTTTTCAAAATTTCTAGGAGCCTTTGTAGGGTCTGAGCTTATGCAGGCAAAATATTATTAAAATAGAACTTTTTCACTAAAGGAGAACATTTTGAAGAAAGGTTATTCTAATTTAAATTTTTTTGCTCAAATTTTTATTTTAAATAATTTTTACAAAATGTCCTTCTTTTAAAATTATTCAATCAAATGAGACTAAATATCACGAAAATTATCCATTTATGCTTTTTTTTTAATTCATGGTTCCGAACGTAGTCGGATACCTTAATTTAGGTCGTACTCTGAAGAAGAAAGAAGGTTATTGGTGATGGATTTCATAATTTTGAACTATGATCAAGTTACGAGGATGACACCTGAGTTGGCATTACTCTCTCTAAACTTCCTAACCATGTCAACGGGAGGACTTTGGACCGCGACAGATTTAAAGTGTGTCAGTCTTTCTGTTCGGAGGATTTACCTCCAGGGACGTCTTCAGACTTCTTGAGACCCTGAGTCCAAATGCAAAAATTGCCCCCTTTGTGAACCTTAAAAAATGGATGAATATTGCTTCGTCAAATACTCATACAACGGTGCAAAAATAGAATTTTAAAAGGGAAAATCTTGACTTTTAAGACCCTGGGCCTAGTCAAACAGTAAGATTTTTTGAGGCTCTGGGCCCCTATGCAAATGTAGGCTCTACATTATATCTTTAAAAGTAGACACTATATAGCGTGAATTGTCAAATATTCGTACAAATGAAAACACAAATAAATGTGCATGACTTACAATCTCAAAAAACTAGACACAAACTGGCTACCATGGACATTTCATCCTACCGGTTGTATTTTTATGATAAATCCTAGTCGAGAATTCATCCCTAATAATCAGCACCCGTCTTGCCAGTTGACGTCGTTTTAAATTCCCTGTTTATCAAAAAATTACGGGAAAAATTTTCCATTTAATTTTCCGGGCATTATTTTTTTAAGATGCCCATGCCTTAAGACTCCCTGTCTACACCAGGTTTTGAACTCGCTACTGAACAACACCAGTCACAACTTCATGACCATGATCACTCGGATACCATGGGGAGCCCTTTACCTGAAAGGTCGTTAGTGGCTTTAAGACTCGAACTCACAATTCAACTGCAACTAACCTCGAGATCATGACTATGACTTATCGGCTATCACGTCCTAAATCCCGGCATCATCTTATACACTGGCATTGCGAGTCCTGAACGGATCAAGTATCAAAAATCTTGAAAAGCCCTTTTATGGTAGGTAAAAAAATTACATTAATAAAAGTCATTTGAAAATGTCATAATATTCACATGTTGGGTTCATTGCAGCTTGGGGAACCCGTATCATTGATACGGTTGTAGCTATGTCCCAAGGCCATTTATAACTTCCCCAGAGCCCTAGACATTTCAAACTACTGTTTACTCACTACTTCTCTATTCACTACTACTTCACTCACTATTTCCAGAGCACGACCCTCCCCCTCCTTCAGTTTGTAATGACTTCACACTGCTCTGGGATAAACTATTTATTTCTCAGTAAGAAAATCATCAAAAAATATTTATCACAATTAATTAGCAAAAGGGTCCACAAATTTCGAGTCTCTTTAGCTGCAATGTTTCATATGTCTCGCATAAAATAATGTTCTAAATTGACACTCTAGAGGAAAGTCCTTTACATAGGATACGCAAAAAGGGTTCACTCTCGGTAATTCCACACCGAGTCTTGGTGAGTTCGCTGGCTCCAAATCCGCCGTGAAGTTGCTCCTTCGCAATTTCCACGGTCCCAAAATCCGCCTTACTTCGCGGACATAGGTATAGCTATAAATCAAGACTTAAGCGGGAGGGGTTTCCAAATCGGTTCCCTCACGTAAAGTTTCTCCGGTTCAGAATCCGCCTTAACTCGCGGATTCAGTATCGCTTTCTTATCGTTGATCGGGACTCAGACAGTTCCCGGATCTCCCCAGTTTGGATTCCACCGTACTTCGCGGACTCACTATCGTTTTACTCTCCTTGCTGAAGGGATGGACCTCACCGGCTTCCTCAAAATCCAGTCACCCTTCGGACTCTCTTGCTCTCCTTATATCCCTCCTCTCTAACCATCTCTCGCCTAATCATCCTTCTGTGATCTCTTGTTCTTTTGCCACCCCTGTCGGTCTCGGCTCCCTTGATCTCTTGTTCTTCTGCCGCCCCTGTCAGTTTCAGCCCATCTGATCTCTTGCCCAATGGTCATCGATGGCGCTGTGCACATTGTAAGTTTTCAGACGCGCTGTCATCACCGAATCGTGAGAAACGAAAGCACAATGTTACTGCGTCTCTTTTTGACGGTCGGGACAGCCTGGGAAAAAGGGTTCAAAACTTTGACCACCCAGTTACGAAATTCTTTCCCAGCAATTAGGGAAATGTCTGGAATTTTCCCAACATCTGTCGGTAAGGGGTCTGCTAGCAATTAAGGGGAAGAGACCGGCTTCGTCACAAGTTCTTATCTTAAAAGTTTTGGTTCGGGAATATTTTCCTTTAACTCTCTTACTCTTTTCCACTTTGTTTTTGCTGTTTGGAGAGTCTTTTGGCAACCTTAAGGAAAGGATAGTAGCATGGTTCGACCTCTCTTTTTCATTTCTTACCTTACATCACAGATCTCCAATACATCTTTTTTAAATTAGTACAGCAAATTAATGAAATATTTTGCATTTGCAGTATAGAGTAAACATTACTGTATGAACTATTTTCAACTTGTTAATTATCATTTTTTTCCATCGCTTATTGTTTGTTATCTTTTACCTTTAAAAATCCTTATTCTTTGTTGTGTCACTATCATTGTACTGGTACAACAAAGGTTTTCTTCGAGCTTTGATCATTGCAAAATCATTTATAACATCTTTGTTATTAATTTCTATGGTAGTATCATTTTGAGTGCATTGCAACATCAGACTGTTGAGCTTTTCATTTTTCATAGTAGATTTCATTTCAGTAATGCTTATCTCATGACTCTCTAAACAGTGGTACGCTGTAATTTTAATTTTTCTTTTTTGCACCCCCAAATCTTTTGCGCCCTAGGCACATGCCTAGTGTGCCCAAAAGCAGGGCCGTTTTTAACCTCCACGGCGCCCTAGGCACTTCAAAATGTTGCACCCGCTCCCACTCTTTCCAGAGCACTCTCCTCCTTCAGTTCTTTCCTTGCCAGTTTTGGTTCGGGAGGGATTTTCCCTAAGCTGTCTTGTTTTAAATTGTAAATTATTTTATTAAATTGATAATTATTTTAAATCTTTTGTTTTCGATTTTTCGCCGCCCAACTAGGGTTATCACGCCCTCCTAGGGAGGGTGCACCCTACAGTTTGAGAAATGCTGCGATAAAGATTTTTTTTTCGAGTTTTAAGAACAATTTAATAACAGTGTTCCTACATGAAACAAAATATGATTTGTGGAAGAAAAGTCAAGCGATTTATTTGCATAATAATTTGGCCGATAGCGAAAGGAAGATTTGATAATTTAAATATAAAAATGAAAGAGAATAATTGGTTTTCAATAAATACTAGGTGGTTGTACGCGTTCTCTGTATGATTTTAATTTTCTCTTTTTTTCACCCTCCGATTTTTTTCGCCCCAAAATCTGTTGCGCCCTAGGCATGTGCCTAGCGTGCCTAAGCAGAAAAGAAGGCCTGCTCAAGAGGAAAACCGCCCTGATCTTATCACAATAAAAGTTTCTTTTCCCCTACTTCACTGAGACTAAAACAATAGTTTCAACAACATGTTTTATGTTTAAGCGAATAGTTCTTGCTTTCTGTGCGATGATAAAGAAACTGTGACATAAAATTTTATCTCGTTGTCTTCGGTTAAAGCTAAAGAACATTGAGAACCCTAACTCAAAAACCCATTACCATTTACAAAATTAAAGCAAAAATTGATATTTATATGTTTACGCCATTTTAAAGCACAAAATACAAAATCCAATTTCGAAATTTTGATGTATTTCTTTTTTTGTTACAGCAAGAAAAAAATGGAGTTTAAACTTTTGTATGTATTTGTATGAAACATAAAAAAAAAAAAACAGTTTGCAGGAATAAAATGGATGTATTAGAAAATGAATAGTACATATTATTAAACAATGCTGCCATCTGTATGTTTTGAAAGTCACTATATCTTACTATTGCATTTTTTATATCCTTTTAAAAATTGAGTTACTTTAAAAGACAATTTTTTTAAAAATTATTAAAAAATTAATTAAAAATTTAGCACTGGAAATAACGATTTCGTAAATATTCCCCGTAATTTTCAGTCACTTTTCTTGTTTTTGTAAAAGATATTATCAGTGTAATTTTTATTTTTAATGCTCATATTTTTTATTTTAGTGCTCACATAAATGATTGTAACCAGTTGTATGACTTATTACTTAAACTATCTTTAAAGCATTTAATCTTAATAAAGGGCAAAAGTCAATCAATTACAGCAGTGTTTCTCAAACTGTGGGGCGCGCTCGCCTTGAGGGGCGTGACAACTCTACGAGGGGGGTGCGAGCATATTGAAAAGTCGAAAACAAAAGATTATTTAAAAAAAAATATTAAGAAAATGAAAGTAAATAAATAAAATACATTCTGATATAATAAAAAAATAAAATACGAATTTACACTGATATATTATATTTATAAATGTATCAGTGCTACACAGTGTTTTTCATAATTAATTTAACAATACTAAGTTAAGAACAAGTTTAATAATTACCATTGACCCCATGAGACTCAGTCAAATATAAAATCACATACAAAAATCAACCCTTATCTTGATAATTTTTGTACGGTTTATAATAAAAAAAATCCCTTAACTGCCGATTAAAAGTTACTTAATCCGCTCCCCAATGTCAACTGTTTTCCACGTAGGCGCGCGTATGTGATGTATTGAGTGTGAGGGAGGGGGGAAGGAATAAAGAAGCAAATAATCTTAAATAAGTAAAGCCTTCGTAAGCAATGTCCAGGTCCTTTTATTGCATTCCAAAGTTTTCGATATAATTTTATGGATAGCACTGCACAGAAAAGATCGTACTTCGGAAATACGTATATATACGTCCGGGGAAATCAACGTTTTGACTGAACGAGGCGCTTCTATACGCTAGTGGTACTTAAGAGGTTAAAGTCATATCGTAGTTTTAGCATCAAAGTATATTATTGAATTCATTTGTTATTGTTTTAGGGGGGCGCAACTATAATTATGATTGAATGTTGCTTCGCGAATATTGAAACTTTGAGAAACACTGAATTACAGTCCCTCAAATACTCTACTGATATGAGGTTTTTAGCTCGAAAGAGCTGGGTACTCAAGTCATCCACCCACCGCATATTATTTAAATTGAAATAAGCAAATATGATTACTGAACAATTAGCTGACATTTCGAAAAATTGGCTCAATGTAAAACGGTGCCTAAAACGTATTTCGCCACCACGGTCCTTTCCAACTAAATAATTGCGTTTTTTGAAAAATAACAAGTAAATAGATTTTTCCCTTTTCTTATTATTTATTTCAAACTTAAATACAAAATCTTATGAAAATGCACAGTATTATACACTCTCTTTTGACCATCGAAAAAACTAAGCTCTTGAAAAAAGAGAAAATAGAAAAAATATTTTTTCTCTATTTATAAGAAAAATGTTTTCGTGATGCTGCAATAATTTTACTCATACATAAGGTATAGTTAGTAAAAATGGGTTAGAAGTGAATTTAAATGAAGAGGAGCGCCAAGAACGAATTTTGCAAAAAAGAACAAATTGAGAAACTGCCGTACCCCGATTTAACGAATTTTTTAATTTCCCCGATTAAAAGGAAAACAAAACCCTATTTAACGAATAATAAACCTCAAATTAACGAATTATTTAAACAGCTTGAATTTTTTTATTATTAGTTTGTGTTAGGAAAAATTTGATTTTATTTTTCAAATGACATTTTGGACAGAAAAAGATTTTTCTTATAAGTAACACATTTCGACGGTCCAAGGATACAGAGCGTTATTACAACAGTCTCAGATGAGTCATTAGTGTAACATATCATGTGAGTTTTCAATAGGACAAGAAACTCTTTTCTTATATTATATCACTCCACAACGCAAGGGATATTTTAACATTTTAATGACTATGTTACATTTGATGACTGCCTGCCTACCTGTGCAATTGAAGTTCAGGAAATTGTTAATTTTTCGGAGCTAATGAATAGCGATTTTGATGCAGAAATTGATAATAAAACTTTTATGAAAATTGTTACATTTTCTAACGTTTTACATTCTTTGGAAACGGTGAAATTATACCTCATACAGCAGGGTGTAAGTTATGTGGTATTTTCTTCTCTGCACAAAGTCGGAGAAAGAACTCTTTCGAGTCAGGAATCAAAAAGATTGCCAAATATCTGTTAGTCAGTATTTTAAGACGTCCAATTAACTGGTGCGTAATAATTCAGTAATAGTATTTTGAGTTCTAGAATAAAAGGTGTAAAAATTCTAACAACGGATATTTTTTTGTCTATTTGCTTGTAAATTTCCAAAAAGTAAATGTAATTTTTTTTTTTTGGATTTTGATGTAAAGAATAACCCCAATTTAACGAACAAAATGTCTGGTCTCACTGAATTCATTAATTTGGGGTTCGACTGTACATAATACATGTTAATAACATTTTTACAATGTGAGCAATGGGTATGAACAATTGCATAATTTGTACAATGGGGTTTGGTCTGCCGTTTGCTGGACAGATATATTTCCTTTATATACGTCTCTTACGTATTTAAATTATACGTTTCTTGTATAATCTAAAAAAATATTACTGTTATAATAACAAATGGACTAAATTCATGATGGTCACATGATAACGGCAAACACGTGTTTCCCACTGATTAAAAATTGACATACTAGTTGTTCAACTTGTAAAGTTGAGATAACATTCAAAATTTGATATGATTTGGTAAAGAGTTCACGTGTAAAAATTCTTCAAACAGTTTTCAAAATTTAAAAAAAAAATAAACTTGCATTATATGAATACTTTTAAATTCAGTGTATTTTGTTTAACTATGTGCATTATTATATCGTTAAAATACGTACTTTCTAAAAAAAGTTTCTGCTAAAAGCAAAGTTTAAACAGTGAAGCACATGAACTAATTGGCTGGAAACGCGTGATTATATTTACTATATAATTATGACGTCGCATTAATTTATGAACTGATTGGCCGAAAACACGTGGCTCAGTTATCATGTGACTATGACGTCACATGAGTTTAGTCCATTGAAAATTACATAATGTTTTTTAGTTAAATTCAACTAAATTCAAGACAAGTTGCTGACTAGGGAAGCAAAATTTAACATAAGAATACTACAAATATAATAAAAATATAAATATAAATAAAATATAAATATATTATTTCATACAAAAACTTTGCAATAGAAGGAAAAAAAAATAATTGAAAAAAAAAATGAAAATAATATCTATTTGTGGAGGCCATGACAACAAGGTCTATTTTGATACATGACGTCATAGCAGCGAATGGAACCCTTGTGCACAAGTAAATAAATAAAATTTTTGAAAGGATACGGATGCGCGGTCCAGTTTATTTTAGGTACTTATCATCAATGAGAACTGTTTTTAAGAAGAGGAATATTATTTTTATGATCTAAAAGAGAAGAAATTTAAATAAGTCGAGAACCTCTATTTCATGAATTTTGCAATTTAACGAATTTTTCTCTTTCCCCGATTAAAATGAAATCAAAAATCCATATTTAACGAATAATAAATTTAATGACGGTTTTTTAACCATGAATTTTTTTAATATTAGTTTGCATTTGAAATTTTTTTTTCTTTTTCAAATGACTTTTTTTGTCCAGAACAGGAAGACTTTTCTTGTAAGCAGAAAATTTTGAAGGGAAAGGGTGCAGACCATTATTAGACGTTCAAGGTGCAAATGAATCATGAGAGCAACCTGTCGTGTGAGTGTTGAGTAGGACAAGAAATTCCTTTCTTTTTCTGATCCCATTCCGCAAAGCATGGGACATTTTAACGATTATGTTATATTTGATGACATCTACCTTTCTGTGAAACTGTAATTGAAAAAATTGTTGTCTGTCGGAGCGATTCTGATGCAGAAATCGACAATGAAACTAACTCCTATTAAAACTGTTGCATTTTCTAAAGCTTTACATTGCTTGGAAGCTGTGAACACATACATCATACAGTAGAATGTAAATTACGCGATATTTTCTTCTCTGCAAAAAGCCGAAAAAGAACTCTTTCGGATCAGGATTCAAAAAGAATGTTTAACATCTATTAGCTAGTGTTTTAGGTTGTATAATTTACTGTTGCGCAATAATACACTAATAGTATTTCTAGCTGTGGAAAAAGAAGTGTGTAATTTCTAACAATGGGTATTTTTAGTGCAGTGCTTATCATAGAATTTCCAAAAAGTAAGTGCGAAAAATTTATTCTTTGTTTAGACCCCGATATAACGAATAATCCCGAATTAACAACAAAATGTTCGGTCTCGAAGCATTCGTTAAATTGGGGTTCGTTGTATTACAAAACAAAGTGTGATTTTCTAAGCGTTTATTTTATTTATTTTTGAATTGCGCGCGGAAAAATAACTACATTTCGTTTCAAGAGTACATTATCTTTAAAGACTACAAAATGTAAAAATGTCCAATATTTAATAATTTGTCTAATTATAAAACATGGTTATAAATAAATTAGTTATGATATATTTTTAATAAAAATATATTAATTTATTTATTCGCATATCATAATGTAACATTTTTTTCTAAAGCAATCTTTTGTGATCTTCAATAATTTTTCGTATGAGTAGCTTAATTCGTATATATATTTTATTAATTTACCAGGTTGACTATATATGCTTCTTTAAAGATAAGATGCTTACACGAAAATTTTTTTGGGGATTATTTTGCATTAAAAATTTAACATATACGAGAAAGAGTTTTTATATATGTATTTATTTGGAATGTGTGTGTGTGAAACAGCAGAGCGAGAAATTATTGAAATTCGGAAATATTCTATATTATACGGGGAAATATTCATATTTTCATAAATTCTTTCCCCCTTCAGTTGGTATTAAAAGAAATGCCATTTCTTAATTTTAATTTAAAAATAAATATACAAGTTTAAAAAGTGTGAAAATAGTTAAAATTATCTTTAAAACGAATTTTTTTCATAATACTAAAAAAAAAAAATGTCAATTTTTTTGATTTTAGATTAGAAATAATATTTCGCTAGCTTGTAACATGAAATTCACAGATATTCGAGTATACCTCTATGACAGAACCTTAACGCATTGATAGAACAGAAGTAAATGTTAAAAATTCAAAGAAAAACTTTTCAATCTTTCAGGTAATTTCTAAGTAAACCAAGAATTGTCGGAAAAAATACACGATGTAGGTGAAAATTTATAACCTTTTAAGTATTTTACATTTCTATACAACGTACATAGGTTAAATTCTATGGATCAATATAATTTCTTACTTTTCATTTACTTATTTCAATAAAAAGAGTATAATTTCATATTAACTTAACGTTAGTCCATTTAATAGTGAGATTTTTATTCTACAATTTACTTTTAAAATACTTAATGTAAACACTATTTACTAATGTAATAATTTCTTAAGCATTTGCTTTTATTCGATGAATATATTAATTTTCTTCACATTCTAGAAATTTACATTTTTTATATATTAATTTAATAACTTTTTTGTCTTTTTTCAAAAAAATCCACCAATTTTTCGGCGAAGCATATCACATACAAATATGCTAGATCTGCCGTTCTTAAATTAACGTCAGAGGACCCTCTGGGGTCCATAGAGTCTCTCATGTAATGTTGACATTTCGCACTTTTACAGACTCTGAAAATCCTCGTGGAAAAATTGAAAGATGTGCCATCCAAGACTAGATCACTAAATTGTCCTTAATGTGTAAAAACTCTACTAGAACTTGTATTTTAAGCATAAAGATAATATTGTGAAGGAGAAGAAAAGTTAAAATTTTTGGAGGTCCTCGGGTGAGTAGAAATATTAACAACCCACTGTTCGGCTACTGAGTGGCTTTTTGGCGACGGACCACGTAATTTTGAGGTCCACGGAGATCGAATGATTAAGATCCGCTGCACTAGATACACAGGTTTCAACGGCATTCCGTATAAAATGTTTTTATTAATTTAATATTAAATAATATAGTAATTAAATATGATTCTTAATACATTCCCCCTATTTTGTAAAAGAATTCTAAAAATTTAAATAATATTTTACCGATGATACTCGAAAAGTGATTGTATTTTATTTTTAAATTCACATCTGAGTAATTTTAATCCAGCTCAAAATTGTTAAATAATCAGTTATCTGAACATCTAAGCTTCTTCTAGTCAGTTTTTTGCCGAGTATATTTCCTGCATTTAAAGAAACTATCGTCTTTAATTGTAGAAGACAAATTCATAATAATAATAAAAAAAAACTCCTTAGCAATCATATATTAAAGAAAATTATTTATTAGTTTGAATAATTAAAAATAAAGACATCTTTTTCCCCTCATTCTATTTATATTTCCCTCCCCCATAGTTCTTCACTTTTTTTCGATTGATAATTATCTTATTGTGTATAATACATAAATTTTAATTAGGTATTTGATATTAACAATTTATTTTTTTTTAAAGCAATTTTAAAAATAATTTCTTTTTACTAATTTTTTTTAAAATTGAAAAAACAAAAAATATTTTGGAGGATAGGGGGATTAAAAACACACAAAAAATGGTAGATTTTGGACCCTTTGAAAAAGGGGGCATTATGAATTCCAAATGCCGATGTGTAGCAAACAAAAAATGTGGCTTTTTAAAAATAATATTTATCGAAATGTACGAAATTGCAACGAAGGGTCGTAGTCAGTCTCACAAATGCAAATGGCGAACATTTATGTTTGAGTGCGAAAATTATATCAGTTTAAAATATGACTTCACTCGAATTATCTAGATTGAGCACAATTTGGAGATCGAAATAACTCGATCGCGCACCTTATGGGTTAAATGATAAATAGTAGCCAACTTCAATAATTTTTTGTTTCTTTACTGAAGTTTTATAATCAAGGAAATATATAAATATTACACAAACCAAAACTAACAAACAAATTCTGCACTTCATTTTTTTAAATCATATCTTTTGAACTAAATCTTTTTTAAATTGATACTACTACTTTAAAATGAAAAGTATATGACTTTTCCAAAAACTATTTCGAATAAAAACTAATTCCTTCCGAATTTGATACATGAAACGAAAAATCATCTTTTTCTTCTCTTTCTTTTTTTTTATCCAAGAAAGAAAAAGAAAACATTTGTCATTACTTATACGAATATCTGCATCTGCTTCATTTGTAAAGATAGCGGTTGTAATTCATCCTATACTGAGTACCTTTTCAGTCCCAGTCATAAATTACCTAAGAATATGCACACAAGATAACTTCTATGGGGGAAAACTCATTTCCCAAACATAAGAAAAGAAAAAAACATCTTTGACGAATGATGGTAATTATATCCCAGAAATAAGCTCTTTTTTTAGACGTTCCTTTGGGAGTTAAAAGAAGAAATAAAAGAAGAAAGCCCCTCTAAATCAACTTTACCCTTCTTTTGCAAAAGAGCGGGAACAGTGAATGATGGGAAAAGTCTTTGATTAAGTGAAAAAAGATGTCCAGCTAATCAACTACGATTCCGATTAGAGACCACGCCTCTCTGAAAGATACCATCCAGTGGAGTAAGAGGCACGCCCACTGTTACAGCAATTGGACTGTAGAGAATGACGTCTTTGTCTTGGGCGTGGACGATGCGCTATGCGGTGGTGGAATGCGGAATTCTTTCAGACTCAGGGACGCCAGATAAGTTTCTTCCCCTTCTGCTTCGTGGTCTTTCGGTTGCTAATTCTTTTGAGAGTTGAGATGAGTTTCGAGTTTTTTTTTTCCTTTTTCGCCCTGATGCAGTAATGTTGAGCTCAGGAATGCGCCAGAGCGTTATTCTGAAAGGAAATCCAAAACTTTCGAACAATAGTCCAGTCTGACTCATCAGATTTATCCTGCTATAACATTTCTAGCATAGTTTCCGAGATTTGTAATTCTAGAAACGTGTAATGCCAATAATTTTGGCTTACTACAATAAACTTGGCTTTTCATGTATACATTAGAATACATTACATAGCTGATTTATATATTAAACATTATTTCATGATTTATCTCAAAGTATAAGATCTCGGCAAAATATGCCACATACGTGAAATATTCTAATAAATAAAATAACACGTAAGACTATACTACAGAATATGATCATTGTTAAATTATTTGACTCTAACAAATGGAGCAAATTGTACACTCTTTGAGCAAAATACTGATAATTATTGCTAAAATAATCTACACACATTTATCTCTAGAGAATATATATATTTTTTTTTAATATAAACATTTTAGAGCTGTTCGATTAAATATTGTAAGAGATGTGACATATTTATGAGGCTATTTTTAAAATAACAGATCATAACTCAGAAAATATTCATATATATATAGTAAGAATTATTTTGATTCACACCCCAAAAATAATATAAATATTAGGTTTAAAAAGTTTCAGATAAATATATTTATAATATTTTGAGTTGTCAGACTTTAGCCATGACAGATTTTGAATAATTTAAATGACTATTTTTGGTAAATCAAAGACTCTCTTTAGGTTTTTCTAAATTTATGTAATTCTCTGTAACTCGGCCTCTGTGACACGTAGAAACAAAATAATATAAGTTTTGTAAAGCCAAAAGATACTTATTCAATAAAATTTACAAAACCCCCAATGTGTGTTTGGATAGAAATTGGTCATTTCAACGTGTTCAGATACCCTAAAAGATTTTCTCCCTTTTTTAAATGATTAATTAAATTAAACTACTTTTTTAGATGCAAAAATAATGTTATACAATTTGGATACGTTTAATTCATTATTTTTAAAAAAATGTCATTTTCCGTCAATTTTCAGATTTATTCAAACAGAGAAAGAATTTGTTATACTTCCAAATACAAAGTACAAACTTAGTTGTTTTTGTTACATCAAGTACAAGGTGTGGATGGTTGGAATAACAATAAAAATTTTTTTAATAAAAATTGAATGTATATGATATTTGGATTAATAAAATAACTAGTAAATATATATTATATAGTTTATAGATTTGCTGAATTGCTATATAGCTAATTATATATTTCACTTCTACGAGGGAAATCGAATCCACAAGTTTGTTTTTAAATTTTTCTCATACTAAGATTGCTATATAGTAATTAATTATGGATAGTTTGATTCATACACACTCAGCGATAAATAATTAATTCAATATTGATAGCAAAAAGAAACTCTGTATACGCTGTAATTATCATAAAATACACGAATGACGTGCACTTTAAAATCAAATAAATCATAGTTTTAAAAAAAAAGTCTTTATACTTCTTAAGTCTTCTTACGATTTTATAGTTAATTGAACTAATTGAAAAATAAATTATAATTTCAAAAAACACAATTTTATACTTAATTGATCTAAAAATTAAAAAATAATTCTTAATATGTAAGAATAAAATGATTATCAAGAAAATAAATGTCATTGTAATAAACGCGTGGGGTATGCTTTGTACTGCATTTTTACACTAACTCTGCATTTCGGAATAAAACTAGTAAAAAAAATTATAACAAATGTTATATCGAGCACCCCACGCTTTTACCACAATGACATTCATTTTCCCCCGCTTTAATCATTATATTCTTATGTTAAGAATTATTTTTTACTTTTTAGTTCGATTAAGTATAAAATTGTGTTTTTTTTAATTATAATTTATTTTTCACTTTTTAGTTCGATTAAGTATAAAATTGTGTTTTTTTTAATTATAATTTATTTTTCACTTTTTAGTTCAATTAACTACAAAATCGTGTTTTTTAGTTTTTAAAATTATAATTTATTTTTCGTGTTTTAGTTCGATCTTCATACAATAAAAGCAAGTTTTTTAGTTATTTAAACAATAATTTATTGATTGATGAATTATTCTTAAATGCGTCATTTTTTAGAATATCGAATACCCATTGGCATTCTATCATTGCGTCGATACGGCCTGGTTTGCAAAATGTAGGATCAGCCAACTAAGGAAATCTGGAAGATCTAATTTGAAATATTTCAAGCGGAAGAAGGTGTAAAATCAATGGTATTTTTCACTAAAAAGAACTCATTATTCTTTCTGAAACTTGCATGCATTAGACATAAATGTACACGTTTTGAAACGAAAGAGTTTGTAAGAATTTATTTCTTCCGATTTCTATCGATTCTAAGTCGCACTCAAAAATTTAACATGGTTTTGCGAAAAAAATTCAAAAATAGCTTGAAAATAACACACGGATATCCGATATTAACGAAATTTTTTTAAAAAAAATTAAAATGAGAACTAATCAGAAGTGAATGAGAACTAATAAGTTAATTTATTTTAAAGATATAAAATTTTTTAAATACATATATGAGCAATTAATTACTGTAATCTTCAGAGTATTATAGCGAATTTCCCTTATACAACGAATTTTTCCGCCTGGGATTCTAAGTCGCACCCAATTTTCAGTAGCATTAATATTGGGAAAAAATGCGCAGCTTAAGGGGACACAGTACGATTCAATTGACAAAAATCAGTCAAAATTTTTTTTAGTCTTAATTATTTTTTGTGCCTCTTTCTACTAACTTTTAAAATTTGAAATCTCGAAGTTTAAAAACGCAGAGATATGATAACTTTTACGTTTGTTTTTATTCACATTTCAATGGCAAATCAAAACTTTAAACTGACTTGTCTCAGTAAGATAAAATAACTAGTTTGTCTTCATTTAAAATGCTAAGGTTTATTTTTCCTATGGTGCTGAACGCTTGGAAATTTTCTCACTTTTTGCTCATAGTGCATGGAACAAAATTTGGTATGCATTTTTCAATCAAAGCAATTCTTATTTTTTAAAAAATAATTGAAGTTAGAAGTTACACATTTTTTAAGGAATTTTCAATAAGCATTCATAAAAAGAAATATTGTACGATTACCAAACATGTTATCCTAAAACCCATACCAACTTTTGTTAAAAAAAAAGTCTAACATACTTGTAAATCAAATTTCATATATATGCGTCAATTTGTGTAGGAGGAGTAGCATTTTAAAATCACTTCATAAGTTTTACGTTTTTCCCTTAAGAAATTAAATGGTTAGCTTTTTATGAAATTTTGAGCACAAAATCTGTTTTATATCATACATGCACATAGGAGGCAACCAAAAAAACTATGAAAATCATTAAATTAAAATAATTTGTGTAAACCGTAACATGTTCCTTTAAATTTGAATATGGTATATTTTTAAAATTATTTTATTTTTCATTTTATTTCATGTTTTAACTTTATACACGCAGAGACTATTTATAGAATTCAAGAGAAGGCACATGTACTTTTGAGATATTTTTTAAAAAAGGAGAGCGTTATACAACGAATTTATCTAAAGTGCAGTTAGAATAATTTGATGTACCACATATACTCTGGATTATGCTGTCATTTATGATAAAAATAGCATTTGGTAGATAAAAAATAACATTTGGCCGGATTTAGTAGAAACCATCACTTAATTTGTGCAATGGTTTGCAAGAGAGGCAATGCAATTTTTCTCAAATATAAACTATTTTTTTAGCCAAAATGTGTGTTTTCTTAGTTGCTTCAATTGCTAAATAAAAATTATTTCATAGTTGGAATTCTGCCTTAGAGTTTGTAGTTATACGATTATCTATTTTGCATTTTGTTTCTGTAAATTTTGCATAACAAAGAATGTGTCTCACCTTGTGATTCTTAATTGAAAAGTTCAGAGAGCATTAAAAACATTTGTTAATGGGCCTCAAAAAATTTATGGTCATGAACTTGGACCAGCACTGACAAATCATGGGTTCAAAGCCCAGTGCCACTGAAGACTTACCATGTAGAGGGGTTGATGGCCATTAAATCTGCCGTGCCTCGAAGAGTTCTTCCGTTGGCATGGTGTGGAAGTTTGGAGAATAGGCTCTAACTTAGGTGTCACCCTCATCATTTGATGGCGATTCAAAAAACTAGGAGATCTGTCATCAAAAACTTAAAATCAAATCATACAGTAGGAAATTGATTCTTAAAAAATGTGAACGATCACAAGAAATTTGTCGAACAGAAATACAATTGATTCGGAAAAGTACGGAGCAAGAGAAACAGTTACATCATTAAAATCATCATTATTATTATTTATTAGTATATCATTATTAATTTTCATCATTAGTTTCGTAACTTTTAGCTGAAATACGTTTTATTCTTTAAAAAAAAAAAAAAAAAGAAGGGCAATTTAAATTGTTGAAGCTGTACATTGCAAGACATTTAATACTTTACAGCTTTCTACATTTAATTGTAACAGTTTTATTGCAATTTTTTAATAATTTACATGCTTCTTAGTGATTCATTTCCAAGGCTGTGTTTATAATGTGTCCTCTTTTTTTTCCCTTCAAATAATGTGTTTTCCAGTCATTTTAGTGAGTTATCATTGGAGTTGTAACGTTTTTTATAATTCTTATAATTTTCTTTAGATTTTTATTGCTTTCTTTTTATGTTTGACTTGTATATATAAAATAATATCTGCGTTTAAAAATATTGTAACAAAGTAGTACACAATCTTGTTATATTTAAGATTCGCAAACTTCGTAGATACTGAGCTTCGAACTACAGATTGTGGACTAAGCTTACTAAGCTGTACATGAGTCTTTTCCTACCTAAGAGTAGTTAAGCAAAAAAACCATCACTTCCTGAGACTGAAGAGGCTCCTTTTCTGGAGTTCCACTAAATCAGGGGTGGGCAGACTTTTCTAGGGTACGGGCTACTTCCAATTTTTTGCGTGGGTTTGGGTCCGCAAGGGAGGGTCCATGGGTCCGAAACTCCCTTTGATTTTTTCGATTGATTATAATCCTATGTAAAAAGAACGTAAAATATAATTAATTATTTGTTATTAGTATTTTCTTACTAATTAATGTTAATTATTTATTCAGTAAATAATTTTTTTGCTTTTTTTGTTCCTGACAATCGATCAAATCAAAAAAATATGTTTCATGGCGTATTGGTGTATGATACGAGAATGGTAGACCTTCGTCCTTCCCTCCCCCTCTTGGAAAAATTCTTGTGTGCTCCACTACCCAATGTCGTAGGTGTGTGAGGTATGGAAAAGGTTATTATTATAGCTTAATAATAAATGCGGAATATGTTCTTAGCTTTTTTAACAACTTTTTTAAAATCGCGTTTAAACCAAAACGCAAGATACACAAACATAACAATAATAGCCACAAGCAGTAGCGCACACAGAAATTTTCCCCAAAAAGGGGGCCGGGGTCGAAAATTTGCCATTCTTGTATCATGCTCCTTTCGATTTTGTCGATTTTCGGGAACAAAACACAGTAAAAAACTAATTATTGAATAAACAATTAGCATTAATTAAAAAAATTAATCATTAATAACAAATATTTTTAAATTTAAAATTTTTAAAAATACTATATAAGTTAATCAATCGGGAAAAATGAAGGGTTGGGGCCCGGACCCTCAGGCCCCCCTCCTTATGGCCAAAAGTATAATAATAAAAAAATATCATTTATTTGAAACAATTAAAAACTTAAAAATAAAACATTTTTACCCAAAAATTATTTTCGTTTTTTAAGTCAAAAGGGGAAACATAGTCGCGTCACTGGTGAGCTAGTCTTGAGTGGACCCTATTTTCTAAATTTTTTGGGGCCCTTAACTTTTTTACGATCATTTATTTTTGCCATTTTGGGGGCCCCCAAAAAGTTTAGGGGCCCCCTTTCAAATATGGCTGATAGGGGGTAGCTACCCCCCTGGCGCGTATGTCATTTAAATCGAATTTTTCCCGTATATAATTACTAACTGCTAAAATCTTAAGGCGGCCCCCCCAAAAGCGGGGTCCACCGATCGATCATGATCAAAATGTCCCCCCCGGCACTAAATAAAAGGGATCCAATTTTTTGGCAAGATTATAATCCAATTATTAGCATAATTTTCTGATTTAATTAGCAAATAGAAAAAAATATTTTATTTACTATCTTTCCTAAATGTATCAATGAATTTTTCCTGAGTAAAATATGTTTCGTCTTCTATTCAGGAATATCCAACGGATTTCTAATATTGTATGCTAGAAGTCCAAAATTGTATCTTTATTGAATACTTCTAAATGTTAAGATTGCTGTATTATAAACGGATATACACGTCACAAACACACATGAGCTTATATTTTACACTAGTGTTCAAAATTAAGGGAATTCTCACTTTTGGTAGATTATCCCCAGGAGTACTGTACATAATTTAAATTTTATTTGCCGCCCGGGATTCGAAAAAAATTTTTTTTGGAATTATGGGGCCTTTATAAACAAAGCCCAAATCCAAAAAGAAGCGTTATATGGAAAATTCGTTTTACAGAGGTTCATTTTTTCTATCCTTATAAACCACAAAAACAAAAAATTAAAACATTTATACAAAAAAAAGAAATTTTTCACCCTTTTTTGAAATTAATATCTTTTATTTTTATATATCTTCCCCATAAAAACCGGGAAAGCAAGAAAAAGAATATCAAGGAATACACTGTTTTTTTCAATATTAAAAAAAATAATTATACATTTAAAATTAATGGATTTTAAAACATTTTCTAATTTAAAAATCAAATAATTTTAAACATACATTATTTTAAACTTTGGGGAAATCCATGAGGGTGAAAGGGGGTACCGAAAAAGTTTTATGAACTGCACAATGGAGGGTTAAAGTTGTATTTTGGGTGAAACCCAAAATTTAACCTCTCGGCGGTTAACAACAAAAAATATTTTTAAATAGAGGTTCGTAATATGGAGGTTTGACTGTATATTAAAATAAGCCCAATGGCTCTGAGTCGTAGTGCATCGCGTTTCCACACCACAGGTCCGAGGTTCAAATCCCGGGCTGGGCAATTTCATGACTCAGCCTTTCAACATCTCAGTGGGTCAATAAATGAGTATCAAGCCTGCTTGGGAACTAAACACTGGGGATTTTGCGTCAGACTGACCACCTGATCGGAACAACTGCCCATGAACCTCAGAGCTTTAGGTCACAGAAACTGAAATAGGCACAGTAGCCCTGGTATTCATGGACTGTTGCGCCACTGAGTTTAGTTTATATATATTAAAATAACCTGAAATTGTATACAGTAATATAGCCATGGAATAGTAAACAATAATATATTCCTGAAAGAAGTATACTGTAATGCAATACAAAATGGTACATACTAGTGCACTCTCGAAGTATTTAGTAATGTATTTTCTCGAAAAATAGTACATAGTAATGAGCATCCTAAATAGTGCATAATAATGACTCCTAAAACAGTATACAGTAATATTCTTTCGAAATAGTTACACTGATATAAAATGATGTATATTGATGTACTTGAAAATAATTTAGATTTTAAGCATAAATAAACAACCTTTAAGTGTATAAGTCCTAAAAAAAATCACATGGAGGTAATTAAAGATTACCAATGAAAATGTTTAGGTTTAAAATTATGCAAGAACTCAAAAAATTACTCAGCCATTTTTGACTTTTTAAAAATGTGTACTTTCTCTAAAATTTAAACATTAACTACCTATGTAGGATGGTTTTTTTTATAAATAAACCTTTCAAGACGATTTGTGCATTTCTAATAATTTCTTCTTGAATTCGGAAAATTTTTGTGTTCAATTTTTCTTTTTTTTTCCCATTCCCCAAAACCTTGAAATTTTTTAAATTTTATACTTCGCAATGTTTATGAAAAATTCCCCTTTGGGGAAAATAATATTTTGATCAAAACTAAATGAACGCTAACAGAAAGTTCTTCATGAATAAGAGTTACATTTCAGTAACTTAACCTAAACTATTGGATAAAGGAAAGTTCTATCGTTTCTGAGCATGTGTACTTAGATGCGTTGTCTGACAAAACCGGTTTAAGCAGTTAGTTGTACTGTTGAGATGATTTTTACACATTCTTTCGAATTTTAGTCAGTTTTTTTTTAAAATTGTAAAACTGTCAACATGAACAAAAAAAAGTTTCAATGTTTCCATGTTCGGGAAACGTGGTTTAAAAAAAGGGATAAATGGATAATTTTCATGATATTTATGTCCTTTGATTAGAATACATTATAAAAAATTTTTTTTATGACATTTTGAAAAACCATATTTTAAAAAAAATTTCGGAAAAAAATTCTTAAATAACCTTTTTTAAAATTTTCTCCTTTTGTGAAAAATGCTTTTATTATAATAATATTTTGCCTGTATATAGCTCAGACCTCTGTACAGAAGCTCAACTATGATGTTTGAAAAATTTACATTATTTTCAGAGTTACAACCATTTGAAAAATTTATCAGCGTTTTTTTCTTAAAACTTATCTCCTCTATTGTCGTAAAACATGAATAAACCTTCTAAGTTATAAATTCAAAAATTCTAGTTGAGCCTCTGTACGAGGTTCAGCTTATCAGCAAAATATTATTATAAAAATTTTTCATAAAAAAATATTTGAAAAGGGGGTCTTTCTATGTTCATTTTATCAAAAATATTATACTTAAGATAATTTTTATTAATACTATCTAAAACAATTTTTTACATTTTCAATCTAAGTGACATAAAATCTAAATATTATCCATTTATACGCTTTTGTAAAATCATGGTTCCGAACGTAGTCGGATACCTCAGACATTGTATGAGTTCCAAGTAGATAATAATGCAATGGAGGCAAAAAGAAACTTGTGTGACGTATTTGGAGGGGAAGCAGTAACAGCACGAACATGCCAAAGATGATCTGTGAAATTTTGCTTGGGTGATTTTTTCTGTAAAAGATGAACCTAAATCAAGAAGGTCGTGAGATGTCTGTTACTAAGTGCTACGTTGTATGATCCTGACAAATGCGTCGTTAACTTCCATAGAAGTGGACTTGGAATTCACCAGACTACTGCTTTGAATTCCATTAAAAGGCTTGGTTTCGTGTCCAAACTCTCTGTTTGGGTGCCACACAAGTTAAGCGAAAAAAAAAAAAATCTAATGGGTAGAATTTCGATATGTTCTTCAAATCTTGCTCGCCACAAATAGGGATCGTTTGGACCATTTCGTGTCTGGAGGTGAAAAGTGAATAGTGTACAAACACGGGATTAGAAAACCAAGTAATATAAAAAAAAATTTAAATCAATTCCTACTTAGATGAAAGAAAAAATTTATTTTATAGCTACTTTTTATTAAATAGTTACAATTAATATAAATATGTATATACATAGGACAGAATCACAACATTAAGTGGTCATTAATTTTTATTCATTAGCATTTAACTATCGTATTGTCATCCCAAACAATCGTGTATGTAAAATTTCACTTCAACTAAATGCTTTAAAAGGTGAGAAAAAAAAAACCTTTTCAAGTTTTGACACAAGTCGCCAAAAATGATGCCAACGTGGCTGTATCTGTAATTTTTTAAATAATTAGTTTCAGTCAATTAATTTTAATTAATTATAATTAAACTATCGTATTGTCATTCGAAACAATAGTGTATGGAAAATTTCAGCTCAAATGAGTGTTTTAAAATGTAAGAAAAAAATATATTTTCAAGTTTTGACTAAAGTCGCCAAAAGGGTCGCTAAATCACCCAAAATGATGCCAACGTGGCTGTATTTGTAATTCTTTGAATAATTAGTTTGAATCAATTAATTTTATTAATTATAATTAAATTACCGTATTGTCATCCACAATAATCATGTATATAAAATTTCAACTCCATTGAGCGCTTTAAAATGTATTTTATTAAGGATTGAAAATTTGAACAAGATAAATAAATAAATAAATATATAGAGAGTGTGGGCTAATAGTAGGAATTGAAAAAACATGTGTTTACTAAGGGAAGACACCACTATTTACATCTGAAATTGGCGTGCATCGGAAGAAGGTTATGGAATGTTGCTGGTGAGACAGCAGGGGTATAGTGCACTCTGAGTTACTGAAGGAAATTGAAACGACCACTACTGTTTACAACTTGATGTTTTGAATAAGGAATTCAACATAAATGTCCCTTTTGGCCAAAAAAATGGCTTGATTCTTCATCATGCCAATGACAGAGTACACGCGGTCAGAAACACCGCATAAAAAATTGCAGATTTGAGTTCAAAAACTTTACCTTCACCTGCATATAGTCTTGATATTGCTCCATCTGACTATTATCTGTTCAGGTCACGCTGCAAAACATTCTTGATGGAAATAAATATATAAATTATGACGGTGTCCAAATGACAGTAGAAGAATACTTTGTCTTCAAAACAGAAAACTTCTTTTCCAGGGAGTTAGATAAGCTGAACTTTCTATTGGACCCAATACATTAGAAAAAAGACATTCTAAAAATTTTTGATGTTAAATATATTGAACCTGTCCCATGAAAAAAAATACAACATATTTTTTACCTTTCATGTTTTCTCTTAATATTTTGTGGAATTTTTTTGTCTCTCTCTATTTTTCTGAAAGTAAGAAGTTTCATAAATTGTGTATATAAATTTTCAACGAATTTTACTACTTTTTATTTAATTAATATCTTTCTGAAGTTAATTGATACGCTGCTGGAGACATATCTCATAAAGTTGGGATACAATCAGATGATGAAAACTGTACTTGAATTGGCCGCCCCGTATCACATAAATGTTATATAAATACTTTTTAAATGTGACTCTAATTGCCATTCTAATTAATCTCTCTCCCCTCAGAAGTACGTAAAATTATTATAAGAAGTATTATACTATGTAGTTATACTTAAATGGACCATATATTTGACAAGAAGTCAAAATTGTATCAATTTGTAAAGCAGTTTTTTCGCATTAAAATGCAATATTTATATGTGTGTGATTTTCCTTATTTTTAATTACTTTATTTAGTATCATTTTCATTCCGATATAATATGATTCTCTAATAATGAATAATAATGAATTTGAATTCTTTTCGCACGATTGTAGAGATAAATACAATAAAACTGTATTTTCCAAATTTATATATAATGGATTCCATAAATGCAATAGAATATCTTATGAATAAAAGAAATTGAAGCTTTTTTGTATTGTATTTTCCCTGCATTTGAAACTATTGCTAACCTCTGCTGCTTTGGTCATTTATCTAATTTGTGATTCGACAAATTTTAACGCAGGGTAGTTTCTGACTTTATGAGTTCTTTGTTGCAATTTGTACTTTTTTTGTGTATGTAATTCTGATAATTTTTATTACGTTTATTTCTTACGAAGGCTTGATTTTTTATTTTTAAAACTGTAGGAATTAATTAAATAAAAAAACTCCTCTTCTTTGAGGGAGTGCTTGGTTCTTTAAGAATTCAGAAATTAACAAATTTTAAATAACTCCAAATTAGAGTTAGACCTTACAGCAGCTTTTCTCAAACTGTGGGGCGCGCCCCCCTTAGGCGCATGACAGCTCCACAAGGGGGGGGGAGCAAGTATATTAAAAAGTCAAAAGACAAAAGAATATTTTTAAAAAAATTATTAATTTATTGAAAGTAAATAATATACATTTTGACATAATAAAAAATAAAATACACATTCACACTGATATATTACACTTATAAATGTATCAATGCTACACAATGTATTTTATAATTAATTTAAATTAATTTAACAATACCCTGTTAGGAACAAGTTTAACATTTAGCAGTGACCCCATGGGATTGTCATATATAAAATTATATACACAAAAATTAACCCTTATCTTGATAATTTGTATGGTTTATATAATAAATTCTTTAACTGACGATTAAAAGTTACGCGATTCACTTCCCACAATGCCAGCCGTTTTCTAAATAGGCTTGCGTATGTGATGTATTGGGGGGGGGAATAAAGAAACAAATATTCTGAAAAAAGTAAATCCTTCTCAAACATTGTCAAAGGTCCTTTTATTGTATTCTAAAGCCTTTAGAATAATTTTATAGATAGCAGTGCACAGAAAAAATCGTACTTTGGAAAGACGTATATATACGTCCTGGGAAAATAACGCCTTGGCTGAGGAAAATGTTTATATACGAAAGTCGTGCCGTAGTCTTAGCATCATTGTTGCACATTGGCTATTGTTGTAGTATGAGGGGGGCGCAATGAAAATTATTATTGAACATTGGGTCGCGAATATTGAAACTTTGAGAAGCGCTACCTTACAGAATGTTCTGACAAAACAATATCAGGCAAAATACTACTTAAGTTTATATTTTTTGAAAAAATTAAGGAATTTTGGCAATTGAAGAACCAAGTTCTATATATTTTTTTTTATTTACAAATAAACTTTTTGTTCTAGATAATATATAAGTACATCAAATTAAATAAACAAAAAAATGAACCTCATTACCATCATTGGTTTTTCTCTTAAAATTTTAAAAATGTATTTGCAATATGGTTTTCTTTTCTTTTTTTTTTGTGCCAAAAAGAAAGTGTTGGACATTATCATTTCTTACTATGCCTCTGAAATGAAAAAAAAGTTCAAAGTTGTATAAACTGGATGACATTCGTTTGTAGCAGTCATAGAAGGGCACTTGATGATAAACAGAGAACAACATTTTCGAGAATAAATGACGTGAGGTCAAAGATCCTGTTTATATGGAGACATTTCATCTGATCTCTTTTGGACATTGACTGTTTCCACTTTTGCTTGATAAACATTTCTTTGTAGATGACATATTGAATAACTGGATTCCCGCCAGAAAGGTTTCTTGCGTTTTTGTTTGGATTCATGCCATATTTGAAGACAATTGGAGTTTTTTTCCCATAAAAAAAATTCTTTTCATATCAGGTCTGTTTTATGTAAAACTAGGCAATATCAACAAAATAAATGAGATATTAAAAAAAAATTTTTTTTTGAGAAAGCAATATTTTGAAATATAATACGGAGATGAAATACGTAATGATGAAATTTTCATGTACACATAACAGCATATTGATGCAAAAAAATTGAAAATAGGGAAATATTTAAAAATGGATGGTGTTATGACAGTGCTTCTCTTAAGTTTCAATATATTTGCGACCCAATATTTATTCATAACAATTAACAATTAACAATTCATAACAATTATTTAACAATGCATTGATTTCAATTATATTATACTCTAACACTAAATCTACAATACTACATAAATCTCTAAGTGCCATCGGCGTATATAAACGTCTCACTCCGCCAAAGCATCAATTGCCCTGGTCATATATATAAGTTTTTCCGAAGTACGATCTTTTCTGGGCACTGCAATCCATAAAATTATTCCGAAGGCTTTGGAATAAAATAAAAGGAACTTGACCATGTTTGCGAAGGATTTACTTATTCCAGAGGGGATTTGCTTATTTATATATATACTAGGTGGTATACCCGTTCTTCGCACGGGTGAACTGAAAAACAGATTGAAGGATAAAGAAGTTTTTAATGAGTTAATTTTACATGAATTGCAAATTAAACAAAAAAAGCTTTTTGCATATCTTAGATGAACAACAACAAAAAAAAAACACCTTTGTTAAATTTTAAGTATGTAGATCTAATAGCAGATAAAAAATATTTTTTTTATTTATAGCTCCCCGTAACACTCTTGCACTCTTGAGGGTCGATTTTTGAAAATACCTCCCTAAGCTGATCTCTGCTCAACAAAAGTAACACATTGTTAAAAGTTTTGTGTAATGAACGCTTAAAATAGTGTAAATAATTTATATATATATCTGAAAGTGTAATACATTAATATTACTTTGTGTTGTATTTATTTTATGTTAAAATTATAAGCCGTTTCTTAATTTATAATGGCGATTCAATGAAAAACATAGCGAAATGTTAACAATAGAGTCAAGTTGGCAAATGTCTAGCTACTTTCATAGCTCAAGCTTTATAGAGTTTGTAAGACCCGCTGTGTAGGGGAGCGATGCACGTTAATACTTTATGTACCTTATAATGATTTACTGCAGTTTTTTCATACAATAATTTTTTTTGATCACTACATTGAAAAATTAAGGGATATACATAAACAAAATACTCCACTCTGGGAAATTTAATCCGTTAGAGCTAATAAATTAATTAAAGATATTCCACTGTAAAATTAATTATATACAACGTTCACTTAAAATAAATTGTCAAGTCATTTTCAAAGGTCTTCATTAACATACAAAAACATAAGACAAATTTTGACATAAACTATTTATTCGGCACAAAAATAATAATATTTGCAATGCCTGAAAACGCCGTCAGCTGAAAATGCAATATCTGCAACAAAACTATTTGCCTTCCCCGCTAAAATACTCATCATAGAACCTGTGCTGCCATATACCTTAGAAGAGTGGATTTCAAAGAATATTCCTGCTAAGTATTGGTAGGATATTCCTTCTAAGTTGGTGTGGTGTGGTAGTTAGGAGAAGGGGGTTCCAGCTCAGGTGTCGTCCACGTCACTTGACCATGGTTCAAAATTACGTGGTCTGTTGCCAAAAGCCCTCGTGTAGCTCAAAAATTACGATGTTAATATTCACTCATCCCAAAAAATACAGTACAATAGTTATAATTATTTTTATACTTAAAAATGCAATATCTACCTATTCAATTAAAATTATAGCGTCCTAAACACAAAAGTTTTTTGAAAATTTGTCCAAATGATATAGTATGAAAGAGAAAGTTTATTTACTTTAAGTACCAGAACCGATAAAAGCATTTATTTTGAAAAAAGATCAATTTCTTACAACCAAATGTGCATAATAAAATCATAAAACCAAAACATTCAAATAAAGAGATTTATAAAAACCCTCCTTCAAAACCTAGTTTTATTCCCCGAAATAAAAAAAGTTAGGGGTTATGCTGATCACAGGAATTAATAAAAGCGAGCGCCCCTTTGGGAGCAAAAAAAAAGTGTTTCTTCACAAATAAAATATAGATATATACTGTCGGGGCTTTTTGCAGAGCACGCCAGAAATGCCTTGCAGATGGCAGAATTTTTCCTACTTACTGACAAATATCGTTTATTTTGGAAAACTTCACACTATATCTTTATAAATTATATAGCCTATGCTATAAATTACAGCCTATGTGTTATTCTAATGTATAAGCTATATTATTGTAAAGTCTGATTAAAATCCATTCAGTTGTTTTTGCGTGAAAGACGGATAAACATCCTCACAAATTTTCGCATTTATAATATATATCTAGATTCCTCTTCTCTCCCCTCTCAATACATCACATACGTGCACCTATATGAAAAACGGAGGCATTGGGGAGCAAATTGCGTATCTTTTTATCTGCAGTGAAGGGATAATTTACAAACCGTACAAATTATCAGGATTATGTATATACTTTCATATGTGACAAGCCCATGGGGCAGTGGCAATTAACAAATTTGTTCTTAACTTAGTGTTGTTAAATTAATTGCAAAAGTTATTGTGTAGTACTGATATATGTATGAGTATATTATATCAGAGTAAATGCTAATTTTATTTTTTTATTATGTCAATGTATCAATTTCATGGCAGACTGATCTCCTGACCGTAAATTCTCCTCATGCAAAGTTCGCGTATATTAAGTTGAGCATAGTAGGCCTTGGCCCTCATGGGCTGTCGCATCACTGTGTTAAGTTATATATAGATTTACCATGAAGAGATAGAGTCTTGGTTCTATCTCCTTGATGATTAATCACAATTCAGCTCTGTAGAAACGGAGGTTTCTCTAATTTTTGCCATTGATTTAGCCTAGTGGTTCTGGTCACCTTGGTCGAGCGTGTCAAGAGCTGTAGCCCTTATACCACTTAAGATCCCCCGCGTAAATGTTAAGGCTGAGGCACGTTCAGCGAGGTTTAAGGTACCCAAACTAACGGAAGCGTGTTTTTAAAAAACGCATAAATGGAAAATTTTTTCCAAATACCTATGTCCAATTAGAATACATGAAAAACTATTTTTAAAGACATTTTGAAAAAAAAAATGTTATTTTGGCAAAAAATTAACTTAGAATAACCTTTTTTCAAAATTTCCCCTTTTCTTGAAAAATGTTTTCTATTTTTAATAATTTTTTTGCCTGTATATAGCTCAGACCTCTGTACAAGGCTCAATTTGAGTTTTAAAAAATTCCCTTATTTTCTGATTTTCAACCCTTTGAAATAAATTATCGGCTTTTTTCCCGAAAATTTCTCCCTCTGTTTTTTCGTAAAACATGGAAAAACCCCCTTCCCTAAGTTAAAAAGTTTAAAAAATTCAATTGAGCTATAGAGGGGGAAAAATATTTTTAAAAATGAAGCATTTTTTTAAAATGGAACATTTTGAAAAAATTTTTTCCTTTTTAAAATTCTTAGTCAAAAATATTGTTTTTTAAATAAATTTTTTTTGTTAAAAAAACCCTTAAAATAATTTTATATTTAAAATTCTAATCAAAGTGTCACTAAATATCGTGATAATTATCCATTTATGCGGATGTTAATTATTATCCATTATGCGTAGTCGGATACCTTAAAGTCCTCTTGTTGGCTTTTATTTTTAATGAGGAGACTAGATTCCCCAAAGAAAATTCGTCCTTGCCCCCGGAACGGGAGTCAATTTTTGATGTCCGTCACCAGTAGCCCTCGTGTGGCTCTATAGTGTGGCTTTGATAAACACTTACTCACTCCCCTATTGAAGATTCTATAAAAGAGAAAATTTACAAAAAAAAAAAAAAGTGAATTTAATCATTTTAATCATTTAGTATGGAAATCTTCTAATAAATCAAAAGCTATAGAAGGATATTGTTCGATAACATTCTTATATTGGAATGCAGGGAGAATGTCCTCTTCAAGAACATGTTTTTTTGTTTTAAAATAAAAAATTTCATTACCCAAGATTTTTGGGTACAATATCTTTAAATGCCCTTCCACTTGCCCAAAAGATAGCACTTATTTTATTCAAACAACTGGGGGTATTGGTGGGTTTTTTTTGTTTTGTAAAACGGGCTGACGGTGCACACTGAAGCGACGCGAAAGTTATTAGTAGTCAAAACCTGAAAAATTTCACCAATTTAAAACCAACCCCGGGAATAAACCTTGGAAATTTTAAAGACAAAAAAGATGTCTCAGTATTCATGAAAATTTGCAATAATATAATTCATGCATATTTTTATGGTACTGAATTCTCAAATTGTAAAAATATTTTATAACAAAATATTCTTTGTGACATGTGAAATAACATGTGGAGGAATATATCATATAGCTTTATATAATAGGAAGCGAAATACGGAATAAGTTCTAAGACCAGAAAAAAAAACGAAGGAATTAGAATTTGCTAACACAGGATTACATTATCCAAATCCCGATTACGGATGGACTATTTATGAAAAACACATTAGCGTAGTTGAAATTACTTAGTAAAACATTATTAAAAAATATTTTAATATTATTATTATTGAAACTAATAAAAGAGCAAAATATAGTTCATCATAAAAACAAATAAAAATAGTTCATAATTAAATTATAAAAATATTTCTTTATTTCTTGTGTTTCTGTAAATAAGCTTTTAAAAAACACGGGTCGTTTTGGGGTTTAATCGCCTCAAACGGTTCTTTTCTCTTTTTTCAAAAGCCCTGCAGGGAAAAAATTACTCCCTTTGGGCTCTACCTGGTATGTGCTTTCTGGGGATTAAGTAAAAGGGATGTTTTTTTCTTTTGTCCACCCTTTCCCCCCCATTTTTTAAAAAAAAAAATTTCTTTTGAATGGTTTTGAACCCCGGCCCAAAGGAAGAAAAAATCGACGAGAGAGAAGAACCCCATCCGCCCATTTAAGACGGAACATTTAGCCTTTTGCTAACGTCACGCATTTAAATGTTTAACTTAGAACAGTATTTGTGTAACTGTATTATCCCCTTTCTGTAGATACTGTTTGAACAAACAGTTTTGTTTGGTAGCTCTTAGTCTGTACTGGCTAACGAAAGAAACTCATTTCCCATAATCCTTATATATTATATAAGGTTCATTCAAATGAAACATGGTCAGTGCGTCTAACTTTGCATTGCACATAAAATTTGGGACCATGTATGGTGGCCTTATATCGGCAGAAAGGGTTTTTTAGTTGTTACTTTTATAATTTTCATTTTGAGTTAATAAAAACTTATCCCCTTTCTTTTTCCACTAGTGACATGGTTTCATTTGAATGCCCCTTATAAATATAAACTTGTACGCATCTCTCTCTGCTTGTACTTGAGTCAGAGCTTAACATGAATTAACCTTTTTACAAGTTAGAACTAGGATTGGAGCATGCAATGCATTATGTTTTGCTCGTTATCTATCAACTTATGTAAACAAAAATTCAACCTTATGTAACCTCGGTAACTGATGCATGATACCTCCAAATATGAGACATTTTTTTACGATGTTTTTAAGAATATATTGATTTGTTTATATTGTTCAAATTAAGCCGATTGCTGTATATACAAATGTTATTTAATTTGAAGTTCAGTTCTTATATGAAAGGAATAACAAGGATGTGAAAATTGTATCAATAAGTTATAAAAGATTTTGTATCTATTCTCAGCTTTTTCAATTTTTCTACCTTGTGTCAGTGTAACCTTTATATCTCTGAAATGATATTACATCTAACTGAACGCGTTGAGAATTTCAAGCCATGCATTATTCGTAAGTAAGAAATAAACTGCCTTTATTTACGTAATTTTATTATTCCAAACACTATATTATTAATCAAAACAGTTTTTTTTTTTTTTTCGTACATAATTGAATGCAAAAAAAAAAAATACAATACAGTTAGTATGTAGAATGGTTTGAAAAGAAAATAAATGTACAAAACTATTTTTTTTTCCAATTATATTTAGTAACAAGTAATATAAATTTTTTTCTTAAGTCAATTACTACTTATGTCAACAAAGAAAATTTTTATTTTAGTTACTTTTTATTAAATAATTACTATCAATATAAATATCTATTTGCATATGACAGAATCACAATATTACAAACTTTTATTTAACTTGCAGAGTAATTTGTTCGGGTGGAATATTGCAACTAAATTTTGAAGCTGATGTCTTTAACCGATTAAGCTAAAATTTTATAAACACATTTAGTTTGGATGACAATGCATGCTTTGACCATTTATATTCCGATATCGTAATTAATTAAAAAGATATTAATTAAAAACCCTTGACCTCTGTTAGCTTTTTATTCTGCCGAGCAGCTTATCGGATTGAGCTTAAAAAAGCTCCAATTTTTCTACCTTTTTTTAAAAAACCATCTTATTCTTTCTTTTATTCTTTTTAGAGCATTTAAATAAAAGCTTGTTTTTAAAAAAGTTTTTTTTATTTTTAATTTATTAAGTGACAAAATAGAAAGCGATTTTCCTTGCAATTTTCCATTTTCCTTTCTACATATGTTGTTGGACTATTATTTTTTTGTTTTTTACTTATTCATTCATTAAATTTAATTATTCCAATAAAATATAGTATAGTAAAAAGAAATCACATTCTCAGAAATTAAGCCATCCCATATGGGATTCGAATCTCCGACCTTTGGGTTAGAAGCCCAAAATAACTCATACTCCGAGCACTTTTGGGTAGAAAAAGATTTCTTCAAATTCAATACACACAAACTAAAATAGCTAACTGAAATAACTTTATTTAGTCTAACTCTCAATTTAAGGGATTTATTTAGTTGAAATTTTTTTCCAGTTTTTTTTAGACATGTTAAGAACAGAAGTAAGCAATTACCTTCTAATTCTATTACTAATGTTCGATATAAATACAGTTTAGAGAAGAAAAATGTGAGTTAGAGAATAAGTTTACTTTCATAACTAATTGGACTGAAATTACTTCGCTTTAAATTTATTATTTAATCATTACCTTCCTTTTTATTTTTCAACTTTGTTGATTGTCGTTGCTTTTAGGTTATGAAAGCTAAAGAATTAATTGCCCCGGACGTATATATATACGTCTTTCCGTAGTACGATAATTTCTGTGCACTGCTATCCATAAAATTATACCGATGGTTTTGAAATGCAATAAAAGAATTTCGACATAGTGTTTGCGAAGGATTTGTTTTTTTCAGAGGATTTGCTCATTTATTCCTTTTTTCCCCTCCCAATACATCACATACGCGGGCCTAAGAGGAAAACGGTGATATTGGGGAGCAAATCGCGTAACATTTAATCGGCAGTTAAGGGATTAATTATCAACCGTACAAAAAAATTATCAAAATAAGTTTTATTTTGAATATAATTTTATATATGACTAATCCATAGGATCACTGGTAGCTATTAAACTTGTCCTTAACTTAGTATTGTTAAATTAAATATAAATGATGATACATTTATTACATCTGTGCGAATGTTAATTTGATTTTTTATTACGTCAGAATGTATTTTTTTTTTGCTTTCAGTAAATTAATAATTTTTTAAATAATATTTTGTTTTCGATATTTCAATACGCTCGCTCCCCCTCAAAAAGTTATCGCTCTGTTTTATGGGGGTGCTCTTTACAGTTTGAGAAACATAGCAATATCCGGTATGTAATTTTTAGAACACGACTTTTTGAATCAATTTTTTAGTTTCACAATATTTCTTACAGCATTTATTAAGAATAATTCACTCTCTTTCTCATAAGTGACCGTATGTTTTTCAAAGTATGAAGATGGCACAAATGTTTCCCTTTTTAAAAATTTTATCCTAATGGAAGTGAGCGGAGGAAAGGAACATTTTTTCCCAAAATCTACCAACAGCAGTGACACACACAAAGGGTCTGGGGTTCCAGACCCCTCCCCCAAACCCTTGATTTTTCCCCCGATTGACTATAATTCTAAGTATATAGTACGTAAAATTTTATTAAATATTTGTTATTAATGATTAATTTTATTAATTAATGCTAATTATTTATTCAATAATTAGTTTTTTATTGTGTTTTGTTCCCGAAAATCGACAAAATCAAAAGGAGCCTGATACAAGAATGGTGAACTTTCGACCCAGGAAAAATTCCTGTGTGTGCTATTGACCAACAGTAATATATTAGAACGAGCTGTATTTATAAGTGCTTTAACAGTGGCGTAGCGGAGAATACTAGGGCCCCCTGGAAGTCCGTTTTTGGGCCTCACTCACTTGTCGTCAGTCAGGGTTTGGGCCCCCTGCAATGCGGGGGTGTACGTTACGCCATTGTGCTTCAAGTATATCTCTCTCAGCGCTGTATTTACAATCTCATTCAAATAAAAAAAACATAATAAATGTGTTCTTTATATATTTATTAATTAGTTTTATATTTGCTTTTTAGAAAGTGAAAATATGCGCGGATTTTGTTTATCCTTCATTCAATGCAAATCATTTTCTGGAAGTTGAGAAGCGGGTCAAAAAACGCTGTATTGCATGAACGCATTGAGCTCGATAACTGCAGCGAATTTAAAATTTGGAAGTAGTGTTTGCGAGAATTTTTTCAGGCACAAAAAGTAACTATTCAGTGCCTTAACAGTCAAACTTTTGGAATTTTGTTTTCAATTTTCAAATAAAATATTTAATGATTTTGATCTGAGAAAAAAATAAAAAAGGATTTTATGTTTAACAGAGAAAAGTTTTCTTCAAAAATTGAGAGAATTAGGATATAACTTTTATCGTATTATTATTAATCTGAATCTACCTATGCCAAAAAGGCGTTATAAGGAAATTTTCAATCGTTAATAAAATACTTTCTATTCATCCATTTAAGTTCAAATACTTTTTTAAATTTGCAATGGATGACACTTGATGTTAATACAGTTTTTTCAAATATTAATTCATTCATTAAATTAAAAAATGAATAAATAGTAACAAACAAAAATAACAGTCCGACAGCATATATAGAAAGGAAAATCGCTCGCTTTGTCCATGTAGCGCAATGAATAGCACGTTGGACTTTTAATTCAAAAGTTATGGGTTCAAATCCCACCTGGGCATTATTTCTGAGAATGTGATTTCTTTTTCACTATACTATTTTATTAGAATAATTAAATTTAATGAATGAATAAATAGTATCAAACAAAAGTAATACTCTAACATATATAGAAAGGAAAATTGCAAGGAAAGTCGCTTTCTATTTTGTTATTTAATGTTGTAATTCTGTTATATGTATATACATATTTATATTAATTGTAACTATTTAATAAAAAGTAACTAAAGTAAAATTTGTCTGTGTTGACTTAAGAGTAGAAATTGACTTAAAATTTTTTTATTTTGCTTGTTTGTAAATTAATATCTATTTATTTTATAAATCTTACCCATCAAAAAGAATGTGAGGAAAACAACAAAATACCTGTATTTTTAGCTATAAAAAATAATTTTACATTAAAATTAATGAATTTTAATGACAGTTTCTCTAATTTTAAGCCTACAGATAGTTAAAACACATTATTTTATTACCAGTAATTTTAAGCGTACATTACACGTGCATCCTTAAATTTAATTGGTGATAATTTTTTTTACGGCTGTTTTATTGCTCTAGGTGAGTTAGTCACCTGGTAAAATCAGTTCAAGGCCACTGATCACCATAAAATGAGTTAAAAGAGAGAATAATCGGAAATAACTAAAAATGTTTTTAAATTAGGAATAAAAAAAATGTCGAATTACTAGATAAATAGGCATTTCGCTATTTGGAGACTATTTTACGAAGAAAATAACAAAATGTTCCTGGTTTCAGGAAAATGTTCCCAAGAAAGAAAAATTTGCAGATTAGAGGTTTGTAAAATGAAGGTCCAACTGTAATTTCAAAATTTAATATTGCTAAAAAGGAGTTGAATTTTCGAAAAAAGTCGAGAAAGAGTTTTAACTTATGTTAGTTGATATTAGACTCAAAATAATTACTTTCGTACGACATAAATAACCAAAAGAGATTATTACTGCAGTGCTTCTCAAACTTTCAATACCTACGACCCAACAATCAATCATAATTTTCATTGCACCCCCCTACTCCATACAATAACAATGTATTGAATTCAATAATAGTATACTTGACGCTAAAACTACAATACAACTTTCTTACCTCTTAAGTTTCACCGGCGTATATAAACGTCTTACTGATCCAAAGCGTTATTTGCCCTTTACGTATACATAAGTCTTTCCGGCGAACGATATTCCCTTGCACTGCTATCCATAAAATTATTTCGAAGGCTTTGGAATGCAATAAAAGGATCTTCACAGTATGCGAAGGATTTACTTATTTCAGAGAAGGTTTTACTTATTTATTCCTTTTCATCCCCCAATACATTACATAAGCTCGCCTATGTAGAAATAGGAGGCATTTGGAAGAGAATCACGTAATTTTTAATCGGCAGTTTAGGGATTTATTATAAACGTACAAATTATCAAGATAAGTGTTAATTTTAGTCTATAATTTTATATATAATAAGCCCTGGGGTCACTGGTAATTACTAAACTGGTTCTTAACTTAGTATTGTTTAATTAATTATAAAATACATTGTACAGTACTGATACATTTATAAGTGTGTAATATCAGTGCGAATGGTTTTTTTTTAATATATTTTATTATGTCAGAATGTATTTCTTTCTTTTTTGCTTTTAGTAAATTAATAATTTTTTAAAATAATGTTTTGTTTTCGACTTTTCAATATGCTCACTCTCCCCCTCCCTCGTCATAGTGTACATAGTGTTATTACGCCCCCCCTGGGGGAGCGTGCCCCACAGTTTAAGAAACACTGTATTACTGATTACTCAGTACTGTAAAAGGTGTGGTTCAACATACAATGCAACATTTCATACCCCATTTCATACCCAAATCAGTTCGATCCTAGCTGTTTTTCCTTCTTCTGTTTTATCGTACATTCTAACTTTGACAGCAGATTTAAAAAAAAAAACTCAGCACTAAAGAAGGTGTTAAATGTACCTGATGTTTTTACGTGTAACTGTTTAACATGTGACCTCCCATGGCATTAAATGTTAGAAAGTACTGAAATTCTTGTATTACTTTAGCAAAAAATACTTTGACTGTTTTCCCATAAAAAAACCCCAAATACCTAAGCTTTGTTCACTTTTTGGAGTAATAAACATAAAAATTAATTATTTTATTTTATTTTTCTCTTCTTTAATACACCATTGATTATTTTTCACATTAGCTAGGTTTTAAAATTCTAAAAAGGAAAAAAAAAAGTCGATCCACTTTAATGAATATATTTTGACTTGTAAATAAAATCATCGGAGTTCGTTTTGTTTCTTTTTTAAATTCTATATAAATGCACAATCATGTTACTATAAAATTTTCCTGCTATAATAAACGTCGACTTATGTTTATAAGTATGTCAAACAGATAAAGAAAAATGAAACTCGCGGGTGTTTCGGAACAAATGGTAGGGGCGTTTTAAAATCTCGTCATCTGTGGGTTTCGTCGTCTTTTAAAACTTTATGGCGTCGGAAGAAAATGATGTATTATTCATCATTATGAACATCAATATAAATACATCATATTTAAACTGGAATCATTGAAGGGATACAAGTTCATTTAGACAATAATAAAAATAAAAAATTTATACTAAGATTATGTTTTTTTAATAAATATAATAAAAGTTTTCAACAGCTGCAAAAAATAAATCCTTCCGTAAAATATATATAAATCATGCAAATTTAAAATGTCAATAAAATTTATTCATGCATTATATTATGTGTGATGTTTTAATTATTCGTGTATTTCAAAAATTACATTTACATTCTTATATTAGCATTATAAAAAAAAAAAGCTTAAAAAAATATAAAAGCGATATATTTTTTTTAAAACTGTGTTCTTGTATTTAAAATCCAAACTATTGTTTCTGTTAAAAAATCTATAAGTATATACGCAAGAATAAACATAAATAAGTGTACAATAAATAGTAGACAATATTGTTTATTGCGAAAAATTTATTTTTTAAATTCAGTATTTATTTCATAAAATAAAACTATTCGATAGATAGGTGAATTTCGTTCATAATTGAAAAATAATTTAAATACAATCTAGTGAAATTTATTTTTAAAATTATCTAGAATTCTCTTAAACTATTTCAATTTATAGGGTTTTTTAATCAACAATTATCACATAAAAATATTTAGAAATTATAAAACTGTATCATTGATTTGACTTTAAAAGTTTTTTTCTTGTTAATTTAAGTCCGAATGGCATTAAAAAAGTATAAAAATTTAAAATAATTCAGTGATGTTGAGATTGGAACTCTCTTTGTTTTTACTATAACATGTCTTCTTAGTTTAAAAATAAAACCTTAGTATTGTTCTCATATTAAGTATATAAAATTCATCTAGAAATTGTTATTAATTAGATGTATTGTTTGGAACACAGATGTTATTATATATGGTTTATGTTTTTAATAATTATATTCTATATTGTTAAAAATATATAATTTATTTGTTTCGCAATCAGAAAGGAAAAAAAAAAAACCTTTGAGAAATAAAATTCTGAAATTAATTTACGATGTTTGTGCTATTTTGTAATAAGTATTCATTTTTGTATTAACTATGCAAATTAATACAAATAAAAATTTAGCAGTCTTTTTATTTTCCTATAGTTATTTCCGCAAATTTATAATCTTTCTTAAAAAGAAAAAAAAAAAAAGAACAATAATTTTTAAAAATTTAATAATGGGAAAGTTGTTCTTTTTTTCCTTCCTGCTTTTTTCCTCTTTTTGACAAAAAAGTAGGGGAAAAAATTCGAAATATTTTTTTAAATTTTTTTCTGTACAAAAGTGATTTTAAAATAGCCACTCAAAAGAAATGTTATATTTTTAACCAAGGAGAAAAAACCCCAGCTAAAAAAGGGTTTACTTAAATATTTAAAGTGTGTTTTTTAATCCTTTGTTGCCATATTTAAAAAAACCCGATTACAAAAAAATTTTAGTTGCTGCGTAAAATTTTCAACACTTGAACTTGATTGTTTTTTAATCGATAAAACAAACAGTGCGAGTACACGAAAATCACTTTTACGTTTGTTTAAAATCTAATCAACAAATAATTAAATCTAGCATAACTAAGCTATTGTATTATATTTAAAATCTTAGCTATAAATGGCAAGGAAATTTATTATTTGACATAAAATAAAGTTTAATATTTGTTTCCATGGATATATAAATTCCAAAATATTTTTTTTTTGTGGTTTGAAAGGTCCAAAATCAAATAAAACTTTTTTTACTATAATGGTCTCAGTTTCACATCTCAAACAAAGAATTTAGGCGACATGTTTCGACAAGATTTCTTAGACAATTTCTTACAGAATTTTAACCTTGATGACATTATACTAAGTGTTAGGACAGTCTTAAGGGGGTAAACAAGCAAAAAAAAAAAAAGTATCAAATTGTTTTGTTTCAATTCCATGAAATTAAATCGTCTGCACAAAATCGATTTAGACATCTCCAGCTTAATTCGACAGTTAAAAAA
>BMAV01014089.1:28732-42323 GCA_019973955.1 Trichonephila inaurata madagascariensis
TTCAGCGCATCAAAGATATTCCTCTATCTAGAAACACAATTAAAGAATCTTAAAACTGGCCGGAAGCGTAACAGATCAACAAAAAAATGGCTTTACCTCCGCTTCTTTTGTTCTTAATGTCTTGAAGAAAGTATTGACGTCACTAAATCCGCACGTTTAGCTGTTTTTGCTCGATATTGTGTAGAAGACGTCAATAAGGAAGAATTAATTCAGATAATAACGTTGCTTACAACCACAAAGGTCACAGATATTTGTAATTATAAACTATACAAATTAACAAGATAAGTCTTCATTTTTGTATATGACACGACCATGGGGTCACTTTTAATTATTAAACTTGTTCTCAACTTAATATTGTTAAATTAATTATACTTAATATTGTTAAATTAATTATACAATACATTGTGCAGTACTGATATATTTATAAGTGTATTACATCAGTGTAAATGTGAATTTTTTTTTTGTTATATCAGAATCTATTTTGTTTACTTTGAGTAAATAAATAATTTTTTTAAATAATCTTTTGTTTTAAATATACTCGCACCCCTCACAGAGTTATCACGCCCTTCCAGGGAGGGGGCACCCCTCAGTTTGAGAAACGCTGTGTTAGTCACAAAAATAGTCAACCTCATAACGTCGCACGCTTCAAATTAGAGAAAGTTTGATGCTTTGTTGGATGAAGTCAACTCGGTGTATATTGGCTTACCAATGTATACTAATGTTCGCTGGTTGAGCCGCAAGAACGTACTTCAAAGATTTGTTGACTGCTTGGAAAAAATTAGACTGATTCTGCAAAATGATGGGAAAATTGAGCACTATTCACAGTTGTTGAATGTTATGCGGCTTTCAAAATTGATGTTTTTTTACAGACATATCCCAACATTTCATTGAATTGACCGTAAAGCTTCAGGCACAAATAAAACAATAATCGTCATGATGGATCTCAGTGGCGCTTTTGGTGCTAAACTGTATGTTATGAGGAACGATATTATTACAAAAAACTACAAGTACTTCCCAAACTTGAAAAAATATCAAAGATTTAGGTGTACATGAGAAAGCCAAAGAAAATATTACTGAAGAATTTATTTCCGTAATTAATTCTTCAATCATGGAATCTTCTCAGTTCAAAGAATTATCAGAAATACTCAAGTTTATTATGTACCCGGATGTGTGTGTGTGATTCAATTTGATAAACTGAACTTATACTAATTCGATTGGTTGGAAATTGTGAAGAATTTGAAATGCAACAGACTCATTTCCAGCCTAGTTCAATATGGATTCAAAAATGTATTGAAACAAGGAAAAAATTGTAATTGATTGAAACAAGAGAGATTAATAAACAATATAACATGCATTCTGCTAAAAGTAGCATCTTACGATCCTAATATAAGTTATTTGTCACATTTACTCTGCAACAGAAGTTACACTAATGCTACTTTAATTTGAGTTGCACGCATCACTTAAACGTTTACTACTTACAGTTCAAAAAGTATTTTTTTTTTCATAGTAAGTAAAGAGTCTTGAGTTGTTAGTATTTAGTTTTATTACTTCCCAATAATCACATGTCAGAATTATTTGATTATATTATATTATTGATCTATACCTCGTCAAACACTTCCTTTGAAAAAAAAAATGGCATGTTGATCCATAAAGTTCCGCTACTCTAGATCTACGTTATGAGAAAATATAAATTGCTTATATTTACTTTTTGTTAAAAATTCATCGGTTATTTTATTTAGTTCAGTTAAATCTGTTTTTAAAAGAATAAAAAAGTAAAAACTGTTCTAGGAATTGTTTTTCCTCTCCAAGTCTTCTGTAATTTCTTGAAAAGTCTTTTTCCTTTTTCTATTGCTGTATATGTGTTTCGAATAAATGAAATTTTCTTTTGGAGAATTTCTTTCATTGTTACTGATTTTTCCCAAAGTCAGTTTTGGATGAGACATAATAATTACCGTTCTTAACATTCAATAAAATTAATTGAAAGGGAAAGTCTCTCAGAACATTAACTTTATCCATTAACTCCTTTATTATACAAACTGTACAGAAACTCGATGTGTACATCGAAGAACCAAAGCTACAAACACTAAGACAAATCTCTGACTGTAAAATCATTATTTTCCACAAATTCTACTTTACATGTCAGTTACAGAAACAGTTATAAGTTACTCAGTAATAATGAATTTTTCGTTGAAAACAAATATGCTTCAATTAATAGTTGTAACGACTTAACAATAATTGGAAAAAGAGAAATGTGGCAAGTTTGGAGGTGCCGGTGTGGGCAGTGTAACGTAATCACTAGTAAAATATATTCATCAACCAAAAAATGGCGTTGGCTCAAAAGTCATTTCTGGCTCCATTCTTTAGCGTGTGCAAGACACTCTTGATACCGACCCATATCACGATCTTTTACTTCATTGTTAGTAACATTCATTCATGGTCCTTGTTTACAAATTACACAGTTAGCCGGATCTAATTTAGCAAGGAAGGATTTTGTTTTATAACTTCGTTCCAATGGAATAACTGTTGCATTATTTATTTGAATATTTTCTAGAATTAAATTACGTTTTAACAAAAAGTCCATAAAATCCTCCCATTTAGGCAGTTCAGTAGAGGCTAAGTTGAGCTCATAATTCTTTCTTGTTTCCTTATATAATTTTCTTAAAATTAAATTTATCAATGGAACTTCTGAAAATTAGTTTAATTCTAATCCTACTATTTTTAATCCTCTTATAAATGTTTTTGACAACAATCTATTAAAGATCTTAAATTTTTAGCTGATTCGTGAGTAAATTTTTCCAATGATAATATTTCACTGAAATGACTATTTATTATTAATTTTTTATTCTCAAATCTCTTTTTCATGTATTCAAATAATGAAGTATATGAATCATCAATCGTAATAACCTCTTTCGCAATTCCAGTGTGAGTGTAGATTTTAAATAATACAACTTTTGAGAATCAGTTAAACTATTGGTAGAATCAATTAAAGAAACAAATTGTTCTTTAAAATTAAACCACTCATGGTAAGAACCATTAAATCGTGGCAATTGAATATCTGGTAATTTAATGTTCTTAAAACTATTTTCACAAGATGTAACTGCATTATTCTTCTAGGCAATATTTGAAAAAATATTTTTTTAACTCTTACCTGGATATCTTCGCAATCATCTTCTAAATCCAAGATTTCTGATTCAACGGGTTCTAAATCACTATCATCTGCTACTACTTCATAATATTCATTCCGAATATCACTTAGCTGAATTCATAAGCTTTTCAAGGTATCCAGTTTGGATTCTTAATGTGTTTTGTCCTTTGCATCCGGATTGTTCATTAAGTCCTTAATTCTTGTTAGCTGAGCTTTTATAGCTCCACGCTTTCTATTCAATACTACTAATGTTTCTTTAGACATACTGCTATTAATATTCTAACGATACTAAATTCAAAGGTTCTACAACTCCGCCTCGACGGGCCAAATGTTGACTAAAATAACTAAATGGACTGTAAATTTAACAATTTTTAATAAGCAAAACGGATCCAATCGTATGGGATCCCTACACTTTTCGAACTATTTACAAAAAGGATACAGCAGTTGATTCGGAGCAATCTATATAAAGAATTCTCTCGCCAACTGGGGCCAACAGTCCTTATTAAAAAGACTGCTATTTACATCCTAGCACAGATAACCCAGTTCTTAATGATGCCAGTCTGGAGGAACTTAGTCAACGGAATGTCGTACAGTTGTGTTTTCAAACAAAACACAATTCTGCATATCCAGTTACTGTCGCGAAGTATGCGTGTGTTGACGGGTCCTATCCAGACACATCTGTGGAACCTCAGCAACATGCCGTAGGGTTTCTGGTGGCATCACGTACAACAGCGGGTTATCCAAGGTTCGTATTCAGGCCACTAATGTGGCTAAATGATACGGGGGGGGGGGGGAAAACCTAGGCTGTGAGTGTCCAATACCCCTCATTAGTAGGATAACTTCCTACACACACTGCTACTGTTCAGAAAGATGTGTACATGCAGGGATGTCTTAAGACTCTTTGAGGCCCTGGGCCCACAGAAATATTACGATTTTTTGAGGCCTTGAGCCTCTATGCAAAAATAGGCCCTACCTGAGATATTTAAAAGTAGACAGTATGTAGCATGCATTGTCAAATACTCGCTCAAACTGTAATTTGAAACTAATAAAAGTGCACCACTCACAATCTCAAACACCTAAGCACAAACTTGCTCGACCAATGGCCGCATTTCGACTAAACGAGTTTAAAGTATTAGGCCTAAGCCTAGACATGGACAATGGTCATCATATAATAATACAGTCTTACAACTTTTGCCCGTTACTATGCAGTTTGAAATTCCCTGCTTTTCGGAGACTATCTACGGCAGCGTTTCTCAAACTGTGGGGCACACCCCCTTGGGGGGGTGATAACTCTACAAGGGGGCGCGAGCATATTGAAAATTCAAAAACAAACCATTATTTAAAAGAATTATTAAATTACTGAAAGTCAACAAACAAAATACACTCTCTGACATAATAAAAAATAAAATACACATTTACACTGATATATTACACTTATAAATGTATCAGTGCTACACTATGTATTTTATAATTAATTTAACAATACTAAGTTAAGAAAAAAATTATTAATTACCAGTGATTGTCATATATATATATATAATTAAAAACAAAAATTAACACTTATCTTGATAATTTATACGGTTTATAATTAATCCCTTAAAACTGCTGATTAAAAGATAACACGATTCGCTTCCCAATGCCACCGTTTTCCACGTAAGCGCGCGTATATGATGTATAGCGAGGGGAAAGAATAAAGAAGCAAAAAAATCTGAAATAAGTAAATCCATCGTAGACATTGTAAAGGTCCTTTAATTGCATTCCAAAGCCTTAGGAATAATTTTATGGTTAGCAGTGTGCACAGAAAAGATTCTACTTCGGAAAGACGTATATATACGTCTGGGAAAATAAACCCTTTGGCTTAGCGCGACGTTTATATACGCCTGGGGCAATTAAGATGTTAAAACCGTATCGTAGTTTTAGCGTCAAATTATAGTATTATTGAGTTAAATACATTGTTATTGTATGAGGGGAGCGCGATGAAAATTATGATTGAATATTGGGTCGCGGAAGTTCCAACTTTGAGAAACACTGATCTACGGGAATAATATTTGACCATTAAAAATATCCGGTTCATGATCTTATTAAGACAGGGTCGCGAGAACGAAACGAGGCCCGGGACCATTTGGCCCACTCCTTAAGAAGTCCCTGTGCACAATCACACATTCTCTCATGATTTCTCATTAAACATATGTGGGACGTGACTGACACCGCTTACAATTCCTACCACTGTCGCATTCGGAAGAAAAATTGTGTCAAATTGGCGAAGGGAATTAGTAGTCATCCCTTGGAGGGGAAGAGGAGTCATTGACTCTAATCCGGCGCGTTGGTACATTTGTCATCGTCCGGGGGTGGCCTACAACCGAGTTTGTTCTAGCCCTGCGTTTCGAGGATTATTTTAAAAAAAATATATCACTTATGATTTATTGTCTAGTTTCTTCACGCTCTGGACTTTTCCTTTTTGATATTGAATATGTTCCATGTCACGTAGTATAAATATATTTCTTTCTTCATCAGGGAGGCATGAAGGCAGTGCTGTGGGCAGATGTCTTTCAAGCAGTTTTAATGTTCGCTGCTCTATTTGCCGTTATAATAAAGGGATTCTTGTTGCTGGGAGGCATTGGAAATATTTTTGAAATTGCTAATGAAGGCGGAAGATTGATTATTCCAAAGTAATTTAGATACTTCATTCCAATTATGTGTTTTACCGTATTATTCATCTAATTTATATATCTTATTTTCTTTGTTCTTAAATGTTTAAGAGAGGAGTTACAACTTTAAAAAAATTTAGATGTAATTTTGAGGTAATTTAAATATTTCAATATGTTATTCTTTTAATTTAAATATTTCATTTTCTTTATTCTTAATAATGGATTATTTCTTTATTCTTAAATGTCTAAATTATTAATTATATTTCTTTATTTTTATTAATTTTCTTTATTCTTAAATAAATGGAATTAATAAATTTGTGAAGTTCTTTGTAGGCGTAAATTTTGCGTTTGCAGTCAAATAGCACAAAGAACTGTGTGTGTGTGTGTGCTGAACATATTTAAGTATAATAATTTAAATATTATTAATGAAACTTAAACATGTGTATCTAATTTAAGATATAAAATATAATATTTCTTTAAAACTAAGGATTTTTTTATTGTTAAAAATTTTAATATTCTTGACATAAAATTGTGTCTTGTGTTTAAAACAGAAACAAATCTTAAAATCGATGAGATTTCTTGTTAAGTATTTTCTTCTCTTCTTAATAAATTTTCTACACAAAGAAATATTTTTATTGCTGACAATTAATAAATAAGGTATGCTGAACTCTAAAAATCCAATTGCTTCCCTTACTTCTGAACTACTTGTGATCCAATAATGCCGTTTCAAGTTCTACTACAATCTGACTAGGAGTGAGATGTCTATTAATTTTCGCTACTAGTGATCCAACGTATCAATCTTCTTGAGATGTGGTAGAGTAACATCACCAATCAATGTGGAATATAAGGCGGACATGTCCTTCGAGGCACTGCAGCAAAATGAGGTGTTGATGGGTTGTAGCAGCAAAAAGCCGACTCGAGTTCCTGAACTTATAATACACTATCGACTATAAGAGCCTCTGTTGGGCTCGTGAACAATACGATTGAGTACTATCTGATGGGAAAAATAGAATTTAGTTAAATGAGTCACAATTAAGTTTGTAATCCTTTCACAATTATGCATGGATGCAGGGACAACGTGGCTGAATACTTCTTCATTGGACCGCCAACAGCCTTTTAAGTTCTTGCCATGAAAAAAGTTTCTGAACTTCTGGAAAAAATAAGGGACATACGATAACAAGAGGTATTCGCCTGAATTTCAGAATTTCAGGAATTTAAGAATAATACATGTAGGGGGGGAGAGTTATAGAGATAATGAAATGGGTGAACACACAAGTTTTTCATTGTCTGCAAAAAAAATCATTTATCAGTTGATTTAATTTTGTTGAGAACTTACAGATGAAGTAAAAACAGATAGTTGTACATAATCGTGTGAGGCATCAAGAATCAAATAGGAATTTTAATCTTTAATTCATAAAATAAGTCATTTTCTCCTATGATGCTTGATTTAGAAGAAACTGGTATTCAAATTTTTATTTAATTTAATATAATGCAACTATTTTAAAGTATCTTTTCGGATAAAACTATATGTTGAACTAATGTCTTTCCCTTTAAAGGAAAGTCCAACGAAGAACCTGTAATTTATCTGAGTCCAATCAGGACAAGATTTCTTAGAAAGCAGACAAATACAGGAGGGCAGAAACACAAATATAGAGCAATAAAGGGTGAAATTAATGAAAGATCAAGTGAAACAGGCTTAAATTTGACTGTAAGTAAAACAAATTAAACTTTTATAATTAAAATGCTTAAAGGCAGATTTTTTTCTAGCAAACATCGATTACTTTTAATGGTTTTAATTCTTTCCACTCAAAATAATATTATAGTTCTGATCTATAAGTAATAATTGTAACTTTACAAAACACACTCTATATGTAATGTAAAAAGATATTCTAAGTCTTCCAGTATGAAGTTTCCAAAAATGGAAAGCAGAAATACTTAGCAAATATTCTTTTTAAAAAGTACTTTTCAGATATCGACTTATGTGAATGTATTTTTCCTTTTCTAAATTGAATCGTTATATTTATTTCCAAATGAAATCAATGTTTGACATTTTTATCTTTATACACACAGAGGTTGTGACGGGCCCATCGCGTTTTCTACTAAAAACTCCTCTTGGGTTCTTTGTGGCCGAAAAAGGCAAATTCTTTCCAACCAAATCCAGAAGCGAAGTGTGAATATGAAAATTAGAAACCTTTTAAATAGCAGAAGTTTAACGTAAGCGTATGACTTAGTGGGAAGTGATTATGCTAGTCTGAGTTTAAGCGCATGAACTGAAGGAAGAGAAGAAAGCCATTCATTGAGTATGAAGCTATCCGTGATAGAGCGATCAAGCCAAGGTGGATACTATTCCACGCGAGATAAACAAAAGATATTTAGGATCCGAGAGGATTGCGGTTAAACAAGAGATTAAGGTAGGATAATTCTGTTATCTATATTAGGACTGTGTATAAGTTTAGATTAGGAATAGGCGGGAATATAGTGATTAAAGTCGCGCTTATTTGGTATAATATGTGCATTGTGTGTTTTCTCACCTCAAATCCACTAAGTTATAATATAAATGTTATCATTGTTAGTGTTTAAGTTAAGATCTTAATAAATACATTTTAAGATCATGGCAATGCCTAGTTCTTCATTCACTTCAACACCTCTAGGTCACGAAGATAACTTAGGAGTAAGGTATCACCCACGGGTGAATACCTCACAAGGTCCAAAATGTATCTCAACACTATTAAAATATACAGAAAAATAAACAAACAGTGATATGCACTTAAGGTTTTTTTATGTTCCATAAAGAAAATATTAAGCTTTTTAAATCAAGTATTTACTAGAATGCACAACTTCAATGTTGTGAACATTTTCGTTTAAAAATGTCTCCACCTCAAGAACAAGCAAACATCGTAGCGTTATAAAATGAATTCAAATCTGTAACACAAGTGTAGCGTACATTTTGGACTCCCTACAATCGAAATACACCTTCAAGATCCAAAACGTATGAATGATATTAAAGACTTATGGCGACAAGTAGCGTACTGCCAAAACCAAACTCTTGGCTCCTTAGTTGCCTCGTAATGGATATGCTCTCCTCTCTCTCGTGATGATGATCGACTGAAAAGAAAATTACAGCCGCCTTTAAAACTATTGAATCTCCAATGCATGGTTAGAAATCTATGGAATGTGATTAGAAATCTCCTATACATTCGATGTGTTGTGCTCAGCTAATAGCCCGGACATTAAAATCGTATAACAAAACACTGCAAACAAAAAAATTCTTTTAACCCTTTATCTACCGCATTATGATTTACCGAAGCTTTTTTTCATGTAATGTGTTTTTTTTAATCACTACACTGAAAATTAAGGGATATGCGTAAACAAAATACTCAACTTTGGGAAATTTAATCCGTTAGAGCTAATTAAGTAATTAAAGATATTCAACTGTAAAATTAATTATATACACTGTTTACTTAAAACAAATAGTCAAATCGTTTTCTAAGGCCTTCATTAACATATAAGACAACTTGAAAACAAATAAGACACTTATCTTTTAACATCAACTATTTTTTTGGAACAAAAATGACAATCTTCGCAATCCGCTGAAAACACAGTAAGCTGTAAACGTAATTTCTGCTATAAACCTATTCGCCTTCTCCTCTAAAATACTCATCATAGAACAAGTGCTGCCATATATCTTGGAAGAGTAGACTTAAAAGAATATTCCTGCTAAGTAGCGTCATAATATTCATAAAAATGTGTGGTTATCCTATGTAACTTTAAAGTGAGTGGTACTACTTATAAGTACCTTCAGTAGATAAAGGGTTAAAGAACGTGTAAAAAATCGCAAGTTTTTATGTATTTTTTTCGTATTTATATCATGTTTGCGAATCCCTCCATTTATTTTATGCTTTTATCATTTTAGAAACTTTTTCAGTATAATTTTTTTTCATTAAATATATGTTATATATTAAAAATTTCAAGTTTTTATAAATACTTTTTTAAATGTTTATAAATACGTGTATAGAATACATTTATTACCAAAAATAAAATGCTTTTCATGCTTAGAAGCTTGAAACAGCTTTTGCACTGCAGAAGTCAAAATGATATGTATCACAGAATATTATTCATATTCTCTTCGCAAAGTATATTTTTTCGATCATAATTATTTATTTAGTGGATATCAAATTGTTTTAAGAATATTACTACAACAAAAAATTATTAAATACAATTTTTTTCGTAAAAAAAATAAAGAAAAAAGTATCATATCTGTAAGAAATTCTTCTTTACAGAAAATACTTCGATAATAATACCTTGCTTATATATATATACAGAACACGAAGAAGGAGTTTTGAAATATATAATTTAGAAATGGATTTATTCATATTTTAATTTATTAGAAAAGAAAGGTTTTAACAAAAAGCCCCGGTTATTATTTCAGATGTTAGTAACTCTGAAAGTAACGTGATAATTTCAAAAATCATGTTTCAGGCTCTGTAGAAAAGTCTTAGCTGAATATTGGCAAGGTATTATTAGTATAGAAACAATTCCCATAAAAGAAGAATTCAAAATATTGCATTTTTCTTCATTGTTTAGCAAAAAAGTTACATTTGAATAATTTTGTTATTGTAATAATACTCTTAAGACCATTTTGTCGCCACTCGAAAGGTCGCGGGTGAAGCCAGGAAGAAGCGGAAATGATCATAAAAATAGCTACTTTTATTCAATCTTTAGCACTTAATGAAATATGCAATCGTAACTTGACTCTGGGAGCAAAATGAAATCCTAACTTTAGAATATTACTAAATTATTGAAAGTACTTGTCTAGATTTGAAACTTCTTGTATGATCCTTCTCGAAGCCTGATAGCTCGGTCAACTCCAAAGTTGATTACTTCCGCTAATCCTGGTGAATTCTCCGTTGACTACTAATCTCAAGACGTGCGACCACCCAATTGCTGTTCATCTTTATCAATATTCTGATTTCCTTCTTAACCATTATTCACATACTCAAAGACAGGCACTTAAACAGTAGTTACATTTTCATAAAATCGTCATCTCTAAGGAAACCGGTTTTTAAACTAAAATCACATTAAAAGACTTCAATAATATAGTATTTTTAACAAACGTTTTTAATCCACTTTCTTGGAATAAAAGCAATCCTATGATATAAATAACAATTAATCACATTATCTTTATTTTTTTTCAGCACAAAACTGAAGATTAAACACATGTATGAGGAAATATTTTAGGATCAAGCTTTGTAGAAAGAAATGAAAAGCAAGGAAAAGGTCTCTGATTGCTGTACTTCGGCCCACTGATAAATGAAGAAATCTATCTGTCCACATAATAATTCCGTTAGACTTTATGATACGTCACGTGAAGACTGTGTGTTTCAAATACTGAAATAAATTTCTATTATAATTCTTATTTGATTAAAATAAAACTCATGCAGACAATAAACTATTTCTTATGGATCCATTGATTTTTTATAGTGTTTTACTATCCGTTACCTTCCGCTCTGGGTATTTCAAGATGATGTATGATTATATATATAGTAATTATAAAAAGATTTACTGAGATATCTATTCATCATTTTTATTCACGGATGCGAGGTTAATTAAAAAATAATTGAAGAACTTTTGAAAATCGTTTATATTCATAATACAACCATTGGGGGTTGGTATTTTGAATGTACTTATAGATGTTTTAAAGAAATAAAAGTTAGCATTGTGGTGTATATATATATACCTTACCATACCATTACCATACCACATGTGTACCATACCTTGTATGATGATGCTCCTAACATGGTTGGTATTACTAAAGGAGTTGTTGCAAGATTAAAAGTAATATGCAAACATCATGGTGATAATAATTTTGAACATTTTCATTGTATTATTCTCCGACAGGTACTATGTTCCAAACTTTTAAACATAGGACATGTTTTTAAAACAGTCACCAAAATTGTAAATTATGTTTGAGAACATAGACTTAATCATCGTCACTTTGCTTCATTTCTGGAAGATAAAAAAAAGTGAATACACACAACGATCTACCTTATTGTACGGCAGTTCAATGGCTTTCAAATCATAGTGTTGAAACGTTTCTACAAATTGCTGTGGACGAAATTACAAACTTCTAGGAAACAAAAATTACGAATGTCCTGAATTAAAAGATGGACAATGGATAAAGGCCCTAGCTTTCTCAGTTGATATTACTAGTCATCTTAATCAACTTAATTTTAAACTTTAAGGTGAAAGTCATGCTGTTATACCTCTATTTGATACTATTAAATATTATTACTTTGGCGAAAATAAAGAGAAAAAGAAAACTTGTTTTATTTTGAAAGCTGTCAATATTTATAGATTAAATCCCACAAATTCAAATTTACTGAATATGCTCACTAAATTTATTTGCTAGAAACGGAATTATAGAGCGAAGATTTTCTGTTTTTAAAAGCTCAGTGAGTTACAATTTCACACTTTTGCCCGACCTCTATCAATCGATATTTAAATGGTTGATGTAAGCTTACATATGAAATCAATTCAAATCCAATGTGTTGAAGCAAAGATCTATGAAATTTGGAATACTAGATTTTTATACACATTTCTAAGTGAGTGTGTGAGTGAATATTAACGTCACACTATTTAGCTACTCTAAGGCTTTTAGCGACGAACCGTGGCCGCTGTAGCCGAGTGGTATAAGTATCGGATAGTGACTTGTCTTGTCACGAGTTCGAGCCCAGTACCACTAAAGACCCACCGTGGAGAGCAGCGATGCACGTTAAATCTGTTGAGAGCTGAAACGTCCTCCCGTTGGTGTGGTGTGGTAGTGAGGAGAGGGGGGTGCTAGCTCAGGTGTCGTCCACGTCACTTGACCATGGTTCAAAATTACGTGGTCCGTCTCCAAAAGACCTCGTGTAGCTAAACAGTGCGACCTTAATATTCAATCAATCAATTGGCGACGAACCTCGTAATTTTGAACCATGGTCAAGTGATGAAGACGCACGACACCTGATCTGGCAACCCCTCTCTTAACTTTCCCACCAACGGAAGGACGTTTGAGCATCGACAGATTTAGCATGCGTTTTTTTTCGGAATTTATTTTGTTATTGCGATCTTGTTCTTGAAAATCACTATCGTTTTCTGGAACATTTTTCGTTTTAAGTACTGTTAGAAAATCTATTCTCCGTTAATACTTAGTTGTATAATACAATATGCTTGAAATTTTTTTATCTTCTAAAATACAGTTTAAATTTCAAAAAATTAATAATTATTTGTGTGAATTGTATTCAAGTCGATTTATAAAAGAAATATCTTTTTATAGTTAGTTTGTAATTAATTTTTTTATTTGCTCATAAATAAAACGTTTTTGTTAATCATTTGTGAAATAATCTAACTTACTTATATATATAATATTGAATTAATTTTTAATAACATTTATGGCCTTCGTAGTCGAATGATTTTGGCCACGAGCTGACGTTCAGCATTGTCGATGTCGATTCCTCGGATTGAGTATTGTTGCTAGTAGCCCCACTTCGTGGCTGGATAATGCACAAAAAAGGGTCCTTTTATATGATGATTGGGCAGACTTTTCCTGGGTACGGGCTATTTTTAAATTTTCAAGTTGTTGCGGTCCGTTCAGTCACCATGCGACATAGCCATCCTATGATGACTATGTCTATTAGGATCCGCGTAAGCTAGAGGTGTGGGATTATCTAAATGAAGAGACATATTGGATTCTTAATACAACTTTTATTAAGAATAACTTATATTACTTAATTCTAATTGACAACTTTCTTAAAGTGAG
>BMAV01014090.1:18075-40541 GCA_019973955.1 Trichonephila inaurata madagascariensis
TCCTTTTGCTCTTTTAAAGTTAGTAGCTTTTATAACAACCACTTTCCATTTTTAAAATTTTTTCCCACATGAATTGCCTTGTACAATACAGTGATATCCCATCAAGATCGTATTGCCTGCAGCAACGATTTCACTATTAACCATTTTAACGAGTCCCCCATTTTTACCAACCATGGCAGGGGTTTCATCAGAAATGATAGCTGATAAATTTTTCATAGATAAGGAAAACCTTTTCATAGTCGTAAATTCTCATGGCACACTAAGATATTTTTATTTCAAAATAAAAGTCGGTTGACGGATTGTGTATGAAAAAAGTTTTAAGCATTTATTTTTTTTAGTTAAAATGTGTGAATTTAAATATTTTCATAATCTGCGTTTGGGCCGCACTTTAGACAAGCATATTCTAACATATTCGCATTACTACTGACCTTGCTATTTTCGGATTCTTCCTGTCCGATTCAATGATCTCGGATTCTTCCTTTCCAAATCCCTTATTCTCCTATCCAAAACTCCCTATTCTCTTAGGATTTTCCTGTCCCCAACGCTATGTTAAAATTCTTAATTTTATTTTTTGCACGTCATTTTATTTTAAGTTTTTATTTCTTCTCACTAAAGTTTTATATTTATTTAACGTAAATTTATTATTCTAAAGCACTGTAAACTTAATTTTATTATTTTAAAATTCTTAATACCTAATAATGCAGTTCTGGTCTAAGGTAAAGCTGAAGCAAATCTCACTCACTCATCAATCACAAAGATAAGAGGTAAAGTTTCCATAGAGAAACAGCACTCTAACAACCCATTCTACGTATAATAAATGTCTCTTTAAATGTGTACTCCTCGTGGTTCTGTCCTAAACGGTATCTTCGCTAGGTGATACTCAACCTGGGGGCCACATGTGGTCTGGTCAGGGTCCATCGCACAAAGAAATTCAATTTTTGGAGAAACATTTATCCGGAAATTCTATCAATCAAATGCATCAATTTGTTTTTTTTTTTAATTGTAGAATGTAATCAAGAAGCTTAGTCATTGATGAAAGGAAATAGAAATTATCCCATAACTCAGTAAAAAATGCATGAAAATAAATAATTTTACGAGTATATTTGATCGAAAAGTTAATATGGAATTAAAAACTAAAAATTTTATTTTGCAAGTTGTGGCCCGCGTGAAATCAATGTCATGTGTATGCGGCCTGCGTGAAATATCTGTCTTGTGTATGCTGTCCGGCGGGAAAAAGTTAAGTACCCCTTCATTAGAGTCAAGGATTCGGCCTGTTGCCCTCTGTGCCACCAGGGTTATATGGATGGTGACCATTTCAGGCACAGTCCTATTATTTTAAAGCCGGTGTGGGAATTACGTTGATCGCGATCGACCGGTAGACTACAAAGACACTTTGGGGTGACCGCCTGAAGATTTTAGCAGTTAGTAATTATATAGGGAAATATTCAATTGATTGAAGTATGTGCAGACTAAGTCTTCTACTGACTATAGCAAAGAGAACTAACTTTCGATGAAAACGTTTTATTTTTACGTATTTTGAATTGTTTGATAATAAATGCAACATTTTATATTATATTTGTGGCTATTATTATTATGTTTGTGTGTGTGTATTTTTTGCGTTTTGCTTTAAACGCGGTTTCAAAAGTGTTAATTTTTTTTTAATTTTTTTCTTTTAGTTCTGTAAGAGTAAGTACATATTCCGTATGTATTATTAAATTGTTATAAATGTTGTGGATCATTTCTAACCTCACCACACCTACGAAACGTTGGCATTGGCACACACAAGAATTTCTCTAGCGGGGAGGTGGGGTCTAAGGCTGAAAGTCTACCATTCTCGTATTATACCCCAATACGCAGTCAAACATTTTTTTTTTTTTTTTTAATTTTTTAGATTGTCCGGAACAAAAAACCGGTAAAAAATAAATTACAAAATAAATAATTAGTATTAAATCATAGCAAAAGTATTAATAACGAATACTTATTTAAATTTTTACATGGGATTATAATCAATGGGAAAACAAATCATAGGCTTTGGGGGAGAGTCCGGAACAGTGGACCCCCATCCTTGTGTTCTCTGCCATTGGGTGGACCGCAACAGCTTGAAGAAATTAGAAGTAACCAGCACCCTGAAAAAGTCTGCCCACCCCTGTTTTAAAGATTCTTGAAGACCACTCCACGGACGCTAATTTTAATTCTTTTTATGCTTCACCATCGCTTTGTTGGGCTGCTCGTCAACTAATGTTAGAGATGCATAAGATGGGCTTAGGTTTTTTTTTCTTTTTCAGAGAAAGTTTCTCATGACGTCAGCGTTCGTTTTTCTCGCTCACAGTACTGTCACTAGTCGTTTTAAAATCGCGCTGCAATTGTAATCATTCGTACCGGAGGTAGTATTAATTTATTAAATTTTGATAGGAGTTGGTTGTGTGTGTTTGATCTTTTTAATTCATATTTTTTTGTGTGTGTATGCCGGATTGAAATATTTTTATACACTTTATGAAATATTAAAGATGTCACTCTCGGAGGAGATGCAGTTGCTTTCTTTAAGTGACAACAAATTATATCGTTCTTATTTCTTCATAGAATTTCAAAATGATGTTCAAGTTATATTCGACGAAATAAGCGTGAATAAAAATATTGCATGTGCAAGCATTAATATTGTGAAAGGAAGTATTTATTTGAAAGGAGACTATTTCATTCCTCTGAAAAGCAATCATATGCTTCGAATAAACTGCAAAGAACTGCTGGAAAAATTAAAAAATATTTCAAGTGTTCTCGCTGTTGAAGTCGATTCGAATTATAATTTGTTATTTTGCTTACAAAGAACTACCGTTTATGAAGCTGTTTTACAGCAAGTAGAAGAATATTCAACTGAATATGGTATGTTGCAGAATAATAAATCTGTTCTTGTTTTAATTGACACTGATAAAATGGGAAGTTTTGATTCTGTACGGAATGTCTTGTTGGCAGAACATATTATTTCTCTTTTAGTTGCTAATAAAGTTAAAGTGTTGTATAGTGAATACACATTTGAAACAGCTAAGGAATATCCTAAATGTACAAAACTCCTGTGCTCTGATAGCTGTCCATCACTTACAGATATTTCTAAAGAATTAGCGAATAAAGCTGTAGTTTCTAATTGGAAGATGGATCTTGAAGAGACTGAGAATATTTGTTTGGATTCTAAAAAGTATGTAGAAGATAATAATCTAAAACAAAAGTATGGGCAAGTTCTAAATAGTATAACATTATTTAAAGATAACATAGATAAAAATTTACATAGGACTAGTTATATAAAGCACCTTTTGAAAGATCATATCTCTGTAATGCCTGACTTCATTCTACATATCGCATCCCAGAGACATGACAGACAGGTTTATAAAGCGGGAATTTTACTAGAAATGTTAGAGGAGTTTAATAATGTTCATGTCTATATTTTTAATCAAAGTATTCAATATAAAGATACAAATAACTCTTCCATTAATGATTTTATTCAGGCGTATCGATTGGAGGTTGTGGCAGCTATGACTCATAAATATGACTCATTTACAACTTCTGATGAAACTTGGAATTCACGAATTGAATCATTGGTTGACACTGCTGTGAAATTTGATTTCTTAAAAGTAAATCACAACAGTATTATTAACTTAAAATCTCCAGATAGTCCTGAAAGAGGGAAGAATTTTGGAATTTTTGTGCAGTACAACTTTGCACGTCTTTCTAATTTATTTAGAAATTTTGAAATCAAAGTAAAAGAAGGATATTACAAACCATTACAATCTTTAAAAGAAGTTGATTTCAGTCTTTTAAAACTAGAAGAAGAATGGAATTTGTTCCATTTTGTGTTATCATTTCCAAATTTAGTGCAAAATGTTTTGAACTGTCTTTTATCCCATGGAAATATGAAAATTAGATACCGTTTGAATAAAATTTGTCTCATGCTGCAGGAATTGTGTCAATATTTAAGTTTGTACTATAGTAAAATACGGATATTATCAGGACCTCAGATTCATTTACAGAAAACAATGAATGCAAGATTGTGGCTTCTGAAAGGCATACATCAAGTTTTCAAAAATTCGTTTATTTTGCTGAATGTTAGTGGTCTGGATGTAATGTAAATTGCCAGTCTTACAAGGTGGCAACTGTCTGATATAAAATTATTTGTATGCATTTAATATTGTAGTAATGTTTCATATTATAATTGTGTATGGTGGTTTGTTTTGGGAATGTATGATGTAGATAGATTCCCTTTTATCTGAAGAATTGTACATTTCCAGAATTTATATCCTTCATTACCTAAATGAAGCTTTCTTATTAATATAATCTTAGTTTTATATAGTTCATCAAATGACTTCATTTTATTGTCAATTAACATTAAAATACTAAAATTATTTTGCTAAGTTTCATTTTAAATTTTATCAAAGTATGAGAATTAAATTTTATGGAAATATATAAGTTCTTGTAACTGAACAAAATCGGGTATTTCAGTTTTTGTCGTATTCTTTTTTAATAGTCAAAGTAAAGTGTACTTGTGTATTATACTGTCGATTAATTTCATCAAATCAAAAGATGCTGCACCATGCTGCCAATAGTGGAAAAATGTTCGTGTGCACAATAAGGATGACAGAATTTGGTGACATCTTTTGATTTGGTGAAAGTAGTCCATGGTATAGGAAGTAGCAAATTAAATAATGTTTCAATAAATATTAATTCGTAACATTATGAATGTCTTTGTGTAATCTTAAAGAGTAGATATGTATATTTTCTGATTGCAAAATAATTTGTTATAAATTTGCATAAATAACATACGTATGGGTTTATCGTACCAATCAATACGAGTCCTGGTTTTTAAGATTATGAATATTCTGAGAATGTTAATTTTTTATTATAGCATGTAACTTTATTAATTCTCCATTTATAATGAAATATGAAACTTACTTGCACACAAAAAACCTGATTAAGAATGCTTTAATTTGCTATGGAATTTAAAATGTATTTGGACATTTTCATACTTATAGGATTATGAAACCAAACTTGTATAAGCAAGCTGAATTCTGTTCTGTCATTATGTTTGTAGTAAATGTATCATGGATAATATTTAATAATGCCAATGTTCATGTTGACAACCATTCAGAAGATTTATCCTTAACTCAAGATCTTAATAGCCAATAAGTATCCATTTTTCTATTTGATATAATCTAAGTTCTGTCCGAATCTCTGGCATAAAGTGAAAAGATTATTGAATTTGTTTTAATATTTTAATACAATTTGAAAAAAAAATTGCTTTGTAAGTATTTAAAATTCACCTTTTTACTATCTCTGCACATAATTAAATATTTCATAGTCTTCAAAGAATCATTTAAAAATAATGGTTGTATTCAATATTTTAGAATTTTTACTATTGTATTTATGATGGAAAAGTGTTTTTTCTTTTAATAAATTATGTGCTGTATAAAATTTTATTTTATAATATGTATATTATACACAAGAAATTTTGGTACTTATGAATTATTGCAATTGTGTTAGTGACATTATGTGAAACGAAACACATAGCTGCCAATTTAGCTTGTGCCATTTGTGCAAAATTGGGGTTGCCAACTTGACAAGTTATATTGAATGTTTGCATTGTTGTGACAGTATGTAGGTACAGAAATTTTTACTGTTATTTCTTGCAAAATCAGATTTAATGATGCTTTTAACTTTCAAAATGTGAGTTAGTTTGGTAATTTAGTATTATACCATTGACAAATTTTGTCAAATGCTGACATATACAACCAGTGTTGGGAAAACCATTCTCACACCTATATTGAAACGCAATAATAATGATGATGAAGATTACAGCATTTGACAAAATTAGCTGATGGAATGACAAAAAAGTACCATTAATGCTGTTTTGTTGCAAGTTTTACTTATAAATATGCTGTTTGTAAGTACATTGATTTGTGTAATTGTTGCACACACACGTCTGTCATTGAACTTTTTCATTAGAAAAAAACGATGTATTTAAAATGTCATTTTTCTATTCTGTTGTGTATCTTTGACTATTCCAGTTTTTATCAAAAATGTCTGTGTATTTTAAAATTGTAATATCTAAATCTTCCATGTGAAGACCAGTAACAAAAATGACACGGGTAGAAGGTGTTAACAAGTAGACTTAGCTGTGACAATACAAATTTTAATCAAGTATAGTTACGGCAAAGGATCTAAGAATTCACAAATCCTTTTCCCAGCCATGAACTACACACTTAAAAATATAAACTAATTGTAATTGCTACACTTGAAAATTGATGGTTATTTAAAAATAACCAAACATAATATAGTTACATAAATATCACATTTCATGTGGTGAAAAAATAACCATATAGTAAAAGGTTATAAAATGTTGATACATAACCTTAAAGTTTTTTTGTTTTGTTATTGTAATGAATGCTAGAGAGCTGGCAAGATGATTATTATATGATTTTAATTAAATTTAGTTTTAATAGCTATTTGCAATAAGTTTTTATTTTAAATTTTATTAAATATGAAGACCTTGCTAAGTAGATTCTTGTGATAATTTTCTTCAAATATTTTTTACGTTAGGCTGTAAGAGAGGCTATGTTTTCTTTATATTAGTATAAAAAATACTACCTTAACTTTTTTAAAAAAGGAATTTGATGAATTATATATTTTTAAGCAATATTTCTCTTTATTTCCTAGATTACTTGATTTTGTTCTATTAACATTTATTTGCAAATGCTCCAAAATATTTTTTAAATACTTATTTATTCTTATATATTCAAATGGTTGGAACATATCAATTAAAACCATTAATTCATTACTTTTAAAATAGAATTTTAATTTAAATCACCATGAATATATATATATATTTCTAGTGGCGATATATATAACTGAATTTTAATTCTTGAGGAACTTAATCATGATAATAATTTTGTTCTTATACTTTGAATTCGAAAATTCTCACAGATGATCCAAAATAATTGTTAGCCATATCTATTATCAGGTTTAGGGGGAAAAAATATTATTTCCATTATTTAATATCTTGTAGGGCATTGACATCCATTTAATTCTACCAAAATTTTTCTTAGGTTACATTAAATGCGTTTCATTAAAATGGCACTTTTATAAATTATGAGTGAAGCTAATGTGAAGGTAAAATATGTATATTTGCTTCTAGTTGAAGGAATATTAAAATGAGAAATATCTCATAGTAAAATTTTTTTAAAAAAATTAATATTTTTTTGTACAAAGCTACTTAGACTCAATATAGAAAATATCTAAAGAAACCATCGAAGCATAAAGCAATGACTTAAAAGATAAATGACTTTTTTTCCGTGCGAAACTATTAGCTTATGCATATTTTCATTGAGAGTGATGTGATTGTTATATCCAGTTTAAAATTACTTCATTCCTGGGTTTGAAGTTTATCATTTTTTTTATCTAAGTATTAAAAACTGAATATTTATGTGCATTGTAAAAAAAAAAAATTTAAAAATTAGGTATTCTTTTTATAATTCTAATGGATATTTTAGAAATACTTTAATTATATCAGCATTTTATTTGCTTGGAATTTTACAATATTTAATTAAAAATAATTTTTTTCTAAATGGATTTTTGTGTGGTCTGAAATAAGTTCTAATCATGTTTTTAGATAATGTAATTTACTTTTAGATTTGTGAAATTAAAAAGTGTCACTTAATGATTTTTAATGAACAAGTACTAAGCTATGGATTAGGCTTGATTGCCTTTTAAAATATAAATTGGGAATTTTTTTAAAAATGATTTTGTAGTCCAAAAACTGATACTGTGGGATATATCAGGTTTTATTAGAAAGATATCTAAAAATTTTACAAAAATGATATTTATGTTGCAATTTTCTGTAAACCTTAATGTATCTCTTGTGTAATTTTGATTAAATTTATGATTTCTTTAAATTATTACTTTTTTTTTTTTACTGTGGGGAAACACATTTTTAATATTAAATTTTTAAAAAATCTGAATTTCTTTTATGAAGTGCAGCAATTAAAGCCATTTAATGATAAAAGTAAGGTACAACAAATGAGCATCTTTCATTCTAAACTTTTTATTGAATGGTACTTAAAAAAATTCAGATCAGATTGTGTATTGATTTGTAATGGAAAGATATGATTCTCTAATATGTTTGTGTCCCATTTTGAAGTCACTAATTTAGACAATCGTGGAATATTGAGGTTATATCACTATAAGGGCACATTTTTTAAAAAGTTTGTACAACATTTTTGTGCACGTGTTTCATCATACATCAATGATTTTCATACCTTGTGTGTGTGAAGTAACATTTTTTGCTCAATATATATATTCAAAATACATATGTTGTGTTTTCACTCACTTACAGAGGATTTTAACAAAATTCAAGGAGTATATCTGAAATTTTGTATATTCTTATTGTATATAAAAATATACTTTATACATTTTAACTAATATTTCATCAGTTAGATGAAATATATATTTAAGTAATACAAATTTTTTAAAGTGATACTTTGCAATATTGATTTTATTTAGTATTTGGAGTAACATTTATTTATATATATATAGAGAGAGAGAGTAGGGATTTTTAACACATGAACTTGTTTTGCCAATAAGCTGAAAGGCGACTAAGTCCTTTTACATGCTCTCCCATCAAGTGAAGGGAAATTAGTTTTATCAAAAAAAAAAATGATTTTCATTCAAAATTATGGGAGGAAGAAAGTTTTAAAATTAGATTTAATTCCTCACTCTTTTTTTCATCTACAATACATTTTCTTTCATCTACCCATTGTGGTATTAACAAATTGTTGTATGCAAATAAATTGTTTGAAAACTTTTCCTTTGTAAAATTAACAATTAGATTAAAATAGAATTTTAAAAAGCCGATGAAGGATTCTGAAAAAGTTTTGTCACATATTCATCTCACTTAAAAATATTAGCAGAAAATTTTATGTAATTGAGTTTTTAGACAAATATTTTCAAAATTTTGAAATATAGCAAGGATGAATATGCATAAATCATGCATTTTTTTTTTAATCAGCTATTTTTTTTTATCTTTGTGTTTTATAAGATTACTAGAGCTGACCGGCCATGCGTTGATGTGTCTTTGTTTTAATACATTGATTTAATATTATTCTAAGCCGTTCAATGCAGTCAAATTAATCTTCGTTTACAATTTCGAAGAGTTGAAATCAAGATATATATTATAAATGTGAAAGGATGTTTGGTAGTCTTTCACAGAAAACACAACTGAATGGATTTTAATGAAACTATACAATAATATAGTTCATACATCACAGAATAACATAGGCTATAATTTATAAAGATATCGTGTGAAGTTTCCACAAAATATAACGATAATTGTCAAGAAAGTAAGGAAAAATTGTGCCATCTGCAAAAAAGCCCATGACAGCATACATCTATCTTTTTTATCCCTTTTGTTTTGTCTACGCCATGTCTCAGTGCGCGCTCGCTTTTAATTTATTCCGTTCATCAATGTAATCACTATTTTTTTTATTTCGTAATAAAACTAGATTTCAAAGGGAGAGGTGGTGGCAAGATTTTAACACAAAATAAATACAACTAAAAGTAATATTAATGTATTACACTCCTGATATAAATTATTTTAAACGTTCATTACACAAAATTTGTAACAATGCCAGTGGAAGGAAAAACTATGAAATTAAAATAAAATATCAATATGTTTTTATCAGATAGATTTTTTTTTTCCTTTTTGAATGCTTTTTTTTTCAGTACATGTAAATGTTGCAGGAAAATGGTGGAATTTCATCAAATCCCTAAGGGAGATGTTAAAATGACGTCTCTTGAAGGTCATTTCCCTGATAAAAGTAAGGGATTTGAACAAATCCTTGACATGTTTCAGTGAAATGATGAAATAATATTAAGAGTTTAAAAGCGTTTATTTAACAAATATGGTGCATTATTAAACGTAAAAGTAAGTTAATGCAACACACAATAATCAATAAAATGCAAATTATTTATTCGAAACTAATTAACAAATAATTGCAAAATTAGGCTGGTATTTTTTTATATGTAACATCTTTTCTCTCGGTTGCTTACACACTAAAATATCAATCCCTATGTTAATTCTATGGTGCCATTTTTTTTAAAGATATGGGGTTGATAATTAGGGGATCGATAGTACTATGATTAGGAAGATGATTAGGAAGTACACGGACTTTACCCCCCAAGTGTCTCCCCCCTGGACAGCATTTCGCCAATGCAAATCCTGTAGTTCATTTCATCATTTCGCTGAAACAGATCAGGGTTTGATAAAATCACTTACTTTCATCATGAAAATGACCTTGAAGAGACATTATTTTAACATCTGCCGTCAACTGATCCTGTCCCGTAGGGATTTCATGAAATTCCTAATTTCGTCATTTTCTAGAGACACATCCCGACAAAAACCATTTCAGCAATATTCCTAAACCTGCAATTTCGGCTACCAATTTCTCTATTAACTCCAACAAGGAATTTGTGCATAGATAATGGTCTGTTGGCAGAAGCATTTTGGACTGCTCGCCATCAGATGTCGCTAGACGACAATAGTTTTTTTTAAGCTTGCATAATAATTAAGCGGACATACACCGCCGCCAATAAAGCTTAGTATCCAATAAAGTTGAAATCATGTTAGAATAGGTTTCTGGAATGCTGATGAACTTTAAAATTTATTTTTGCCGTGATTTTTTGATTCAACAGAATATTTATTTGTCTTTGCTACAGGAAACAAAGCCCCAATCTCTGCAAACCTCCCTGTGAGGAAATCAATTCGCGCATTTCCTATAAATAGATTTTCTTAAAATTCTCAATTCTGGGAAAAATTAAATTATTCATGGAAAAATTTAAATACTTCTCCTAAATCTTGGGAAAATACTTAATGCTAGAAAATCTTGATCTAACAGAGTTTGTGTTTTGCTTTATGTTGAATCGTTAAGACTGAAGGAGATTAGAACTCGTTACCTTCTGATTCGTAAGCACGTAACATACCACTAGACAAAAGTGATCACTGGTGTCCGGAGGTTGTTACTGGCTTATGTAGATACCTCCACAGTACTCTCCCACCAGTGAGTCGGTGGATAGGCGAACGAACGACATATTTGTTGTTATGGAGAGCGTGTGAGTTGTTACTGTTGCGTCAAGTGAGTCTGACGACTTTGTTTTGCTGCGCCAAGTTGGTCTGACGACTTTGGTTGCAAGTAGATGGCGGCGCGTGAAGGATGCGGTTCCTTTGCACGGCCAGGGTCACCAATGAAGGAGATTAGAACTCGTTATCTTCTGATTCGTAAGCACGTAACATACCACTAGACAAAAGTGATCACTGGTGTCCGGAGGTTGTTACTGGCTTATGTAGATACCGCCACAAGACAGATAGATATCTGTACACCTTCAAAGATAATTTTTTGAAAAACTTTAATATATTTGCTATCAAAATATTTTTTTACTGAAGCTATGAAAAACACTTTTAACATTTTACTTGTAGTACATAAAAAAAAAAAATTAGGGAAGAAAATATATAGATAAAACAGTAAATTAATTGATTACTATAATAATGTTCATAACTCAAATGTAAAAAAGAAAAAAGTCACTTTTATGTAAATTTGATGTTGATTATCATAACAATTTTAAGGGCTGGTACTATTTCATGATAATTAAACAATTGCAATTTTTATCAAGTTTCGAGTAATAGAATCTTGAAAAATCATAAAAAAATTATTACAAGATATGATAAATATTTTTGTTACTAAAAACATGAACTTTATATTCATGTAAGTAGCAAGAGTTCTTTAACTCTCTGTATAATAAAGGTACTTATAAATTTTTAACTAATTTATAGTTGATAACTTTTTCTGATATTTACGTTGTCAAATGCTAATAAGTTACGAGGTTCCTTTTGAGATAAATATCAAAAATACACTTTCAACTGCAATTTTTAATATTAAATACAATGATAGATATACTTAAAATGCCCCTAATTTATAAAAAATGGCGTCGTTGCAATAAAAGACATTGATTTTTCCCCCCCTTCAAGCTCTTAATATTTATCTGTGCTGCTTTACATTTGGTGTTGAATGTAGTTTTGCATCGTTAGTTCTACTGTTATCAAGATGTTTATATGACTTTAAAGCAAAATAACCTGGAGTTATATTGTTTTTTTTTCCAAATGTCAGCACAACCCTTGAACCCGTCATTAAACTGCTTGACAGCATTCAATGCACCAGATTTTAAAGTTTTGAGGCACACGAAAGCTTCTTTCAGTACTCTCCATATATGGCCAATAAAACATCGAATTTTGTGCTTTGCCATGCAGGCATTTAGTGAACAGTTTTTTTGTACATAATTCTAAATATGTAGGCTTAATCATGTTTAATATTTCATTTGATAAACCTTTATATTTTTCTTTTAGCTTTTTACCTTATTGAATCCAATGTGAGGAATGTTGCACCGTACACTCCTACACATGCTAATTCTCATTTTTGACTGAGAACACGACTGTTGATATAGCTCTTCTGGGAATTGTTCTATTTAGTTATGATATAAAAGTTATTGACGAATTCGACTCACATCATCTTCCGATTATTTTAACTCCAAATAATAACTCTACTTTTCTTACAATTCCCCCCTCGGGGGCTCATCTTCTTTAGGTGAGTGCAGGTGTCACAATTCCGAGGGGCCCTAGTGATCTTTTCCTTTTCCCAAGGAGTTTGCTGTCTTTGGTAAACACGGGTGTTACGCCCCCGGGGTACCCTAGTGATCCATCTCTCTTGTCATTCAAATTCATTCTTTCTTTTCCCATATAGATCACAGATGAACATCCTCTACATCAACTCAGGCACAACTCTTACCATCCACATCTTCTGTTACAATTACATCGTCATCAAAATCTCAACCACCTATTCCTTTAATAGATACTACTCTCGCCACATCTAATAGTTTATCTAGCTCTGCTGCATCTTCCTCATCCAATAAAGCCCTTTCTTCATCCACAGCATCAATGTTTACACCTTTACCAGCGGAAACATATCCTGATCATGAAACTACTACCACTACATCCAATACCATACCTTCTACATCCCAGGCTGCAAAAAAAACTTCAAAACATTGTAGGAAAAAACGTCCCAACAGAAGTATTACCTCCAAAATAGAAATACAATTGACGCTTCACAAACCCCCCAAAAAAGCATACCTTTACAGGATACATCAGACGAGGACATGCTTGTATATGATGTTAAAGAAAAGGTGGAATCGCCGAAAAAGAAAAATGATGATTATTGGTTGTCGGAAAATTATTGGCAAGATACACAGCTTGGAAACGGGAAAAATATTCACACACGTTGACTCCAACTAAAGTCCAAAGTAATTCTTTACATTTCATTTTTATAAAAAATCTTTGCAACGAACTGCACGGAATTTTAAAACCGATTTTTACATTTCTGACGATTACATTTTAATCGACGTATTTCAAGTTAATCTTTGCTTTATGCATTACTTTGTTTTAGACCTATCTGTTATTTCAATTGCTTGGTGGGGGTATTCCCCCACCAAAATGTGTTTGCTTTTATCATTAGAATACTTTTTTTATACATGTTATGATATTTTAACTTAACTTTTGCTGAGAGTGTGTTGTCTATATTTTTAGATGTTTTAACAGCTGTTTTCATATTTTAACTCGTGTTTGGCACAGCTTAGCCAGGTTTGGCTTTTGCGCCATAAACCCAAACACTCATTCCTCACAATTCCAAATCAATCCTCCAACCATTGGGAGAACATCAAAATTTTTTATTAAATATTAAGTTCCCATTCACATTCCTCCCTCTTTCGACAGTAATAACCTTGAATGTGTAATTAGACGATTGGAAGATAACATCAACGATGTCCGTGTGAAAAACCTCAACTCTAAAATTTAGCATCTCTACCTCCCCTAAACATCTTTTTAATCCAAAACTCGAAACAGAAATCAAGTTCGGAAATTTTGACAAAGATCTCGTACTTTGATATCAAATAGGTGGAAATCAACTGATACAAAATTCTGCATAAAAATCTCTTATACATCCAGGCCCTCCATGATTGAATTCTTTATCGCTTGAATTTTTTTTTCAAACTTTGCAGTTAAAATCACGATCTGCAAGGCTGGCAAACAAGTTTCACCAATTTCGCAAGCCAGCTATTGTCTTGATTCCATCTAGAGAATGAGCATTTTATTAACGTTGCACTGTATAGCAACAGGAGGGCTATTTACAACGGACCTCGTGATTTTGAATCACGGTCAAGTGACCAGGATGACACCTGAGCTGACACCTTCTCTCTGAAATTCCACACCACGTCAATGGGAAGACTTTAAGCCTCGACAGATTTAACGTGCACCAGCTCTTCCACGCATCGGGTCTTCAGTAGCATTAGGGCTCGAATTCAAGACACGCTAGCCACGAGTCTATGATCCTAACCATTAGACTCCCACGGCCACCTGATTTCACTTAAGTCCAGTCCTAGATGATAAAGGAGAATAGGGTCTCACGTTGAACTGATTTCAGTCTTGGCGTTATGGAAATGAGATGAGAGTAAGATTTCAATTTGGGTTTATCTCTCGTCATCTACCATTTTTAAATATCTAGCTTATTTTAAAACTCTAAGGTGGCATCAATTTATTGCAGTTTCTTTTACCTTTTTGAGTCGTGATGGATAAGACAACCAAAAGCACAAATTACAATAAATATTAATTCTAAGAATTCTTGGTTAAGTTACATTATTTTTATTAGGATAGATAAGTTATATACATAATATTTATTTTTTTTATCAGCTATTCTGTCCTGACTATTTCCTTTGGTCAGTGGTCTTCAAACTGAGTTCCGTGGAACACTGGGGCTCCAGTAATAAAACCTACATGCTCCACGATTAAAAAAATGGTAAAGAAAATTATAAGTGTGTATAAAAAAAAGACTTACATTCTGTATGAAGTTTGTACAAACACGAAGTATCTAAATCCTTGTTTTTCAACAAAGATTGCTCATCCCATGGGGGAAACTCATAAAAATATGCGGTTTCAATTTGGAGCAACTTTTACTTCTTCGCATATGTGAGCTCAGGAGCCAGTACAGGGGATACACCACGGCAAAAATCAACCTCAATAAAAGTAATAAAAAAAAACATTTGTATTTTATGACATTTTTAAGAATGGGGCAGATGATCGAGAGAAAAAAATGATTCTTTTTTTAAAAAATAGCTTGGAACTTGTGGCAATTTTATCTCGGAACTATTTATTTAATTCCAGTATTTATACACAAAAGACAGAAATTGGAGACATCAAAAGCGGACGATATCTTCAATATCAAATTATTTTGTAGTCCCTTAAGAATTAATATACACGTGTAAGATAAAGCAAAAAGAGAAATATTGCATTTACTCTTATTTATTTATTTATTTATTTGCTTTTAGAACTGTGTGCATAAATATCCTTGCGTTTGAGTTTACATACTCTTTCTGTGCCATCTTTGAAAACTTTTGGATGTTGCACGTAAATAGCTTCTTTCAGATTTCCTTAAAAGAATGCTGTTGATGCATCAAATTGAGTGAAGTGTACCTTTTCTTCAGCTGCCATGCTTAATACTCATCCTGTTCTTCCTAATTTGGCTACTGTACTATATTTGGACTCTATAATCAATGCCCTGGCGTAGATTGAAGTCCCTCACAACAAGTCTGTCTTTATATTTATTAATGCAGCAATTTGGATTTGTTTTGAGTTTCTAAACTCTTTTTGGAAAGTATTGTTCTTGCTCCAACTGTGTTGAGCTAGTTAACTCCCAAATATGATCACCTCTTAAGGAATTCATTTCATTCTTCACATGGCTTATACTTCCAGGTTTCTTATATTCTTGGAGTTAACTGCTTCTTCATGTGTTTCAGGATTACCATTGTCATCTCAGTATGACTTTGGTTCCATGATAGATCTTCAAATCGTTAAGGTGTTTTGCAGAAGTGAATGGTTCCTCAGCTATATATCCGATGTAAATTCAGCATCTTCTTCACTGTCAGAATCACTTAAGTCTTCTTGACTCTGATTATCTTAGGAAGAACAGAAGTACTAGACGAAGAAAGAGCATTTTTGGTGGGAGGTATAGGACCAACTTTTTTTACAGTTCCGACCTCACACATACCAAGTGATTTATACACTTCTTCGGACTTTTAAAGAAACATTTGGCAGGTTAACATTTCAGAGCCGATACTAAGGTATATTAAACAGTCTTGACGTGCATGCACAACATTGACATTGATTTCAACGGTTCTGGTTTACATGGTTAAGTGTACAGATGTAACAATGCCTTGATAAGTATGGTGACTATGTAGAGAACTCATATGTACCAGTTCCTTCCTATATTGCATATATTTTTTTATTTCCTGAATAAACGTTTACTCTGAATGTGCTTGTTACCTTACTTTTTGAATCCCCTTACGCACATATATGTATATATGCTTTTGTTTTGTATTTAGGTCCTTTGAATAAAAATGTTCTTTTTTTCGTCTAAGAAAAGTAATTTCTCTTCAAATAGGCAACAAACATTTTCAATTTATGTTATTCTGGCATTTTTATTTGTATTTTGCATGGCAACACATAAATCTTTTAATCCACATAAAAGTCACAGAAGAAGAATGGTAACGGATCATTCCGTTGATGCGATGTCCTTGTCATTTTGAACAATGGTACTGTCAGAAACGCGTTCAGGTAATGTGAATGCAGTGATTAAAGGGATTCAGATCTGAGATATGAGAAAACGTTTCGCGTGATATTCTCTGGTGGTAAAGGGCAAATAATTTTTCTAAATGATTGAAAGTAATGCATTGACAAAGCAGGTGTTTTATCAATAATCCTGAGAAACGTCATAATCAAACATCAATGATCTCTAGACTCTTTCACAGAATCACCGGAATTTTTATCCAAAACAGGTTTTTCAGCACAAAATAAATAATTTTCTTCTAAGCAGTTGACGATGTTAACAGTAGATCACTTCTAATTAATAAATTCTTTTTATGATAAATTATTTTTTTAGCATGCATTATTAGAATGAATGTTTATTGTAATGGTCTCATTTGAAATTTTTTTATAAGTATAAATAAATTTCCCCTGTATTTTTTTTCATCAAAAATTATTTATTGTAAAAGAACTGTACATTATGTTTTACTCAAAGTATTGCCCATAAATAGCCACTACTTTCCCCCATCTTTCTGACAGCATAAGAGTACCACGTCAGAAGAACGCTTCATCCTTTGAGGCAATCCATAAATCGACGTAATTTTTGGTGTCTTTTTTCATATGATGTGAAATACTGTTCAGAAAGGCCAAGTGCCATCGATCGTGAAGTGATTATTGGAAGGAGCAATGTCTGGTGAATATGGTGAGTGAGGTTGGACTTTCCAAATGATAGATTCCAAACAGTTTTTGACCGGAGTCTTAACATGTGGATGAAAATTATCATGTAGAATATTTCTGTCGAGTTTGGAGAAGTAGCGTGCGCATTTTTGTTTGGCTCAATTTCATCAATTGTGTTCGGTGGATAGCTTCAGTAAGGGTTTCATTTGGTTTGAGCAACTCATAAAACACGACACAAAGTGGTCCCATGACTTGACACTTGAGTTTTTTTTCATTAATATTCGATTATTGAAGCATGGCCACGTGATTCTCTATGATTCCTTCTTCTTTGGGTTATCGTAGCGGATCCATTTTTTATCACTAGTTACAATGCAATGCAAAAAGCTCTTTCGCTTATGCCAGGCAAACAGCATTTCACATGTGCAAAATTGGTATTCAATACTTCTCAGCTTCAATTCATGTGGAATCCTTTTTTCTAGCTTTTGGATCACCCCCCAACAATTTTAAACAATACGAAATTGCTTGTTGAGTCACTCCTAATGCAAAAGCAAGTTCTTATGTTTTGGCATAAATGTTCTTTCATTAATCTTTCTCGGCGTTCTTTGTGTTCAACGTCAAGCACACCGTTCTTAAGCTCTTGAAACCACTCTCGGCAACTTGTTACAGTCAAAGAAGCGTCTGCAGCTGAGGGGCACAATCAATCGATGTCCCTCAGCTGCAGATTTCTTCAAAAGAAATGAGTAAATCAGTTCCCGCAAAAATAAGCTTATTTGGCTCAAAACTCGACATTTTTGTTAGAAAAAAGCTATGCGATGATGATACAAAATTGCTAATATCAAAGTTATGGGGTTGTCAGAAGTCCAACCCTACCATATGATGTTTTACATATGATAATTGCAACACCAACTTATTGTTGGGGCCATCTTTTGTCAAACAGCAGCAACTTATTTGTACTCCTTTTATTTTAATGCTATAAATATAATCTTTCCTTTTTGTAGTGAAAAGTTTTATTTTGCTTGAGTACGCTTTTGATAAAAGTTAAGTGCATTTTCATGGCTGAAAGGCTTAAGACGATACAAATCGAAATTAACAAATTATAACGATTCTTTCTTGTTTTATCTCTTCATTTTCCGCATTCTTTTTATTCTGTATTATTACCTTGCTAACTTATTAAATTTTCTCATCCAATACTATTTAAATTATAGTTATCGTTTTTTTTGTTATATTTTATTTTATTCTTAAGGTATCCGACTACGTTCGGAACCGTGATTATAAAAAGGCGCATAAATGGATAATTTTCATGATATTTAATGTCACTTAGATTAGAATACATGTATGGAATTGTTTTAAGGACATTTTGACAAAAAAAATTTATTTAAATACAATTTTTCGGCAAAAAATTAACTTAAAATAATCTTTTTTTCAAAATGTTCTCCTTTTGTGAAAAATGCTTCTATTATAATAATATTTTGCCTGCATATAACTCAGACTTCTGTACAGAGGCTCAACTATGATTTTTGAAAAATTCGCATTATTTTCAGAGTTACAACCCATTGAAATAATTATCGGCGTTTTATTCTTAAAATTTTTCCCCTCTGTTGTCGTGAAACATGGATAAACCCACTTCTAAGTTATATATTTCAAAAATTCTAGTTGAGCCTCTGTACAGAGGTCTGAGCTATAGACAGGCAAAATATTATTATAATAGAAGCATTTTTCACAAAAGAAGAATATTTTGAAAATGGGTCATTCTATGTTCATTTTTTGTCAAAATATTGTACTTAAATAATTTGTTATTGTAATACTATTCTTAAAACAATTTTATATACATTTTTTAATCACAGTGACACTAAATATCATAAATATTGTCCATTTATACGCTTTTTTAAAATCATTGTTCCGAACGTAGTCGGATACCTTAATGAAAAAGTAGATTTGTTTGCCCCCTCCCTCCTTTTAAAAATCAATGTTAATGTTACTTAAGCGATACATCATAATTCTTTGTTTCTGTTTTAGAGTACAGAATGATATAAGAAGATCAACAGTTAAATGTTTTGAATTATATAGTGTATGATTTCCTATATAAAAATTTTTTTTCAGTTTCTCCATTCTTTAATACTTTCCTATCAGGCATTGATTGATTGTGTAAGAATTTAGATTTAGAGGAAATCCAAAGATCAATATTTTTAAATTCGTTTTTTTTTTCTACGACTGCATTTAACTATTCATAATTTTGCAGTCTTAAAATTGGAAAATAGTTAAAAATAAAATAAAAGAAAAAAATTATTGAAAGAATTTAAGTAAAAAAATTTTTTTATCAACAAATGTTTGAAATATTTATTTTATTTTGAAGGACTTACTTTTAAGCCCCCGTAACTCTTTTTTGCAGAATTTTATTATTTTTCTTAAATTTTATGTGATAAGAAATAAACTTTTGGAAGGGAAAAACACATTACACAGCACATATTTTTGAAAAAAACTAATGTTAAGTATATTTAATCATTTATTATTAATTCTCATTAAGTATTAATTGGGAATCAAGTATAATCAACTGAAATTAGAACTGCAAAAGTTACGAGGATGTTCGTTAGATGCTTTAGCGTTAAGAGCATATGATTAAGTTTTTTCTGTTTTATTTTTTTTAAAAAAAGGAAAATCTTGATTTCGCTTAGAGTTTTAGAGTAAAGAAAACAATAAAGCAGGTGTTTTTTTTTTTTTTTTTTTCAAAATGCACGCAACAAAATTCACCTGTAGAACTGTCTAGTACGTCTTCATTTTACATTGTTTTGGATGTCACTTTTTCCTGATTTTTTTTTATATATGTGTATGACATCAAGGAATTTTGAAATGTGTGCCAAAGTTTCTTGATATAAAATATTTCACAAATATCCAGGAAATTTTTTTGGTCGCGAGAAGGAAGATTATAACGGTTAGAAGCTTTGGTGTTAGCTGTTTGTTTTTTCTTAGGTGAAAAAGATGGACCTATTTGTAAGTATATTTTCATTTTTAAATTATAGTGTATTTTAGTACTAATGTAATGTACATTTTTAAATATATCAAGCATTTTCTTACCTCTTAAATTTCTATTAGCTTAAAAAATTAGGCGAATATAATTTTTTTGTAATCTAAGTTAAGTCTTGGAGATTCAAAGTAAAAAATATGAACTGAAATTTCATCCTTTCGCTCAACATTCGTACTTTTTGTTTTTAAACTTTTAAAGATCCAAATAGTTTTTAACGTTGAATATTTTCTTCTGGTGGAATTTTATTTCAATTGCCACAACGCAGTGGCAGCGAAAATAATTTACATTTAATTACTAAAAAGTCATTTAAGCAATAACAAGGTTTGTCACCAATTGGTCTCGGGTTGCTTCATGATGCGATGCTTATAGAAGTAACCAATGGGCTAAATTAGCGGTACTCAACCTGCGGCTCACCGGGATTTTTTCAGTGGCCCATTCTCAGCCATTGCGTTAAAAATTTCAACTATGTAAGAACAATGTATTAAAAATTTAGCGGGAAATTCTATCAACCAAGCAATCAAATCGACTAATTTTGATGTCGTCATACGAGTACGAATTTCAAGACTATTTGTAAATGTAACGGTTAGTAATGACAAATAACAATGAAATAGGGAACTGAACTAGGGTAGTGATAAATTTATGGGAGAAACTGCTTTTTAATTATAAACAAACAATACTGATTTCAATCTGGAATTCAGTCAAAACTCATTTTTGCTGCCATTCTGCATTTGATAAGTTAATATTTAAAAGAAAGGTAAGAGAGACTTTGTCTAAAGAAAAAGAAATCCAATTATCAAATGGCATGGCAGCTTTGTTTGTATGATAATAGAATGTAAACTAGGGGTTTGGTCATGGATGAAAAAAAACCGAAGCTACCCCATAGTTCTGTAAAAAATGCATAAAATTGAAAAAAAAAATTAATTTGTGTTTGATAGAGATTAATATAATATTAAATGCTAAAAATGGAGTTTTAATATTTTGATTAATTTTCCACATTATAAATTTCCAACCGTGTGTTTTGGTCTTATGATATTTTCCCCATTAATCCTTATGTTGCGGCCCCCATGAAATATCTGCCATATATATGAGGCCCAGCGGAAAAAAGGTTGAGTATCCCTAGGATAAATTCATGACGGTAACATGATAAATGCAATCATTTGTTTTTCTTCGATTTCAAAAGTCCTGTACGTTTAATTCTACTTGTAATGTTCAGATACAGTTTCAGATGTAATAGTTGAGTAAAGATATTCAAGTATTACAATTCTTCATATCAAATGTTTTTCAAAATATACATATGTGAAAAAAAATCTTATATTATAAGTGTACTTTTTTTTATCAAGAGCATTTTTTGTTTACCAATCTGCGTTATTATTGCTGGTAATTATTAACTTTTTGAAAGAAAGTTTCAGTAAAAAGAAAAATTTACCAATTGGGAAGCGTCTAAATTGATAGGCTGGAGTGAGTGGGTGAGTGAATATTAACGTTGCACTGTTCAGCTACACGAGGGCTTTTGGCGATGGACTTCGTAATTTTGAACCATGGTCAAGTGACGAGGACGAGAATTGATAGGCTGGAGACACGTGTTTGCATTTATCGTGTGACTGTGATATCACGTGAATTTATGAGCTGATTGGTTGGAAATAGATGATTGCAGTTAGAATGTGACTCTGATGTCACATTAATTTAGTCCACATGCAAGAAAATTCCATAAAGGATACTTAGTCCCAAACAATAAGTCTCTTCCCTCGTTTTTCCCCTCCTCCCTCTCCGGTATTGTTAAATTATTAGATCTACACCTAGTGTCAAAAACAGAATTTAAAGCGTTCCAACATCAGTACAAATTTGTGCAGATGAAATACATACACTCATACATACACCAAAAAAAAAGGATCGTTTTTATCGAAATTAAAATTGTAAAGTTCGTGTTCAGATGATTTTTTTTTTTTTTTTTTTTTTTTTTTTTTTTTTTTTATTTTACCCCAAGAGGGGGGAAAAAAAAAAATGTTTGAAAAAAAAAAGGGGGTGTATTTTATTTTTTTTAAAAATTTTTTTATATTT
>BMAV01014090.1:43559-58962 GCA_019973955.1 Trichonephila inaurata madagascariensis
CCGCAAAAAAACATCAAAATACGCTCGTCTACGTGGTAAACGATGGCATTGGGGAGCGAATTGCGTAACTTTTAACAGACAGTTAAGGAATTAATTCTAAACCATACAAATTATCAAGATAAGTGTTAATACAAGTCTATGGGGTCACTGATAATTATCAAACTTGTTCTTAACTTAGTATTGTTAAATTAATAATAAAATATACATTGTACACAGTACTGATACATTTATGAGTGTATTATATCAGTGTAAATGTGTATTCTATATTTTATTATATCAGAAAGTATTTTGTTTGTTTACTTTCAGTAAATTAATAACTTTTAAAATAACCTTTTGTTTTCGATTTTTCAATATGCTCGCGCCCCCCTTGTAGAGTTATCACGCCCCCCAAGGGGGTCGCGCCCCACAGTTTGAGAAACACTGCAGTAGGGAGTACCACATTTCCCAAACAATGATTAGTAGTGCTCTCAACAGACGAAAAATGAAATCACACATAATTGAACTTGTGAAGGAATTGTGAAACGGGAAGAATACGTCAAACTATATTTGCTAACTTTCACTTTGAAATGTAGCAATATACAGTTGTAAAACTAACTAAAAAGTCGCTGAACTCGGAAAAAATTTCGCTTAATGTAAGAGCTAAATTTTTTTAAAAAAAAACAACAACTATAATCCATATTCCCGTAATCTGTTTTATAACTCGTAATTTTTTAAACTGGATCTTCATAAAAATATAAATAATTTCTTAATTTTTCTGCTGACCATCAGAAATTTTAAACCAACCACCAGTTGGCGATCGCTGACTCATAGAGTGGACCAAGAGCCTTGCCCTCATTATAAAAATTCATTTGAAAATAACCATTTAATGTAATTTTTAACCACTAATGTAATTTTGATATCATTGTATAAGTCAATTTTAGTAGTTTTATTGAGAAGTATGTGGCACGAATACTCCTTCAAGAGTGACTCGAGTAAATGCTTGTAAGAAAAACACAATCTTTTGCCAAAAGGGCATCGATTCAAGAGAAAGCCCAATGTGTGATTTGGTTTCACGAAGCGAAATCGCCCATTAATGTTCAGTGTAAATTTCGACGTTCTTATGGAAGCAAACCTCCTGATGCAAAATTAATAAGGCAGTGGTATGAAATGAAAAAGAAATAGGAAGCGTTAAGGATCTTCCTAGATGTAGTAGGCTGAGTGCGAGTGAAGCAACTGTTGAACCTAACACTTTGCGGGAACTGGAATACCGCTTAGACATTTTCCAAGCTAGCAAGGGGCACATTTTGAAATTTACTGAGGTGAATAGTCTTATAAAAAATTATAATAATACTTAGAACATATCGAATAAAACATATGTCTAATTATGATACTTATAGCACAATAAATATTTATGAATAAATACTTTTGCTTCACCCTATAGAACACCTCCTTAGCATCTTCTATAAATAGGGTAAACAAAAGAAATATTATATGTTAGCCAAAACCACGGGAGAGGGGGAACGACATTATTTTGCGCTTACCTTGTGACGGGGCTTTCCCGCGTTTTCATACTAATCCTCTTGGGGAATCTTTAGGGCCAGCATTGAGTTATTTCACAGCCAAGCCTCTCAAGAAGAAACCGTGATATTCAGATTAGTTAGTAAATATATAGTGAAGGTTTTGTAATCGCGGAGGAGACGGAGAAAGGAAGCTGAGATGCTGAGCGCCATGAGCTGACGGTAAGGAATTAAATTTAGAAGCGTAATTATAGAACGGGCTTTAGTGAGTGAAGGAAATTAAGGAAGATAAAGATTCATAGGATAACTTTGCTTAAAGAACATACAATTTAGGGATACATTATATAGAATTTAGGGATACGTTATATCATTCCTGATTGCCTTCCTATTGTAAGACTTGCTTTGTTCAATATATTTAGACCATAATAAATTGGATTTATTATGGTCAACTAGGGTGATCAATTCTTAACTCCCACAAATCTAGGTCGCGTAGATGAAGAGATGGTACCCCCAGGGAAGGGGGTACCACAACCTTAACCGACATTTATGCACGAATTCGAAGTTTTGTTATCTGAGTCCGTTAAGCATGACTAAGTTTGAAAATTAAGATTTAACTTATCTACTATTTCTCTCAGAACCCAGGAAACAATTTTAATTCTAAAGAAATTCAAAAAAAAAAAAAAAAAAAAAGCTTAAATCTCAATGTTTTATGAAAAATAAAATTGTATAGTACTATGAACGAAGAGAAGTGATTTAAAATTAAATGTCCTTGAGACAGCCACTGACTGCCAATAACCAAAGAGCAGCTGCCAGTATGCACACAATTAAACAGAAGATATAACATTTTATTTTTAAAAAATTGGGATCTTTTTTATAAATAACAAAATTCGAAAAGGAACATCACCAGATGTTAAAATATAGGATAAGCAGGTGCAGAAGTAATTTTTGACAGTTGCAATAAAATCAAAACAAAAACTTTGTTCATTGTTTTATTTCTTAATACTTAAATATCCATTTTAAATTTTGTTTTCACTCGTCATAAATTTTAAGAAATATATCTTTCATGATTTTTATACACAGAGACATTAAAGGACCACAAGTTACTTTTGGTTAATCTTTCTAGCTACACGTAGCACAACACTACAATTTTTTAAAAAAGTAAATACTATACTTTTAGTTTAGTTTAGTTTTAGTATATACAACTCTATACTTTTAGTTTTCCTAAAATAATATGATTATAGCAACATTTCTATTTAATTATAGTAATATACTTTAGTATTTTAATTTTTTAATACTGTTAAAAATATTATGTGTTAATATAATACAATATGAAATTTTGTAATCTAAAACGTTTTGCATTTTGACTAGCAGTAGTTGAAAAACTTTTATATTCATTTACTGATTTGCAAATTTTGATTAAAAGCTTTTGGGGTAAGTTACTTTTTTAACTGTTAAATTTCTCTATCGGAATTTTATTTTTAACATATTACGTAAGTATTAACAGGAATTTATACTACAATACAAATTACCTTTCAATAAGTAAATCAATGAACCTTATTAAATACTTTGTCTTGCTCCATAGATTTACCAAATGAATGGTTAATTTTGCCCATTTCCCTCCATACTTAGAATATTTAATAAAATATTTCTGAAACCATTAATATATATGAAAACTAGGCGCACAATCCCAGTTTCCTTCAAAGCATTTGTCAGCATTTTAGAGTTTTTATTTTAATTTTTTTTTCTAACAATACTGAGTAAAATCAATGGGTGTCTTTGTTATTCATACTATTACTATTAATTTAATTTAAATAGCTACCTGTAAATAATATTTTTTGATAATATATTCACATCTCATTTATGTAATATTTTATTCCTTATTATGGCATTTTTTTTAGATTACTTATACCAGAATAATGGGCAACGGTCCATATTGTATGGTTACGGATTTTACTGGCGTATAGTGACAACTTTTATATGTTTAGATGCTATTAAATGTTTGTTTCTTATTTCATTTCATGTAATTTATAGTTCACTTAATGGAATCGATTAGAATACATAATTTGTAATTATTTGAAGCTTTTAATACAGTCAATATTTATTAGATAATAAACAAGAAATATTTATAAGAAAAATTTCTTTTAATAATTTAAAATTTTTACTTATACTTATATTTATAGTTTCTCTTGAAATACTCCAGCGTTTTGGTGCGAATATTTTTCTCGTGGTGTATAATTTTTATGTAAATTATCCGTGATATATTAACAATTTGACAAAAATTGTGTCATAAAAACTTAATTCAGGCACAACAGAAAAGTTGTATTAAAAATGCTTCATCTAATGAGGAACCCTGTGTGACCTTATATAAATATTAACATTCTGCAGTACATCATACTTATAACATAATTTTTGTAACAATTGAGATTGGAGGTAGTCATAGTAAAATCTTTTCTTGTATTTCTATAATTAACAAAAATTAACAAGTCAATATTAATTATCTAAAGGAAATTCACAGTAATAAAACGTTTCTGATCTCTGTATGTTTCCATTTTCTCTCCACTCTGTTGATGAAGTCCCTGAAGGTGACTACTTTTTCAAAACTGCGATTTTTAAAAAGTATATAAATGAATAACTTTTTGCTATTTAATGTCAGTTGAATTAGAATACACATATAAAACTGCTTTAAGAATATTATTACAAGAATAAATTGTTTACATGCAAAAAAAAAAAAAATTTAAAAATGGCAAAGCATGAAGAAAGAATAACGTATTTCAAAGCATTCTCCTTTTACGCAAAATGCTTCTATAATAATAGTATTTTGCCTATATATAGCTAGCACTTCTATACCGAGGTTGAACTAATGTTTTTGAAAAATTCACATTATTTTCAATTACGATCAATTGAAAAAATATAGGTGATTATTTGTTCAAATTTTTCAATTCTGGTATAATGAAATATGTGTATGTGAATATAATTCCTCATTTAAATTATATTTTTCAAGAATCCTGGCTCAGGCTCTTAGTCTTAGCTATATATACGCAAAATATTATTATAACAGAATTCTATTTCCAAATTTTGCCAAATAAGTGCATTTAAATAATTTTTTAGTGTAATAACAATTGTTAAACAGTTTTATATGTATATTTTAATTCAGTTAACACTAAATATAAGAAAATCCATCTATACGCGTTTTCAAAATCATGATTCTGAACGTAGTCAGCCACCTTAAGAGGACATCATGGTTTTGTTAAAAATGAGCTTGTAAAATACATACGCATGTCACTTCTTTATTTATAAATAAGAAAAAAAATTACATTGCTTTTCTTGGAAAATAATATGACGATTCATTTTTAATTTGTTGTTTTTCATTTAGGCTCCGTATTCAGCTCCCACACCCATACCATTTGGTAAGTATTACTCTTTCTGGATTATAGAATTGATGAAAAATATGTTCAAACTATACCTAACATAAAAAATAAGATCGAAACTCACGGGTACGCGTTATACGTCTGAGGTGCAAAAATGATAGTTTTAAAAATAAAGAAAAAAAATGGGCTTGTAAAAAAATTAAATTTCTACATATGCATTTGGCTTCCTTTTATAATTTTTTTCCCTTCTAACATCCACTCATTCCTCTGTCGTTTTAAATTTGCTTTAAATGAGTTATTAATACACATATCTAAAGGCTGAACTAATGTCGTTCATCCACCTAGAACAGTGATTCCCAATGTAGACTATATAGACCCTCAGGGGTCTATGACGACTTACAAGGGGTCCATGTCAGTAAAATAATAATTTACGGGTCCATGAAGTGTCTACCTATGATAGAGACTCCCATCTCATTCAACCAAACCGAGACTTTAATTTTAAAAGAAAATGTAATCAAGGGGAAACTAAATTTTATTTATTTAACAGATTCATATACTAAATTTAATGAAGTTAAGAGTAGTTAGAAAGCTAAAATCTTATTTTTTTGGCAATTTGAGATTTTTACATTTTCAAATTGTATAGATTTTAACCTTTCTAAAAATACCTTGCTTTAACCTCTAGGGTAATTAGAAGCCCTTAAAACCTATTTTTAAAAAGTCGTTAAAACTGGGTCACGCCCATTTGAATGGCGAAAAATGTAAACAAAGTACTTTTTTTCTTAAAAGTGGAAAGTCTGATATAAACCAAAAGTATTTTTTATTGTAAATTGAGCCTTTTATTTTTTTATTTACTAGCCGATTAGAAGCCTCACTGTATACATTAAAATCAATTGATCTCCCAATGTAAATTTTGATGTTCGATGTACCTTTTCTGAGAAGCTACTGTTCATAAGCATGTAAATATTGCATGATATACTTATAATGATGGCTAATATATACTAAAATGAGCTTTTTGTAAAAAAAACTCAAAAATTAATTACAAATTTTTTTATGTGACAAATGGGTCAAATTTCGCAATGTTTGATAAAATATTTCATAAATTATTAAAAAATTCAAAATTAGCTAAGAGCTCATTTCAGTATAATGAAAAAGGTGCGTTTTAATTGTATGAAAAATTTCAAGCATGTACATATAACAGATTTGAGAAAAGGTACATCGAAAACAGTCAATTTAACATTGTCAGTATAGAGAGAGAGAGAAAGGTTTCCAACTCCTCTTAATTTGCACAGTTACAAGGTGACAACATGTATGTAATTAAAACAAGGGCCATCATTTAAGTTTTTCTTGCCAGAATTAAGCTGAAAGAGTATAATATTGGACGTCGCAAATTTTCCCAGTTTCTCATTTTATCACAGACATTCTGCCAGGATAATGTTTTTTGGACCTACGTTCATTTAAATGCCCTCTATTCAGATTTTAAATCTAGGTTTGAGAAGGCTTTGATTATGGCAGACAAAAAAAAATACTGGGTACTACTAACCGAGAAAATTTAAAATTAAACTCGACAAGATTGATGCCAAATTCTGAAAATTTGTTATTGACACGCCAGATTCATTTCTCCTATTTAAAGCCTTTTTGTTTGTAGCTCAATTATTTTATGTATCATTAAAGTGAAATTTAAAATTAATTAACATGTTTTTCTTAAGATATCCGACTACGTTCGGAACCATGAATTTGCAAAAGCGTATAAATGGATAATATTTATGATATTTAGTGTCACTTAAATTAGAAAATGTATATAAAATTGTTTTAAGAATAGTATTACAATAACAAATTATTTAAGTACAATATTTTAACAAAAAATGAGCATAGAATGACCCATTTTCAAAATATTCTCCTTTTGTGAAAAATGCTTCTATTATAAGAATATTTTGTCTGTTTATAGCTCAGACCTCTGTACAGAGGCTAGCTAGAATGTTTGAAATATATAACTTAGAAGTGGGTTTATCCATGTCTTACGACAACAGAGGGGAGAAATTTTAAGAAAAAAAAATGCCGATAATTATTTCAATGGGTTGTAACTCTGAAACGAATGTGAATTTTTCAAAAATCATAGTTGAGCCTCTGTACAGAGGTATGAGCTATATACAGGGAAAATATTATTATAATAGAAGCATTTTTCACAAAAGAAGAACGTTTTGATAAAAGGTTATTTTAAGTTCATTTTTTGCCGAAATATTGTACTTAAATAATTTTTTTTTGTCAAAATGTCCTTAAAACATGTATTCTAATCTAAATGACACTAAATATCATGACAATTATCCATTTATGCGTTTTTTTAAATCACGGTTCCGAACTTAGTCGGATACCTAAAGTTTTAAACACTATATTTCACTACAGTAAACAATTTTAATCTTTTAAAGTAGCTCTGTACTCTGTATCTCTGTATGAGTCCGAAAAGTTAACCTCTGATCTAGATTAAGCATCATCTGCACTTGGTCAGTAATTTATTCATATTATCCGTTAGATGGGATCTGAACATGTTCCATACTAAGGCTTTCTGAATTCTTTAAAACACCTGGTTGCTTTCACCAAATATTTCTTATCCACAATTTTACACCTTTTTTCTTCCATCCATCCTTTTCTTGCACATGAATAAAGATACCTTCCGGGAAATTAATCTTCGGCATCGGTTTTCGTTAAAAAATCATCACGGGTTTTAATGCTGTTGTCTCCTCTAAGTAAAAGAACACTACGATGAAGTGAGACATTTCTGTTTTTGCGGAAAGCGTTTTTGTCAAAAGATAAAGGCAATTGCATATGCACATTTCAGTGTTTCTTTGTAGGAAATGAGAATGTGTTATATGGCGATTGCACACACACATACACACAAATGCATTTGTAAAGTATAGGTGAGATGAATACTCTGGAATATAAGGCAATGGCTAATTATAGATTCAGGTAGGCATTTAAACAAAACACTGATAAACCAGTAAATGAACATGATTGCTTATTGTTCGTTTCGGAAGAGTCATATATTCAGTTAAGACAAAACCCAAAGCTCTTCTTCAGGAAAGAGCAAAGTACAGCCTTTAGGAGAAAGCACCAGTACCGCACGAGCGTGGGTGGATTTTCGCAATGTTGTGCACACACACGAGGAAAATATAATTGGAAAAAAGAAGAGTGTGAGTGAATGTGGGGCTAAGGTGCGCCAAACAATGGTTTAAAGCAGGGGTGGGCGAACTTTTCCAGTGTATGGGCTTAAGCTAAGAAAAAGGTCTACAATATTTATTATAACTTAACAATAAATACGAAATGTGTATTTATCTGCATAACCACAATAAAAAAAAACTTACATTTTTAAGGCAGTGTTTAAAGTAAACCGAAAAATGAAAACATAATAAGAATAACCACAAATATTATACTATCAAATGATGTATTTACTACGAAACAATTCAAAATACATTAAAAATTAAAACATTTTCGCCTTAAGTTAGTTCTGATAGTTATAATCAGTAAAAGACTTAGTCTGTGTGTGCATACTGTCAGCCAATCTTAAATATTTCGGTATATAATCACTAATTGCTAACCGGTCACCCCAAAATGTCTTGGTGGTCGACTTAATGCCCACTTCCCTGGTTTAAAGAATGTAAATTTTTTAAAAAAAGGTTTTTTCCCCTATTTACTTCATCTTTTTAGAACTAAAATGCCCTTTTCAAATAAAATTAATTTTTTAAAAAGTGTAAATTCACCTTATACAATGCTGCCATTATACATATTTACACCATTTAATTTCTGGACGAGGAATATATAGGGTGAACCAAAAGTCTTAGCCTAGTGATAAATATTCTTTGTGTTTAAGCTATTATAATTAGACATATGTTTTATTCGATATATTGTAAGTATTATTATAATTTTTATAAGACCATTTACCTCAGTAAATTTCAATGCATACCCTTTGGGTAGCTCAGAGAATGTTTAAGCGGTATTCCAGTTCCCGCCAAGTGTTTAATTCAACAGTTGCTTCTCTCACAACATGCCTACCACTTCTAGGAAGATCCTTAACGCTGTCTACTTCTTTAAACATTTCGTACCATCACTTTATTGATTTTGCACCAGGAGATTTGCTTCTATAACAACGTCGAAATTTATACTGAACATTGATGGATGATTTTGTTTCGTCAAACCAAAGCGCGCTGACGTCATTTCAGCAAAAAACAATGCCTTATAAATGTTCCTCAGTCACTTTCGAAGGAGCATTCGTGTCATGTACTGCGCAATAAAACTACTAAAACTGACTTATCCAATAATACTACAGTCATATTATTATATTAAAAGGCTATTTTGTAATGAATTTTTATAAACAGGGCAAGACTTGTGATTCATCCTATACTATACGTGGATCTAATAATATAAGCATTAAAATATTTTGAAACAATATTGGATAAATTCCACAAAAAAATTGCGCGAATAATTAGAAAGTAAACTTAATTTGTATAGACATTTAATTTACGTATAATAATACTTTAAATTTTGTGTGCATAACAGAATTTCAATTTGTCAATTGAAAGGAATTAAAAATAATACAAAAGTTTCAATTTGTACAGCTTGATTAAGGTATTCGACTACGTTCGGAACCGTGATTTTAAAAAAGTGCTTAAATGTATAATTTTCATGATATATAGTGTCACTTAGATTAGAATACGTGTATAAAATTGTTTTGAGGACATTTTGACAAAAAAAAATTATTTAAATACCATATTTCGGCAAAAAATTAGAATACCTTTCTTCAAAAGGTTCTCCTTTTGTGAAAAATGCTTCTATTATAATAATATTATGCCTCTATATAGCTCAGACCTCTGTACCGAGGCTCAACTATGTGTGTGTGTGAGTTTTGAAAAATTCACATTATTTTCAGAGTTACAACCCATTGGAATAATTATCAGCGTTTTTTTTTTTTTCTTAAAATTTCTCCCCTCTGTTGTCGTAAAACATGGATAAACCCACTTCTAAGTTATGTATTTCAAAAATTTTAGTTGAGCCTCTGTACAGAGGTCTGAGCTATATACAGGCAAAATATTATTATAATAGAAGCATTTTTCACAAAAGGAGAAAAAGGAGAATATTTTGAAAATGGGTCATTCTATGTTCACTTTTTGTCAAAATATTGTACTTAAATAATTTTTGATTGTAATACTACTCTTAATACTACTCTTAAAACTATTTTATATGCATTTTCTAATCTAAGTGATACTAAATATCATAAATATTATCCATTTATACGCTTTTACAAAATCACGGTTCCGAACGTAGTCAGATACCTTAAAGGGTGATTTGAAATTTTGGATGAAGAATTTTTAACTTTATTTTTTATTAATAATTATTAATTTCTCTGAACTAGTTATAAAAAATTTAGAAATTAATATATAACAGTCCTGAAGCTCGTGAACTCTTTCTTTGTAATTTGGCTGTCTTCTAGGCATATAATTGAATCAAAGGTGTTTCTTTTTTCTGCTTAAAGTTCTTGTATAGAAGACTTGGTGAAAATTATTATATAATTGAGGTCACCAATATACCTTACAACATAACCATTACAGTGTGTAATCAAATCAAGAAAAATAAATTCGATTGCTTGACATACACAACATATTGTTTTGCGCGTTATCCCTACAAAACTTTACGTAGAACTTTTTTAACTGCATGTTTTACAATCAAAATTAAATTTTTTTTTAAAAAAAAGTTTTATTTTCCACAGGCATGGATGCTTTTAAGAAAGGCTGGTACACGGAAACCGGATCACTGTACTCTGATCAAGCGTTGTCAATGAAAGTAGAAAAAATTTTGTATCATAAAAAATCAAAATATCAAGATATACTGATATTTGAAAGGTAAAACTTCCCTCTCACTTTCTCGAAATTTTTCTATGCAGAAAAAAGTTCATTTTTCGTATTACTTTAATTATATCAAAATATTCTGTAGAATTTTTTTTTTTTGAAGAAGTGAAATCGATGTTTAAAAGTAAGCAATATTGGTAAAAAATTCCTCCAAAGCTTGTAAAATTATATTCAAACTAATAGCAAACTAATAACTCAAACTAATTGAAAACAAACAAACAATTAATATAAAAAAAGTGTTATGTCAGTTCCCACTTAGGTCAAAAAAGGAAATTTTTATTCTAGTTTCTTTTTATTAAATAAATGCAATTAACATAAATATGTATATACATATGACAGAATCAAACATTAAGCGGCAAAATAGAAAGCTATTTTTTTTTTTTTTTTGCACAATTTTCCATTTTCTTTTCTATACATGGTGTTGGATAATTATTTTTATATTTGTTACTATTTATTCATAAAAAAATTTAATTATTCCAATAAAATGGTACAGTAAGAAGAAATCACATTCTCAGAAACCAGATGGGATTCGAACCCGTGATTTTTGGATCAGAAGTTCAACGCTCTATCCATTGCTATACAAGAACACAATAAGAGATTTTCTTTTTATATATGGTGTTAGACTATTATGTTTGTTTGTTACTGTTTATTGATTAATTAAATTTAATTAATTAATAAACATTTGAAAACACTGTATTAACATCAAGTGTCATCCACTACAAAATTTAAAAAATGTATTTAAACTTGAGTGGACGAATAAATGGTATTTTATTGACGAGTTTGAAAATTATAGCAAGATATGTATATATATCTATATATATATATAGGGAGAGTGTGAACTAATAGTAGGAACTGAATGAAAAAGACTCATGGAAAGATCTTATAATGTTATTGCCATGGTTACCCAAAAAGAAGCTAATTGTTACTTGTAAATGTGCCTCAAGGATATGCATGTTATTTTCACTGTGACATTTCATCTCATTTCTCCCTCGGAGAACGACTATTTTGATCTAAGCCCGCTGTTCAACACGGGTTACTTCCATCTCACACGACACTCACCAACTGACTGATTTCACAGCCCTCGCTGCACTACTACCAGCTATCACAGAGACATACGTTGTTCTACATACACACTATGCCTGCAGAACTTCCATACGACACATATACGTTTGTGATCACATATCTACAAGAAAAAAAATAGTTGCCATGATTTATGCACCAACCCTCGTATTTTAAATAAAAAATGCAGGGTCCCAATGATTATACACGATTATCATCATGATAATGTCATATTATTACAATGAATAAAATTATGTATTTACATTAACTATAACCTCTCTTGAGCTGTCTCGCTAGCAGTGAGGTCATGGTCACGAACTAGTGGTTGTAGAATCATGATGTCACGGAAGACTCGTGTAGCTCAACTAATGTGCATTAAATCTGTTGAAGCCCAAAGTCTTCCTGTTAGAAAGGTGTAGAAATTTAGAGAGCTGGTTTAGAAGGGTAGTTGAGTTTTATGGTTGATACATGGGTAATGATGGTTGGGTCATATGTCATCCTCGTTATTGGATCACAGTTCAAAATTACAAGATCTGTCTCTCGTCAATAGTCCTTGTTTTGCCACATAAAAAAATAGTGTGACATTAAAACAGTCGTGTTTTTCTTGTTGATATAAAAGAAAAAATTTAAATCAGAAGAAAATGTGTCACATTTGAATCATTTCAAGAAAAAAAATGAGTTCAAATGTAAACCAAAATATATTCAGTAATCAAAAATCGTATTGAGGATAATTTATTATTTTCACACATATTCCAAAAATCGAGAATCGGCATTTGTATAATTTACGTAAGATATACTTTTATGAAATAACTTTCGAGGTATTTGTACTCTGAGATACTTTATGGCATTATTTACCACCAAATTTCAATTTTTTTCCATGTTAACACTTTATATTATTATAATATTTCATTAGATACAATATATTGTTAAATAAATAAAATTAAAAAGGTCAACAAAATTTAACGATAGTCATCGGTAGCAAAATATTTGCAACTACATTTTTCTGCTTAATTAACACAGTGAAACTTTTATCATTTTTATCAAAACATCGACTTGTTTTTTAGCACTATATTTGGCAGAGTTCTGGTTCTTGATGACAGCGTCCAATTAACTGAGTTTGACGAATGCTCTTATCAAGAAATGATCAGCTTTCTTCCCCTGAATTCTCATCCAAATCCCAAAAAGGTTCGTATGGAAGAACTTATTTCTTTGAAAAACTGAGAGAATTCAATGAGCTAACTTCATGTGACATCATAGTTACATAGTAGCTGCAATCGCGTGTTTTCAACCAATCAGTTCATAAATTCCTGCGACGTCATAATCACATGATAAATGCAATCCCGTGTTTCCATCCAATCAGTACAGCCATTTCAATGTTGCCAACTTTTACTTTTCATGATAACTTTCTTTTAAAATGTACATATTTGTCAACAATATTAACCTACATAGATAAACTAAAGTATAATATAAGAATTTATTTTTAAATTTCGAAAAACTCTTTTTAAAGAATCTTAATATTTGAACATCTTTATCCAATAAACAAATTCGAAATTTTATCCACATTTTACAACAGGGTCAAGTCTAATGTCAGTTTTGAATTCAATGGAGAGCACGTGATTACCTTTGTCATGTGACCGTCATGAATTTATCCCATTACAAAGTGAAATCTAAAAAAAAATTTAATTTGTTTTTTAAACCTTTTTTAATTTCGTCATTCCCCAAATTATGAATTATAAAAGGAATGTCTAATTAAAACCTTTCTCTTTGTTACGTTATAAAAGCAAATTAGTAAGAATAATAATACAGTTTTTTTAAATATCATTAATCAGTACTAATAAATCAAATTGATACATTTTAGTACCGTTGAATTATTTAAGTTGAAAATGTTTTACTACTTTGAAAATATCCAATTGTGGAACATTTCACTACATTGTTTCAATATCGTGGATACATTTGCTTATTCTCGATGAAAATCATGAAAATAATTTTTTTTTTCATTCAGGCACATATAAATACATTGCATATTTCACATATCGAATGGGGTTTGCAGAAACATTTCGCAACATCCTCAAATTTCCACTGAAGTCCAAAGGGAGATTTTCGAAGATAAACATAGCTTCTTCTCTGTTTAGGTCTGGTGTTCCAAGAATGTCTGAAATAAAAAATAGGCAATATTCAAATAGTGAAAACTAAAATACATATTTTTCAAATAGCAATAACTTTATTCAAGCTTGCTTACTGATTGTCGTCATCGAACAATAGAGGCTTGTAAGCAAAACGAGTTAAGTCCAATGAGAATATTTACTGTAGGAAAATAGAAGCCTATTTATTATATTACCGTGATTCTACATACTGTTATTAAACCTCTGCATAATATTAAATTTGTGGTGATTTAACTGCACGGCGTAGGTTTCTGAAAGCTGTCCATGAGAGAAGAAGACAAAGAAAAAACAATTATTAACTTCTGAAATGAATAAAAAACGTTTAGTATATGTACCAAAAAATATAAATCGTAGACTGCTGAAGGCTGGGAGAATGTAATTTTTAGAGACGAAACCCGTATATTTCTGCAAGTTTTTAAAGAAAATATCGTGAGAAGAGGTGACGATACACGATACGATGATTACACGATATTTGTATAATATAATTTGCAAATATTAAAATCTACAAAAAGGATTATAAACTAGATATATCTTTTATGGAAAATTTTTAAGAATTTATGCATATTACTTTCCATAACATTTCAGAAAACAGGGATCAACACATAGTGAGACAATACAAGCTGTACAAACGTGTTTTGTCTCATGTTCTTTAGTAGAGCACAAAAGGCAATTTGTAGATGTTTTTTTTTGTAAAGTTGGCATAGAGTCACTAACTCTCCTTAATTGTCATTACGTCATCTGGAACAGTTGTCTTGCTGCTCGGGCAACGTACAAGCTTTCCTTTGCGTTTATCATTCAGAGATCAATTATCGTGCTAGCCGAAGTGGTACCAGTACAAATCATAGGAGGAAAACCACTTCCCATCAGCATTTAAAAACTGATGAAGTTGGAGGGAAGTATACTTCCCATGAACTTATAAACTGTTTAAATATCGTGATGCAGTTCCTTTTCATCATGTGGACATTTGCATAAACGACTTTGGAAGATGAAGGAGAGCTTGCTAAAAGAAGTATTGTAAAATTGATAGAATCATACAAAACGATGGGAATATGAGAATGAGGGTGAAACTCACACCAGTGCTTCTCAAACTTTCAATAATGGCGACCCAATATTCAATCATAATTTTCATCGCGCCTCCTTTCCTTACAATACAATAACAATGCATTGAATTCAATAATACTACACTTTGACGCTAAAGCTACAATACGATTTTAACCTTTTAAGTGCCACCAGCGTATATAAACGTCTTGCTCGCTCAAAGCGGTAATTTTCCCGGACGTACATATATACATATGTCTTTCTGAAGTACCATCTTTTCTGTGCACTGCTATCCACAAAATTATTCTAAAGGCTTTGGAATGCAATAAAAGGACCATGGCAGTGTTTGTGAAGGGTTTACTTGTTTCAGAGGATTTGTTTATTTA
>BMAV01014092.1:0-17286 GCA_019973955.1 Trichonephila inaurata madagascariensis
CCTGTATTATTTACGAATCATGTTAGGATTAAGGATAAATTGGCTTCAAAATTTCCCAAATCTTCGAATAAAGAATTAATTGATTAATTGAATTTTCGTTCAATTATACTCTAACAATGCCAGCTCCTACGTTAATGAATATTTATCCATGATGTTTAAAGATCTGAAAGATCTTGAATAATCTGCATTCGAAACCAAGAGATTAAAACTGATTGTACGTCACAATTTGATTATGAATAAAAGTACAAACATCACTTGTTTAAAGTATCTCTGATCAGTTTGAGAGTAGTCGAATAAATGATTACTTGGACGATGATATTATCAAGAACTAGCCATTCATACTTTAATTTATACCTATAATCATTTAAATGATCTTTTCATTGTGTAATTTGATTTAGGAAATTCTAAAAGCATTTTCGGCTTTGAGAAATTCTGGTATAAATACTTCTATAAACAACTAATAATATATATATGACATGTTTTGTGAGTCAGAAACAGACTTAGTTTTTAAAAAGGAACTTTATTTGATAAAAGTTAGACATCATCTGACGCTAAGAGGCAGAGAGGAAAACGAATGCCACCGAAAATCTTAAGTGGGTTAACACTTAAGACGCCGATCGCGAATTTCAAGAGTGCACTTGGAAGTTAATGCTGACATATAGAGCTATTAAATACAACGATCCTGAATTAGACATGTTTATTGTCTATGCCATATGTCCGGAAGAAATAAAATAAATGGGTAACTAGTTTGATAATTGAAGAGGTAATGATAAAAAATAAAAGTTAAGTGCTAGATAGGGAATTTAATTTTTAATCTAATTTAATTATATATATATATATATATATATATATATATATATATATATATATATAAAATAAAGTGTCCAAAATACTTATGTGCAACAAGTTTTGCACTGAAAGTTAAATTATCGTTATTTGCTGTTCAGTAATTTTTTTTCAGTTAAAAAAAGATAATGTAAGCAAACTCTAGATCAGTGCTTCTCAAACATTCAATATTCGTGACCCAATATTGAATCATAATTTCATCACCCTCCCATAAAATAACAATGTATTGAATTCAATAATACTACATCTTGACGCTGAAGCTAAAATACACATTAACCCCCTAAGTGCCACCAGCGTTTATAAGCGTCTCACTCAGCCAAAGTGTTAAATGCCCCAGAAGTATATCTGAACTACAATCTACTCTGTGCACTGCTATCCATAAATGTTTTCCGGAGGCTTTGGAATACAATAAAATGACCTTGACAGTGTTTGCGAAAGATTTACTTATTTCAGAGAAGGTTTTATTCATTTATTCATTTTCACCCCCCCCCCTCCCACCAAAACACATCAAATACGTGCACCTATGTGTAAAACGGAGACATTGGGGATCGAGTTCGGTAACTTTTAATCGGCAGTTTCGGGATTAATTATAAACCGTGCCTATTAACAAAATAAGGATTGATTTTTGTACACATTTTATATATGACCATCCCATGGAATCATTGGCCATTATTAAACTTGTTCCTAACATAGTATTGTTAAATTAATTATAACATACATTGTGCAGCACTGATACAATTATAAATGCTGTGGCTGAGTTTAGATTATTGACTAGAAATGACTGCCTACGTGCTCATTTGTATTTTTTTTTCTGACTGACTCCCTCTTTTGCGTTCTGTGTGCTTCTGGACATGTCATAGACGCTTCTCATCTAGACGAGTGCTCTGCACTTAAGAGTTTGGACTATAATAAGAAATATTGGAGAGCTCTTTGCCTAATGACCCGATGGTCAATGGCCTGGCATTTGATAAATAAACAATATCGGAAGCACTTACACAGTAGGAACCCTATTGGACAAAAAGAAAGTCGAATCGTCTTGCAATAGGACCATATCCATTACCTCGTCCACGTCTCTCACGTCTGGCACGATTGTAAAAGTTTCAAAATTGTCTGTACTTTAGGATGTCCTACGAAAGGTCCTACGTATACTGCGAAATGATAGCAGAAGAGGCCTGCGAAATCACTGGCAATACCAGAAATTCTCACATTTGCCCATTTCTTTGTACCAACCGTCTTTGCTCTTTTTGGTGCATGGTTTATTTGTCTAGGTAGTCAGTCATCTGCTGATATTTAGAAATATGGAGCATTTTTTCCTTTTCTCAGTTTAATATCCTTTCCCCTCATAAAACTGTCTAATGAAATTACCACCATTGGAAACGGTTTCTTATTTTCTGCTACTAAACATATTTTATTAGATTAGAACTTCTCACATTTGCCCCATTTCTTTGTACCAACCGTCTTTGCTCTTGTTGGTGCATGGTTCATTTGCCTAGGTAGTCAGTCATCTGCTGATATTTAGAAAAATATGGAGCATTTTTTCCTTTCTCAGTTTAATATCCTTTCCCCTCATAAAACTGTCTCTTCAATGAAATTACCACCATTGGAAACGGTTTCTTATTTTCTGCTACTAAACATATTCTATTAGATTAGAAAAAAAAATTCCGTAATGATTTCAGAGGCAGAAATAACATCACAGAATTGCAAATTTTTTTTACAGGTTTCTTCTCTATACTCAAAGTTTGACAACAGCTGTGCCTCATTCATCATTTGTTTCTGCTGGATGAGGTGCAGCTACCTTGAAATTTGCAAAAATTTCTGGCTTCTTTTTCTTTTTGTTGCACTTTTATATATAGTGCCCCATTGTGTATAATAATCTTTCAATTTATTTGTACTTTTCTCATGTCAAATGAATTTCACTGACTAACATACATTCCATGTTTTATGTATATATGAAAGCTGTTCGCAGAAACATTACTTATCAGTTAATATTACATATTCGAATGCTTGCTACAATGTAAAGCTTTGTTTAATATAAAAGTATATGTGGATATGATATCCGTAGAATTTCTGGTATAGTTAATTTCTTTGCTTTTGTCTTTGTTTAAAATACATTTTTTATTCTAAAATGTCCCTCTTCCAAATCCATTTATAGTTTTGTGATGAAAATGTATGAAATATATGTATATACACATCAAACTTCCATCTACCCTCCATTGAACCAATAATGGTTCCATTGAACTAAACATTTATAAATATTAATATTTAAAGACGAAAATATAAAGATAGAGGTCTAATGGGGTGTTTAAGATCAGCCTCATGCCAAAAATTAGTAAAATGAGAGACCACTTGAAATTTGTAATAAAATAAAATGAAGAAAAGTGTAATGATTCTATATCTTATTATTAGGATAATTTGAAGCATCCGATTCAATTTATTGTTTCAGAAATTAATGCTAAAGGGGAAAAGAACAAAAGGTCATTCGTTTCTGTAAACCTGTAAGTGTGTGAAATATTGTGAATAAAAATGAGTCTGGATCAGCATAATCTCTGTAATTTCTCTTATTTGATAATGCATATCAAGTAAGTACAATATTGATTTAAATTTGATATCGTTCTACTGTTTACCATTTTGTTTTATTTTATTTGAAAGCAAAACTTAGCTTTGTACTTCTCGAATTGTGGGGCGCCCCCCTAGGGTGGCGTGATAACCCTAGGTGGGGGCACAAGTATATCAAAAACAAAAGATTATTTTAAAAAAATATTTATTTACTGAAAGGAAGCAATACAAAGTACATTCTAACATAATAAAAAACAAAATATATATTTGTATTCATATAATACATTTAGAAATGTATCAGCCCTTTTGTACAATGTGTGTATATATATATATATATATATTTAATAATTAATTTCACTAAACTAAGTTAAGAAAAAGTTTATTAATCTCCATTGATACATGAGCTTATTATGTATAATACTATATAGAAAATTTAGTATTGTAGCTTTACCTCAAAGTATATTATTATTGGATTCATTACATTGTTTTTATACGGAAGATTGGCGCGATGAGAATTATGATTGAAAATCGGGTAGCAACTATGGAAAGTTTAAGAAGCACTGTACTAATACTTTGATTATTCTGAATTTTAAAGGTTCTACTTTATGATATTTGGAATATAAATGTATACTTGTTAATATTTAAAAGAAAGGAAGGACATTTGTTTAAATAAAAGGAATTTTGTTCCTAAATATTATGATCAATAAAAAACATGTGTCAACCATTAACATGTGCATTATTCATCATTTCATTCGAATCACAAGATAAATGAGTACTTTTGGGAACTTTTAAAGTTTGCTGTAATGAAATGTGTCTTATGGTTTACTGTCATATTTTCAAAATGTTGAAGGAATAATTTAGCTCCATTTTAAGCTACTCTTTAAAAGAAATTGGAGCTTACAGTTCTACATTAAGGATATAATTGGGGATTAGGACTATTAAGAATTCACAAAGAGCGCAGTATATTTTTCACGCGCACTTACAAAATATTTAAATATGTATTTCCATTCTCCTGTCTTTTCTTCAACAAGAAAGAAAACTATTTTAGCTACAAACGTTTCCATTATATAAAAACACTTTTTTTTAAGGATTTTTCTTTAAAAAGTTCAATTGCAGCATTTGTACTTTGATTTAGAGAAAGTACTCTTCCACATTAAATATTTTATACCTTTACCATTTCCCCTAAATCTGTGAAGAATAAATTATGTGCAGAAACTTGTTTGATCATTTTTTTCCCGAGAAAATTAATTTCGGTGAAAAAAAACCAAGTGATATAAAATGCCTTAAAAAACAATTTTTTTTCGTAGCTAAATAATTGCAAGAACACACGTTTTCCCACTTTACCTTGTAATTTATTCTGATCGAAAAAAAAATCTGCTCACACAATTATTATTTACAAGATGGAGTTTTTCTACGAGTGTTTTAATGGGTTTTTTCTTTAATGGGTTTTACAAAAAGTATGACAAAAAATTACCAAATTTTTTTATTGCATTTATCTTAGGCGTGATTAGAAAATTTTATGTTGCTTTGTGATTCCTTTTTTTAAAATAATTATTCGCATTTAATTCTCTTAATACCATTTGTTATGTGTTGCAAGTTCAGTCTTCCAGTTGCATATTGTTGCATTTAGTTGAAGGTATTGTTTTAAACGAATAATTTTATATGCAGTTAAATGCAACATTTAATTCCATTAACTCATAAATTTCGAATGACCCTAAACTTTAAAATTTGCTTGTTTCGAAATAGAAATCTTTCAAACATATGTAAATGCATAATAGATTTTATGTAAATATATATTCACTTTGTTATTAGAAATATTGCGGTCATAGTTAGTTATCGACTCACGCACCAAAAGTTTTGAAAATAATTAGCTGAATTTGTTGTGCTCTGTATATCAGAAGTGCTTTAACCTTCAAAGTTATCAAACAATGTTTTATTACAAAATTTACTGCCTATTATGCGAATATAATCATTGCTTTTAAGCAATTTCATATAATAATTAATATAAAATGCTCTAATTTTTGTGAAAAATAAAATATGTCGTATTCTGAAGATCATTTCAAAAAGGAATATAAAATAATGCATCAAAATTGAACAAATGAGAATTTATTCATAAGTTTTTTCTACAAAAATGACCCCGTTTATGTATTTTTTTTAAAAAAATTTTTACTAATTTTTTCCCATTTTAGTAATAATAATTTTATTTTCTCTTATTAATTTCAGCATTTTTCTTAAAAATATCCTAAATAAATCCAAAAACCCCATAAAATCCACATATTTCCTTTTTTTTTAAAAAAAAAAAAAAAGTTGCAAGTAGTGGGATACCTTAAGCGTATACCGGTTACAATTCAAATCTATTTATGCAATGATTTTGCCAGTTATGGCAATAGTTACCTTACTAATCAGTTATAAATAATCCCTAAGTTAAATCAAAACGCAGGGATGCTTTCCTTTTTAAATAGATTATACAGCAAGACTTCTAAATACCATTAATGCTTCAATTAAATTACCAAATGTTACTATAATTTTAATATGGATGAATTCAAAGCCAAGCAGAAAGTGGAATGAATTTTCATTCGACGATCATTCACATTATATGTACCATTTGGTGAAATTCCACTCATGCTGTTCCAACAGGAGAAGCGTGAGATTACAGAATACATTGGAAAAATAAAAAAAAGGAGTACTTGATCTCTTAAGCTTTATCCAATCTATCAGAATCCATCACGAGTGTTAAGTTATAATTCTCGAACACTCTCCATCTCCATTTTACAGATCCAAGCTTTTACGCATTGGATGGAAATATTTCAGCTTCTGACAATTTAAAAATAGATCAATTTGTTTTATTTTTAAGTCTTGAAATATAAAAAATTTCAATTTTCTTTTAAGAAGGATATACAAGATGAAGTATCATATTCTGGAAATACTTTTTTTTCTGGGTTGAACTTTGTTAAATACGACTCAGATTTTCAAGAGAATTTTTGAATAGAAATTAGAAAAGAATAACATGTTTAATATAATAGACTTCTTGAAAAAGTGAATAGGAAAAAGTTATGCTTCTGTCCACTAATTTAAAAATTGATGTGTTTCTATGAGTTACAATACTTTGTTTGAGTTTATCAATATTTCCTACGGTGATTTTAACATCCTATTTACTAAATAATATATTCATATTTTAACTTAAACAATTTACACTCCCTATTGAATTCTCGAACATACAGGGTGTCCCAAAAATATCACACTCAATCTGCACAGCCAGATTCCTCGTTGAGAAATTATAAAAAAAGAAATGCTCAAATAACTGCACTGTACGATTCATAGTTTACGATTAAAATAGGGTAAATTATAAAAATGGATGATGATTCAGGATGAGACTCCAGCACATTTCGGCGTCGGCACAATACTACTTGAATGGATTTATTCGTAAACATCTAAATTTATTCCCTGAAATTCCCAATCTACTTTTTCAAACCAACCACAAATGATTTTAGCCTGGTGGCATAGCGCATTGTCATTATGAGAAATTCCATTATATTTTTTATTTTGGTGAAGGGGTGTATATTAAGGCTATGAATGATTGAAAATGATCGTCAAGTAGCCGAAAATAAACATTTCTAATCAGTTATAGGTTCAGGTTGATCACACCTAGTTTATGCCATGGAAGAACAGTTAACATTTACTTAAAACCATTATCAGGTCACACATCTCTTGTTCACAACTGTGTGGCCTGAAGAAGACTGCGCTATACTGAAGCCGTATCATCCACCTTTACCATCTTAAATCCTGATTCTTCTGACCCAGCAACTATTTTCTAGTCATTTACGTTCCAACTGAAAAGTTCGCGAATCCAGTAGAAGAGCTGAAGCTGATGGTGTGTTTTGAATTCGGTCATCTATTGCCATATGTTACCATTATCCAATTTATCTGCATTTTCTTTATGGACATATCTTCCGTATATACTACCCTACATTGTCTGACGGTTGATATTATTTAACGCAGTACTACTTGTAAAGTGATGTTGACTAATTTACGCTAAATTCGAAGGTTTCGTTCCGATCACTGCGTAATTCATGTTGTGAGGTAATACTGAAATATACTCTCTTTACACTACTGGTATTGCAGATTAAGGAATGTTCCTTTCTCAAACAGACTCCAGCTATCATTATGCTTTAAAAGTCCTTTAAATCTCGTCATGCGGTTGTAATCTCATCAGAAAATCTTTTGTACGAATCACTTGAGTACAAATAAAAGCTCTGGGAATGCATTGCCTATTTATACATTTCTTGCGCGAGTTACTGAAATCTGAATATCTGTGCTTTTCAATCCCTCGTTGTTCTAATCCAATATATATTATCAACAAAATACACTGACTTTTTAACAGTGTTTGTTTTATTTCTTCATATAACGAATCTATTTCTGTATTTAAGAATTTTTTAATTTATTGAAGTTAATTTTTCACTTATCTTCTGATTTTTAATTAGTAGAAATTACCCTGTTGAACTATAAATGAAAATCATATTTTGCTATACAAGTATGTTGCACTAACACAGGGATGGGCTAATAGCAGTCCTCAAAGATTTTTTTTGCACTCTTCAAAACAAATAGAAAACCAAATAGATAAAAAATGTTCTCTACATTTGGGACAACATTGATTTGTGAGCAAAATTTACCTTATATGCCAATCAACAAGAGTAAATACTGATTCAAATTCCCTCAAATTTACTGACACGTTTGATGAAAATTTTAAATAACAATTTCATTCATGGTTTCAAAATAACTGTAGAAAAGTGAAGTAGGATACATTTGTGTCTTTAAACTAATTTTAAATAGATAGTATAAAACTACCATCACTTTATATATATATGTATATAAGCATAGAATTGGCTGAATAGTATATATATATATACTATATAGAATACTATATATAATATATATACCATTCTTTGAATTTGGGTCCAGAATCTGGCAACGACTTTTTAATTGCATTCAGATTTAGTCAGGCTGCGTATTTTTGAATGCAATTTTAGGTAAATTACATATTTCTTGTAATGAATTTAAATACTTTATCGATTATTTTCAAAAGGATTTCGTTCAGTAATATTAACAGAAAGAGGGAAGGTGGACAGGCCAAAAAATATGTTAATCCCCACTTTTATGTAAATTATTTTATATAGAAAAGCCGGCCTATGTCAGGAAATATCTGATTCATTGACATCGTTCTATTTATAGACCTGGCAGAAATTTCGAGAAAAATACGCTTTCGTCATAAATCGTGAAATTAGTGGGTTTCTTCTCTAATTTCGAGAAGAATCCAGAGCAGGGGTACTCAAATATTTTTCTTTTAGGCGACATATGTATGTCAGCCATTTCATGCTGGCCGCATACATATGTTAGCTATTTTAGGTGGGCTGCAACATGAGGTATAAAGGGGGTCGATAACATTGGAAATTTAGAATATGGAAAATTGATCAAAATATTATAACTCCAGATTTGATTTTTTTAAATTATTTTTAATTATTTTTTTATTTTTTTTACTTTTGTCACTAACACTTAATTACAAAAATTTAAGAAACACTCCCCCACAATTTTTGCATCACTATAAACGGTTCCATATGATTACCAATAATATAACAAACTTCTGAGGATGTCTTTGTTACTACTGTGACATTACCACTGACGAAACACTTCGTCGTTTTTACAAAGAATATTCAGTGAATCCTATTTATCACCTCTTGAAAGTGGGAACATATCATTAAATAATTCCTGTTTATTGGTGTTTTTTAAGTACAGCACTTTCGTGTTAAATGAAACAAGTTCTGATTCATGTTTGTATTCCACTACAAAACAGTCAACCTCCAAATCATTCGAAAATTTTTAGCTTGCAAGGTATTAAAGATTGTTTACAAAATTAGTTCCACACATAAAATTGTCACTACTCCACGTTGTCTCTACTCACTAACCGTAACAGTTACAAATAGAAAAAGAATATCAATTCGGAGCCGTATGACATCAACAGCAAAATAGCAAAATTGATATATTTGATTTCTTGTGTCTCAAAGTATTTTCAACCAAATTTTTGATACACTGTCTTATATAAAAGAATTTCTCAGAGAAATGGGTCATGACCGGACCACTCAAAAGGACTTGGTGTGCCGCAGGTTGAGTATCGCTGAGCCAGAGTGTCCTGAACTCGGCAACATGGCCACCAAAATGATCACCAAAGTCACAAAACTGGTGGCCAACTTGGTCACCAAATATGATGATAACTTGGCTCGATCACCAAGATCTCGCCAAGTTCCCACTGAATCACCATTGTAACGTAAGGGACGGCGTTACTTGTGAATATTACAATTTTAACATAAAATAAAAATAACAGAGTAATGTAAATGCATTACACATCCAAATACAAATTATTTACACAAAATTCGTAACAATATATTGATTTTTATGGTACAATTTATACATTTTCTGAGATGCAAACTAAACTAGTGAATGCAATCATTTTAAAAAGGAGCGGACCTCCGGTATCGTTCACTTCCGGAATGTTGTCCTCGATTAAAAACAATCGTCCACCCCCAGCACTTAGATACAATAACGTATGAAAAAAGATCACCATATATTTTGTATTAAAGAACATTGGTGATGTATTTGTAATTTAATTTTTCCACTGCAGTTTCAATTTAAGAGTCAAATCATATACCTTGATAAACATTAAAAATTTGCATCTAAACATCCTTGCAGACAAAGCAACAGATGAAACACTGAAGCCGAAAACTTAATCTATGAATTATTAATCGGATGAATATTAGACGAACCTTAAATAATCACCCGGGATCACCCCAAGTGTCTACCGTCTTTCACGCCAGTACGTCCACCGATTTATTGGAATTATTATTATATATTAATTTCCGCTTCTGGTAAGCGCAAACATTTACAGGGATATTCTTGCTGCATTCAATATACTCAAGCTGTGTTTCACCGAAGTAATATTGATAGCTATGGTAAGGGATTTGTTCTATTTCCAAGTAGTTTTAGTTACGACTATCATTAATTATAGTCCTGATTCTATTTGAGATTAATGCAGTGGAGTTTAATTCGACTGAACTAAATTGGGAGATCGTATTTAGCAAAGGCGGATTCATATTTTCTATACGTGCTGCAAAATGATTAGATTATGCACATTTCTTTGAAGCTATGGTAAGTAATTTGAAATTAAATTTAATTAAAAATAATGTCTAATTATTACTAAAGAATAACAAAGAAGAAATATAAGGAAATGCATAAATATTGTCCATATGATGGAAACATTTGTAAAGATAGATTAATTACTGAAAATTTTAGTTAATAAAACGATTTCCTTTAAGCCATGAGTGAAACAATGGAAAGTGTTTTCAGTCATACGAGTAAATTATAATAAAATATTTTTTCACTGTATATTAAATGTATTTAGTACTTAACTTTAAAAACAGTAAAATTAATATTTGAACATAAATATGCATGCGTGCGTGTGCGAGTGTATAAGAAATAAAAGAAGAACTCGCAGTTATATCTACCCATTTTAATTTAAACACAAGGTGTGTGTGTGTTTCTTCATACTGGACATCTCTGGAAGTCAAAAGGCGACGAAATTTTATTGAGTGACCATCAAAAAATCTTATTAACTGATCACGCAAATAAATAACAACATGAGATTTTTGTTGGATAAATAATTACGGTAGTTAGTGCTTATTAACGTCACGCCATAAAGCAACACGAGGGCTATTGGCAACGGGGCTCGTAAATTTTAGCAATGATCAAGTGATGACCACAACACCTAAGCTGGCGCTACTCCTGTGAAAACTACTGCACCACAGCTTAAAGCCTCGATAAATATGCATCAGTCCTTCTATATGAGAATCGTCAATGGCTCTAGAGCTCGAATTCATGATCATAACCTGTAGGCTACCACAACCACGTATTTGAAGGGAAAAAAAATAAGAAATGAAAAAACATTAACTTTTTCAGCTAATAAATAACATCACGAGTTTTCTGTTAGATTTATTAGGGAAAGTTAAACCCCATAAAATACAGCAAAAATATTTCACTAAACCCAATTAGATTTCTTTTTTGTAAATTCCCAATGGCAAAGGGGTTTCACAATGAAATAACATTAACAAAAGAACAATATCATAAACATAAAACGGTTATTTCCTTAGTCGACATTTTGCTTCCCAAAATCGGTCAGCGATAGTTATTCCGCTAAGAGCCAGCATTGGAAAATGTAATAGTCATCAATGACAAATTGGCCATGGAAAATGAGGCAGTATGGATCCGAAGCCATTCTGAATATTAGTAAATAGGTAGCAAAATGGTCATGTTCAATGAAAAGTTAAAACTGAGCTTCGGCAACAAGGTGTGGCCAGTTGGAGATGCGATCTGTATCGAGATCATTCCAATTTTTATTGGAAATTCTTTTCAATAGCTGCATAAGTGAACTAGTGAGGCCATTTCCTTTAAAAACTCGTTTAAAAGTAAAAAATATCCAGAATTTTATTGACTTATTGAACAGAAGCAACTTTCTGGGCTGTAAATCAGCCATTTCATTTCTAAAATTCCACAGTGGGAAGGGATCATGCTGTCCATCTGACATAACTTTTAATAGAGATCTGGCATTTCAATATATCCCCAGAAGAGGGTCTTTTCATAGATTTTACTGAGTAGAGAGCTGTTTGCGAGTCAGAAAGAATGACAACATTTGAGAATTTTTCAAGAGGAGATAAAAGCTGTTCCAAGATGACACAAATTACAGCAATTCCACCGTCATAGACTGTTCTTATAATATCCACAGGAATATAAAAGCGTAAAGATTGCAAAATATTTCAACACCAGCATTTAGCTAAAAACCAGCTGGATTTCTTAAAGGCTTGCATTTTTGAATCAATATGAAAAGACGAAAACACTTGAGCCGTCAACGTAATCTCCAAACTTACAATTCAAAGCAAGGACTTCGAGTTTCAACATATTTCACGTGAATCAAACCCTTCTACAAGACAGGTCCTTAGTACAATAATTCTCACATTTTCAATATTTGTGACCAAATATTCAATCCTAATTTTCACCTGGGCCCCTTCCTTACAAACAATGTATTAGATTCAATATAATACTATACTTTGACGCTAAAACTACAATACGACTTCAACCTCTTAAGAGCCACCGGCGTAAATAAACGTCCTGCTCATCCAAAGCATTTACTTACCAGATGCATATATACGTCTTTTCGAAGTACGATCTTTTCTTTGTACTGCTATTCATTAAATTATTCCGAAGGATTTGGAATGCAATAAAAAAACCTTAATAATGTTTGTGAAGGATTTTCTTAGTTCAGTGGATATGCTTTTTCATTCCTTGTTTTCCCTCCTCCCCTAATACATCACATACACACGCCTACGTGAAAAACGGTACCTTTGGGGAGTAAATGACGTATCTTTTAATCGGCAGTTAAGGGATAAATTCTAAACCGTACACATTATCAAGTTAAATGCTGATTTTTGTATATAACTTTATATAAGACAAGCTTATTGGATCACCGGTAATAATCAAACTTTATCTTCACCTAGTACAGTTAATTTAATTATAAAATACATTGTGTGCAGTACTGATACATTTATTATTGTATTATATCAGTGTAAATGGCGATTTTGTTTTTTATTTTGACAGAATGTATTTTGTTTGTTTACTTTTCGTAAATTAATATTTTTTAAAATTATCTTTTGTTTTAGACTTTTCAATGAGTTCGCGCCTGCTTCACCCCTTGTAGAGCTATCACGCCACCCTAGAGGTGTGCTCCCTAACGTTTGAGAAACGCTGCTTTCAAAGCATCAAGGACTCAATCAGGTCAAATATTTCTTTCCATGAGTTCGCTCTCATGACAACTCAATAACCTTGGCATTCCAACGAATGAGAGAGAGAGAGAAAGAGACACAGAGAGATTTTCTACGAATGAGAAATACTTCTTATAAAAATGGGCCGTTGTATTTGAGTACCCATGGTCGCGAAATTGTGGCTAGCATTGTAGAATCAATAGTTCAAAACCTAATGCCACTGATGACTCACTGTGTAGAGAGGCTGGTGCACGTGAAATCTGTCGGTGTTCAAATTCCTCTCGTTGGCGTGGTGTAGCAGATTGAAGAAATTATTACATTTGAGGGGTCGTCCTCGTCACTTCTCCAAGGTTCTAAATCCCGAGATCCGTTTACAGTAGTCCTCATGTAGCTTTACAGAGTGACATAAAATCAAAGCGAAAAGTACAGTTGGATAACACGATTGGAAGAACATAATTTTATCTAATAATACCAGAAATAAAGACCATTTATATTTAAGGTATCCGACTAATTTCGAAACCATGATTTTGCAAAAGTGCATAAATGGATATTTTTCATGATATTTAGTGTCACTTAGATTAGAATACATATATAAAATTGTTTTAAGGACATTTTGACAAAAAAAAATATTTAAATATAATATTTTCGCAAAAAATTAACTTAGAATAATCTTTTTTTCAAAATGTTCTTCTTTTGTGAAAAATGCTTCGATTATAATAATATTTTGCTTGCATATAGCTCAGACCTCTCTACAGAGGCTCAACTAGAATTTCTGAAATATATAACTAATGAAGTAGGTTTATCCATATTTTACGACAACAGGAGAGAGCTATTTTAAGATTATTACTTCAATTGGTGCTAACTCTAAAAATAATGTGAATTTTTGAAAAAATTCTAGTTGAGCCTCTGAAGAGAGGTCTGAGCTATATACAGGCAAAATATTATCATAATAGAAGTATTTTTCACAAAAGGAGAACATTTTGAAGAAAGATTATTCTAAGTTAATTTTTTGCCAAAATCTTGTACTTATTTTTTTTTTTGTCAAAATGTCCTTAAACTTATTTTATGCATGCATTCTAATCCGATTGACACTAAATATCATGAAAAAGATCCATTTATGCGCTTCTTTAAAATCACGGTTCCGAACGTAGTCGGATACCTTAATGAATCATTAACAAAAAAAAAAACCTATTCAAAACAATTTTAAATCTAACTCACAAAACTTTAAAATAAAACTGATAAATTATTTGGCACTTTTCCCCATTTTGACGGCAAAGACGCCAAAAAGGATACAACCGACCCCAAGCGGAACAATCCCTCAAGCAACCTTTTACGAGCACATGGTCAAAACAAATCGTGTTGTTTTCTTATCTGAAACTTCTATTTCACAATACATAAAAACCAATGAAAACTAATATTTTTTGGGTGTATATTGTGTATTGTCACCAATAACTTGAGACAAGTGGCTGTATTTGCACCAACACAAAACGGAAAAGTACCAATTATTTTAATTAAATGGTTTTTTATAAAGTAGAATAATATGATGTATTAAACAAGGCATTCAGCTTCACACATATTGTATATCACAACTTACATTCATTCAACAATTACATTCTTGAAATATATTATAGTAATAAGAATAATTCCAGAAATGGGTGATATATATATATATGTATATATATATATATGTTTAACATGAACTGGTTTTATATAAAAAGACCTTTTTTATACTTATATTATACTACAATGTAATAAAGCAAATAATGTAATCAGGGATAAGATATAATTTCTTTAGAATTAAAACATTTTGGTTCAAATAAAAAATGAATGTTCATATTTCTAGGTATTTATTTAATTCTTACTATTAGTTCACACTCTCCCTATATACTATATTTATTTATGTATATTATTCAGTTTTTCAATGGTTAATAAAATAATTTTTATTAATCCATTCAAGTTCAAATACATTTTTAAAAATTTTAGTGGATGACACTTGATGTTCATACAGTTTATTCAAATGTCAATTCATTAATTTAATTTAATTAATAAATTATAATTTAAAAGTTATATTTCAGTCGGCATTATTGCTCTAGATGGCAGCACATTGGATAAAACAGCTTTTAGTAAGTTTGTGATGAAGAGAGATTTAAGTTAACTTGAATAATCAAATGCTAGTTAGACATCAGCATTCCTTTTACACTGGTCTTAAGATAAATTCTTACCTATTATATTCAACGTTTATTAAAATATGTAATTACCAAGTTAATGTGATTAAAAAAAATGTTAATGTTAATTTAAAAGGTGTTTTGCTCCTTATTATTGTGATTTTGTCATGTGCGAACACATTTTATATTAATTGTAATTATTTAACAAAAAGAAAAAATAAAATAAACTTTTCTTTGTTGACTTAAGTAGAAATTAACCTTAATTTTTTTTATAATATTTGCTATATACAAAACAAGCAGTTTCTCAAAGGTATTTAAAGAACATTTGTATTATTCTAAACAATTGTTTAATATTTTAATATATGTATACTCCAGAGCATTAGGATAATTAGAATCTTTGATCATGACTGAGTGATTACAGCTGAACAAACTAATTACGATGCTAATTTCAAAATATGCTCACTTATAAATTTCACTATTTCCACGACTCGTATATTCTAATTCAGATAAATTTTCATTATTTTAAGTAAGTACACATTGGAATGCGTTCCCTTTAAGTTATGTAATCAAGGCTAAATACCTTTATTTTGTATGCAGCTTACTGAAAACGTCTCTGCATCATAAAGGCATAAATATTCATTAGAAGAGTAGCTATTGGTGTTGGGACCATAGTTTAATTCTTCAAGCCAGTATTGCTGGAAAACTTTTCCATCTCTTTCTATTTATTTCTAATGCATTTCATTCATAATACATGATCAGCGTGTCCTTAAAATGAGTAACTATTTATCATACAAGAAAGGAAATCAAATAGTTGGAAGTTAATTAGGAAAAATATAAATTCAAACTTTTTATAACGTTTTCTGAAGTTACCTTCATAATTATTTATAAAAACGCATTTAAAATATATATCTCAATATATGCCTCCCAGCTAAAATGGTGGATATGAACTTCGGCTTGTAACGAAGTGGGTTCGGGTTCGAATCCCGAGTAAGGCATGGTTGTATATTCCTGAAAAGTAGTCGGACTTTCGCCTGTAATGTCGCCTGATTCCCATCTCGAATGAAACGCAGCGCACCCCTTCTGTTATATGCTGGGATCATAATGTGTAATCAATGTATATATTCTTCTGTTTATATTGTACATTTCTGTTCTTACACTCGTATTTCATATGTATCCCAGGATAAAAACACAACAACAACAACTTCTATATATATAAAAATATGTGCCAGTAAAAGACTTGTTAAATTCCACGTACTGAAAGTAAAATAATTATATTTGATTATTGAAACACAATGAATACGATATTATCGAGGCAAATCCATGTACCATTTACATTTATAATAAAATTTAGATTAAAACGCTGAAAAGGCTAGAGATTAAAATACGTTTTGTGAAAATTTATACACGGTTAATTACTTAAACTGATATTTAGACATAATATACTTTTCATATGCTATAGTTTTATTAAAATGTTTCTATGAATCGTTTACTATTTTAAGATTATATTTTAATTTTTTTTTAAATATAGTTAATTATTTAGTTACATGGATGTTATAATTCATAAACTATAGATATATATATTTATAACAAAAGTGTAGCCCAACTATTTCCTTAAAATTTAATTTGGCTATTGTACATCACTCTAATTTATATACTTCTAAGACAAACAAATAAAATTACACAATAAAATGTAATCGAATAACCCCTCTTATCAAATTAACTGTAGCTAACTGTCTAAAGCATTAGAAGTGCCCTCTAGCGACCTCTATTATTCAGTAGATGCCAGATGTGGAAAGAATGAGTTCACTATGAAAAACTATCTTTGCCTATTATTTTTGTTAACGATATGTGTTATCTTT
>BMAV01014095.1:0-19625 GCA_019973955.1 Trichonephila inaurata madagascariensis
ACCTATGGTTTCGAATCCAAGTATCATACCACTAGACAAGTGATCACACTGTCCGGTGACTGTTTCTGGCTTATATAGATGATACCGCTACAATAATACACCACCAGTAAGTCGATGGTTACTCGAACGATCGAGTTATTTGTTATGGCGAGCTTGAAAGTTGGTGGTGCTGCGTCAAGTGAGTTTGGTTGCTGCGTCAAGTAGGTCTAACGACTTTGGTTACTGCATCAAGTGGGTCTGACAACTTTTGGTTGCTCTTCTAGGGGGTAGATTCGAACTTTATTGCTGAGTAAAATCATTTTGATCCATGCTTTTATTATAAAGTGTTTGAAGGTTTTAAATAATAGAATGTTTTTTTTTAATCTCTGTAAATGTAAATTTTTCTATAAAATAGCAAGGAACTCTGGTATAAGTTGGTTTTTTTTAAGGTTATATTTATTCCTACATTTAAGGCTACACGGTACCCTTTTTAAAAAAATTTTTTTTGGGGACTGTTACAGTAAAAATAATTGATGTTTTATATTTAGATTATATTATTAAGCTGATTCTTTAAGTAAAAAGTCAGTTTGACCAGCCATTATTTTAAATTTTTTAAAATTTAAGAATTTTTTTGAAGTTTCTTCAAACTCTTATAAAATATTCAATTTTTAAAATTTTTCAGCCATTTTAAGTTATTTATGTTTCTTAGGTTATTACAAACAAAAGTTAGTATGGATTTGAAATTCTATTAACTTGTTGAATTTTAATAATTTGTTTTTCTAGAAAAACCTGGAAAAACACGAATTTTTTTTTAAAATATCAACTTTAGCATTTTTTAGAAAAATAACTAGAGATCTTAGCCCTAAATCCATACTAACCTTTATAGAACATACGTTTGGGAGTATATACAAAAAATTCAAGGTTCTATCTTGAACAGGAAAAACCTTGGGGTTAAAAACCCTTATACCTTCAAAATTGAAAGTCTGAGAAAGACGCATTTAAAGTTTGTAAAGTCATAAAACAAAACTTATAACCCCAAAAGCTGTAACTTTTAATATGCTATTTTCCCAAAATATGTGTGTGTGTTCTGCATTAAAAAACTATTTTAATTAAATATGACTTTGAAAATAATATTTTTGCATGATATTGATACATTTGTGTTGACGTCAGTTTATTCAGTTTTTTTCTTTAAACCCAAAATTTTTTTACAAAATATTGAAACAAAACATTTATGCAAAATAAAAATTTATACAACTTACGTTGAAAATCCCAATTTGTACAAAAATTTAATTTTTTTTGGTTTGAAAAAGGGGCAGTTTAGTAAGTTTTAGCTCTTTTAGACTTTTAAAACACTAAAAAAGTACTGCTATGTTTAGTATAAAACGTTTGTTCCTAAAGGAAATATTCAGTTATTTTTGAACATTTGAATTTAAAATAGTTGTATTCTGAAGTCTTATAGCAGAATCAGATAGGATTATTTTTATATATTTTTTCGCAATATTCCATCTCCGAAATATTGCTCACAGCAACCTGAGAACGCATTTCCCATGGCATTTCTGTACGGAAAAAAATTAATGTAAAGCTTTTAAGTTATATAAACTTTTTTAAAGAAAAAATTGGCCAAAAAATTTAAATTTTTAAATTTAATTAATTATGAAAACTCAAACTAAAAACATAAACAAGCAGAAATGTTTTTTGTTGAAAAATTAGAATTAATAACCATTTCAAACAAAAAACTCAAAACTTTTTTTAATTAATTCAATTTAAGAGGGGAAAAAATGCTTCGAAATGAAACCGAAACCAAAACCAAAGCTCATAAAACTTCAAATATCTTAAAAACAAATTTTCAACAGATAAAATTTTGGGGCAAGCTTCTCAATGATGGGGCCCTAAAAATGAAAAAAAAAATTCATAAAATAAAATTTTTTTGGGGGTACTGAGTCTTAAATCACATTTAAAAATTTCCCCAAAACTTTTTGCAAAATTTTTTTTCCTCCATAAATTTGCCTGAAATTAGTCTGCTTAATTTCTTTTACATAAAGGTAAAAAAAGGATATTGAGGATCCCTGGAAAATTCAAAAGTAGTACCTAAAGATAGTGAGGAGAAACTTTCATTTATGTAAAAGTGTTTTTATTTATATTTTTAAGTTGCAGTAAATCAACCATACCAAGTAATTTTATTAGCTAATATTTTAACACAAAGGGTTTTTTTTATAATGACTCTTTCATTAAGTTAGTTCTGAAATAAATTAAACAGGAAAAGTATTTTATGAACTAAGATACAGGATGAATTGAGTTTTCCCAGTAACATTTTCACTATAATATTCCAAACGTACTTTTTTATTTTTTATGTGTATAATAAGATGTTTTTAAGCTTTCCTCTTAACTCTTTCATGCTTGGTGGTACATACGTTGTACCACCCATTCGTATTCGTTTATTTTGTGGTGGATCATAAAACTACCACTTGTCTGAATGCTTCAGAAATGGATGCTAGATGGTACATTCTCTGAACTACCAAGAAGCTCTACTCCTACCAGTTATTTAAGTTTTCAACAGATGTCAGAAGCTAATTGTGTATATTGGGCTTATGGCAGTAGCTCATTCTTTGAACAGCTATGAGTCTTTTGAGTGGTATTTTTTGGAAGTGACTGTGTTGTGTATTTTTAATTGTAATTGAATGTGATTCTTGTGATATTTGATACAAATCTGGTAAGTACATATATTATGTTGCTAAATAAGTCAACATTACAATGATGAAAATATGATAGTCCAAAAAATCTACCTCCACGCTATAGAAGGCCATCTTCTTTACAAACACAAAATGCATGCCGTTTATTTTTTCGCAATAATGGGCCTGTTTATTGTGCCAGATAGATTTATTGTTATTAAATAATATTTATTAAATAATAATACATAAACAATTATACAAATGTCCTGAATGAGCTATAACTCGAGTTCAGTAAAAGATAAATACAATCCCTAATACATTTATTATATGTATTGATTAATAAAAACTAGAAAAAATAAATCTTATAGAATAGAATATATAAAATTAAAACTAACATTTGATAAAAATTAGTACTAAACTAAAATTAAGCTTGCAACACATTAGATTATAAAAAAACTGAAAATGTTTTAATTTATAGGATGAATAACAATATAAGAGGAAGAAAAAGTGTATTAATTTATTTTCCAACTATGAAATAACTAGCTAAAGCTACCATTGTTTCTAGAAAGGAAAAAATGTTTCTAGAGCTTTTAGGCTGCTCGAAGTGTGGAGGTACAAAATATGTACCACACATATTTTTTAAAACTTTGGACACCCTTTATTTAAAGCAGTGTTTAATATTTTTAATATATAACAGTTTTTGTACAATAATTATAGTTTTGTGAGGTCTATCTAAAACATTTGTTATTATTTCCCTCTTGTTCATTATTTTTGTTAAAAATTCAGCGCATGAAAGAGTTAATTCTCATCAACAAATTGTAAATCAAACCATGTTTTTTTTGTCTACACACCATATGTCTACACACAATTTAAATGTCCTATAATTAATATAAAAAATTAAAATTATGAACTCCAATAGAATTCAAAAGACCTATTTTCCCTTAAGTTATAGATATTCGTATCCCACTATCTCACTGCCTTAACACTTTCCCAAAACTTACCGAGAAGTATGAATTGCACCTGCAAACCACTCTTTGTACATGAACTGCTGGATTTATCATCGCTCGGACGACAAATTAGTTGAGGTCGACATGCTTTGCATTAAAAATGCAAAAGAGTCATGCGAAGCATCTTACTTTAAACTGTCATTATCCTTACATAAGCCAGACATTATCCCGATCAGTCAAATGGAATGGGAACTTGTGCAACCCTAACGACGGACATGGGAATTTGTGGATCGCGGAATATGGCTTTTCCGAGAGAGCTTTCAGAAATGGGGAATGTGCGGAGAAATAATCTGGATAACATCAGTGGATTATTCTCTGTTCATGTACAACGTCGTCTTCTGCCTTAAAATTAGTTTTAAATAAATGACAGATTCTAATAAAAATCAGTTGTATTTTTTAAATGTTTACTAACTATATTTAGAACTAGCACATTAGATAAGTAGCATTTTAGATTAAAAGTCTGAAATCTAATTGAAAAATACAATTATAATTCTGTTTTAATAATTTTAATTCGTTCTGGGGTTTTTTTTTTTACACAAAGAGTTTCTAACGGAATCGGATTCTCTTCTCAAGTTTAATTTCAATTCTAAATAGTGAATATGAACTTAAACATTTTCAAATTAAGATAGAATTATGTAATTGTTGGGCTAATTTTCCATGGATGTATTGTTATCGCGTTATTTGTTATTATCCCTGTAAGGGCACCCTCCTCGGGTGCCCTTCTCCTAGATTATCAGCGTGAGCTAGAAGTGTAGTAGTAAATGAAGAACTAGAAGAGCTGCCATAATCTTAATATATTACTTCAGTGCTTCTCAAAGTTTCAATATTCGAGACCCAACATTCAATCCTAATTTTCATGGCGCCCCCCTCATACAATAACGATGTAATTAATTCAATAATACTATATTTTGATGCTAAACCTAGGATGTGACTTTAACCTCTTAAATACCACGAGCGTATATAAACGTCTCACTCGGCTAAAGCCTTAATCTCCCCGACGTATATATACGTCTTTTCCCGACTACGATCTGTTCTGCGTACGTATCCATAAAATTATTCCCAAGGCTGTGTAATGCTTAAAAAGAACTTTGACAATTTTGCGAAGGTTTTCTTCAGATTATTTTTTTCTTTATTCCTCCCTTCCCAAAGCATCACATGGCCCCCTAAGTGGAAAAAATTTTACATTTGGAAGCGAATAGCGTAACTTTTAATCGGCATTTAAAAGGGATTTATTATAAACAGTACAAATTATCAAGATAAGTGTTAATTTTTGTATATAATTTTTATATGATAATCCCATGGGGTCACTAGTAATTATTAAAATTGTTCTTAACATAGTATTTAAAAATTAATTATAAAAAACATTGTGTAGCTTATATATTTTAAGTGTATTATATCAGTATAAATTTATTTTTTTTTTTATGTCAGAATGATTTTGTTTGTTTTTCTTTCATACATGAATAATATTTTAAATAATCTTTTTTAAATTTTACTTTTCAATTATCTCGCGCCCCCTTCGTAGAGTTGTCACGCCCCCCCCCCAAAGGGGGGCCCACTTTGAGAAACGCTGTATTACTTTATTAAGATCTTAATTTAAGCCAATAACAGATTAGATAGTAATATGGAAAGTGAGAGAATCTACGGTGGCTAAACACACAATATATAATACCGAAATAACGTAACCCCGGGCCACTATCAATAACAACTCACCTAAGCTCAATTTCAGTGTGAACCCAATCGAATATTTAAATGGTCCTTACCTTAATGTCCATCGAACCCTCAATCTATCTAACCCCAGTAGGGGGTTCACTGGCGGCGGTATGCCCCTTTGACTGGGGGCTTCTGTCACGGGTAACTTCTCTTAACTTTTAAAAAGAAAAACCAAACGAACGAAAATAAAATTTTTCAAATGCCATCCCGTTATCTAAACTTCTGCAATTTAAAAAGTTTCCCCTAATTTGCATCTTTCCTTTACGTTTTACTTCAGGTTGATGGAAAAGTATTCCCTTTTATTCGGGCCCCAAAAGGGAAACCCCAAAAATGACATGTTAATAAAAAAACGCGTGAGCCGTCACCCCCCTTTTTTTGCGTTTTATTGAAATTAAAAACAAGGGATATTTTGCCCAACACACAAACTTGTTAAACAAACGCAATTTGAAAAACAATTAAGGTATCCTAACATATTGAGATACCAAATTCAGTCGAAAAACATATTTTTTTTATTATTTTATTGAATTGCCCTATTTGTTTCATTTCTACGTTCCTTAGAGGCCAAATTACAATCAATTTTATAAAATTAGGAAAACCGGAAGTGGGCCTTTAATTTACCAAAAGTGAGGATTTAAATTTTTCAGACTCTTTTATGGCGATTCTGATAACTCAAAATATTATAATTGTATTTCTATAAATCTTTTTAGCCCAATATTTTTCTATTCTTTTATCTAGAATGTATTAAAATATTTCTTATTGTAAGAATATTCTTCATATTGTGTCTTGTTTTTTTAAATAATGAGCTTTTAAAGAATCTCATATTTCTTATAACATTTACTCTATTAGCTCTAAAATTCTTTAATTTTAATAATACATTAAAGTTTTAGTACATTCTCTATATAGTGAATGCATATAATTTGTGTTTCAGCAATATATTTATTGGTATAAGCTCTTATTAGTTTTTTTTTCTCTAACTGGTGGTTTGAAGTTTTTCAAAATATTGCTAAACTTTAACTTATAATTGCTTTTTTTGGTAAAATTTAGATAATTTATTTTAAATATTGTTAGTTAAATATTGGTATTTATAGGTAGATTCCTAAAAAAATATTTATAATATTTTAGAATGCTATTTTTTAAAAAAGTGAACGTGTTCGAATACCTTAAGTTATTAATTTGGTAACATGTTGCATGCTGTTCTGGCTAAAATAATGTTGCTGATAGAATTTCGGCTAAGTTATATATTTTGATAAAAAAATACTGCTATTAAATACATTTGAGAAATAATATTGTATTCATACAAAAATAAAGAACAGACGCTTCAACCATTTTAGAGAAAGATATTTTTTTATTTCTGCTTTTTTTTTTTTTGGAAGGAATACGTTGAATTTGTTTGCTTATCATATTATTCATTTCGATGAATTTAAGTAGTAATTTATAAGTATTTTTTCCTTTGATTTTTTTTATAATAGTTATTATTTTTTTTAACAGTTGTGTTTCTGAGAAACGTCGAATGTGTCATATTCCTATAGAATTCGTTGTCCATATCAAAAATGGGAACAAATGCAAAGAACGCGGAGCGCCATTATTCAGCCAAAGTATAAGCTTCTCTGTTATTCAATAATATAACCACATTTAGTTTTACCTTTCTTGTACCCTAACTCATATTAATTCTAAAACTCCTTATTTTACATTACAAATTAATGATTTGTTGAAGAATTTTATAAACACAATTACGAGACTTTGATGATGCAACGGATAATGTTTTGTCGAGTTTAAATGACTTCTTGGCACTAAATATGAATATTTTTTTTTATTTTTTTGCCTGGGATCTGTCAATCGCATATTAATAGAGAAAGCTTAACATTTTAGGTTGAAAATAAAAAAAATTCCCGATTGCCGACTTAATTTGAATCTGCTTGAGTTTAGCGTAACATGAAAGCAATCTTAACAGTAACTTGTAGATACCCTTCAACATTTTTTATATGCCGATCATTTAAAAACTTCTGCTACTCTTTGAGTGATAAAGAAAAAGAAGATACCCCTACAGAAACAACAACGAAGAAATACAGAGATTTTAGTCTTTCTTTTTGTACTTGTTAGAGAGAGTTTTCATATGAAGCTTCTGGGTTCAGGATCAAACTTAACTGAAAGTAAATTGGATACTTTGATTGTCTTTTTTTTTGTTGTTGTTACTTATTGTTCTTCATTTTGGTTTTTGTAAGCTAAAAGGATGTGACGGCTCACGCGTCCTTTCTCTAACATAACCTCTGTGTTCTTTGACGGCCACGATTAATGGCAAATCTTTTCCAACCCAAAACCAAGAAGGAAACGAAGGATAGATGCAAATAAGATAACCTTTAAAGGACAGAAATTTTAGTAACGCGATGGAATTTAGAGAAAGTTTTAGAAAAAAGGGAGAAGGTAAATTGACGGCTACCCAAGAATCACGAAATCTCGCCATCAATTCAAAGTACATACCATTGTACTGGAGCCTAGATGAATATCTGAAGTGGATTGGGACCGTTGTTTAGAATTGGTTAAGATTATATTTCTGAATGCGAATATATTTTTGGGATCGAGAGTAGGGGGATAAATATAAATATAGAAAAGTTACCCAATTGCGCAATCTGTGTTAACTACGGCGACGTTTTTGGTTTATTCTCACTTAATATGTTTGTTCGATAAAAAAGTAATTTGTTAAACTCTTAAAAAAAAGTCATATTAAAATTTAAAATGTCTCATCATTTCGAAATCCCACACCTCTAACTTACGTAAACCCCCACGATATGGTCGAAAAAGATCGATCATATCACCCCCTTCAACATTTTTTTATGCCATCTTTTAAAAAAACTTCTGCTACTTTTGAGTGATAAAGAAAAAAGATCCCCAGAAACAACAACAAAAAAATACGGGTTTTTTTAGTCTTTCTGTTTGTATTTGTTAGAAACAGTTTTCACATGAATTTGGATTCGGATAAAACAACTGAAAGTAATTTGGGATACCTTGATTGTTGTTTTTTTTGTTGTTGTTGTTATTTATTGCCCCTCTTTTTGGGTTTTTTGTGTGGATTTTTTGTATTACCCAACCTATTGGGTTATATGAAACAACCCATGGTTTCCAATTCAGCGCATACGACACATAAAAATCGGGTTGCCAACTTCGGTTATTTTTAATGTTCATTAGGGGATAGTTCAAGACCTCTAAAAGTTATGAAAATACATAAGATTTAATAATTTAAATGATACAATGATGTTGTCTTGTTTTTATGATATTTTTTGCTTTTAATTATGTTTATTACAAATCGTAAGCTTCAAATAGATCGATTTTTGGGTTTGGAACAAATATTTAATTTTTGCATAATGTTAGTTTTTCATAAACAGAGTTTGTGGATATACAAAGTTAGGTTTTAATTTAAATTGTTTTTTGTTTACTAACTGCTAATTTTTTAAAATATATTTGATACATCACATCCCAAAGGACCCTGTGCCAGAAGTTTGAACCAACCAACATTAAAAATTTGTGTGAAGGGTTATTCCATTTTTATGGGCGCGGTAGCCGGTGGTTAAGGGTTTGGACCGTGGGTTCCTTGACACGAGTTTGAATACCACTAAAGACCCGCCGTGTAGAGCAACGATGCCCTTAAATCTGTCGGGGGCTGAAACGTCCTCCCCTTAGTGTTGTAGTTAGGAGGGAGGGTGCCAGTACACACGGGTGCCCTCCCCTCACTTGACCATGGTTCAAAATTCGTGGGGTCGCCAAAAAACCCTCGTGTAGCAAAAAGTGCGATGTTAATAATTAATCAATCAATCAATCAATTCCATTTCGTAAATTTTTTTTAAATTTTACCAAATGAGTTTTTTTAATATTTTAAATTTAATTATTGCATTTTAATAGGGTTATGGGAAATTTTAAATTTTTTTCTGTTATTGATTTATTATTTTTAACACAAAGGGTCATGATGGGGGGTAGCTTAGTGGTAAAGGAACGGATTTGTGGCCGATGTTTGATGATTTCAAGCCTAGTAACGCTGAAGACCCGTCGTGTAAAAAGGTCTGATGCTAAAATATATCGAGGCTCAAACGTATTTACTTTGGGGAATGGGGAAATTTAGGAGAAGGGTCCCACCTGTCGGCCTCGTCCGAACATGGTTCAAAGTACGAGGTCTGCCCCAAAACCCCAAAACAGCTTAACAGTATGACTTTAAAAAATCCCCCTCGCTCAAACTCGCAAGATTCTTGATTAATAGTATGAGTCATTTAAAATACTAAACGTCTTTTGTGATGTGTTAATAATTTGGGGAAACCCTAAGTAAACTTTTTAAAAAACTCTCCCTTTATAATAAGATTGAATTTAAAATAAATAGTTTTGGGAAAAAAAAATATTATTCCATAATTTATATATAATCCCATGTTCTATTTAAAAGAAATACGACATGGGGACGAAAAAGAACGAGACGGGTCCAATAAACCCCGGTCCCAAGAATCAGTTTTTCCGTGACAGTATCACCTTCATGAAGTATTTCCTTTAAAAGCATTTACAAAATATTTAAATATTCAAAAGGGTAAGACAGTATTTTTAAATTTAAAAATTTTCCCCATTATTTAAAAACTCCTTATTATAGGGGTACCTCATTATTTTTTTTAATATATATAAGGGGTTTTCTTATATATCATTACATTTTTGGCCCACAAGGAAAAAGAAATTTGTTGATCACTGCCCCAGAAGACTGAAAAGGGACGAAAAATACTAGAACCCAATAACAATCATCAGAACTTTTCATTTACTTTTTTTTGTTTTCCTTCCTCGTCAAAATATATCTAATATTTTGGATTTCGGAAAAATTTAACCTCCAACGGTCGGGCCCAAAAGCAAAAGAGATGTCCTGCCTAGAGAAAAAGGGGTTTTTTACTTGTAAAGGAAATATTTGATTCTGAATTTTTTTTCTTTTTTCTTGTATTTTTTTTTGTATGATTTTTTTTATTCTCGATCTCTTGTTGTTGACACTTTTCCCAATTGATGCATGTTTAGTTCATGAAAAAAAAAAAATATTAAAAAAAAAACATGTAATCTAAACCCAATTTTTTAAAAAAAATTTGTAAGTATGAAGTAGAAAGAAAAACATAAAAAACCAAATTTTTTTAAAATTAATATTAATTTTGAAAAATTTTTAAATTTTTAACAAAAAATATTTAATTCTTTATAGCAAATATTAGTCAAAATTTTTTTTATTATATATTTTTCGGAAAAAAAGGTATTAATCTTAAAAAAAAAAGGAAAAATTTTTAGGCATTTTTTTTTTTCCAAAATTTTCCCGAATGCCACATTTATTTATTTATTGTTACTTTTTTTTAAATTTATTTTGTTCCAAAATTACTGATAGTAACAAAAAAAAAAAAAAAAGTAAAAAAATAATATTCAAAATTAATGAGACTTAAAAAAAAATTCCCCAATCCGATTTTTTTTCCTTCAAGAAAAGATTTAGCAAAAGGGTTTTTGTGACCCAGGGCAGAAAATATATTTCAGCTTCCTCGGAAATTGGTCCCTTAAATTTATTCCCGGGGTCTAATCAACTTTTTTTCTTCCCCCAATAACGTTTCAAATTTGATGGGGGGAATTTTTTTAAAAAAAAATATTTTTGAGGCGAATTTTTTTTTCCTTCTATTGAATAAACCTTTTTAGATAAACATGTTGTACCCTAACATTTAAAAATAACAAAAAACATGTATTAATATTTTTTTTTTTTTAAAAAATATTATCGAACAAATATACGAGGGCGTAAATTAAGTAATGGCAACATAGGCATCAATCAATTTTTAATTATTTCATCTGTACGCCGCGCCCTACGAGGGTACATTTTAAAACGCCTAAAAATCGGTGGTCTCGAGGGGGTTTTTTTTTTTAATTTCCCTAAGCATCGAAGTCGCAAGGAAAACATGTCGGGGGGGTAGGAGGATGGGGTCATGACAAAAAGCGTTTTCTTTAAAAAAGATAAAGGGGGACTATTTTGCAATAAACGTGAACGTTTGTGCTGAATAGCTGGACGCAAAAGGTGCTGTAGAAATCGGCAATAATATTCTGTGTTGACAGTTTGTTCTATAGACATAGCATGCATATGAATCCCAACCTTCCCGTCGTTGGCCCAATCAGATTGCTTTTTTAAATGGGTTCCCGCCCAAATTTCTTGGGGAAATTCCCCCTCTCGATGGCGCTTTCATTTAACTGACGCCGGGGTTCGGGGTTTATTCCCCACCCGGAAGGGAAAAAGGGGAACCCTTTTCGGTAAAAACCTAAAGGTAATGCATTTTCGCCACATGATTTCAGTAATCCTGATAACATTCTGCTGCATTTCTGCCACCGACAACTTCGATTTTTTTAAACCCGACGGCTGATCCCTTTTTGAAAAAAAAGGGTTTGGAGCAAAACGATAATCCCTGCAGCCCACCGAGCCTTTTTAAAAGGCCCCCGGCCCTTTCCCCTGTGAAAATTTTTATTTAAAACATTCTTTTTAAAAAATTGGTGGGGAAAATTTTTTTCCAAAAAATCAAAAATTTCAATTCCCGCTTTTGCCATTGATGTCATGCGTGTGTGAATTGATATTCTTTTTTTATTTGTTAAGCTTATGGTTAAAGGTTGACGGGGTTTTCGCCTTTCACTAAAATCCTCTTTGGGGAACTTTAAAAAAAAATGGTTTCATTCCAACCAACTCAAGAAGAAAACGCGATATGGAGATTAGGAATGATTATATATTTTGGAATTTTTTTATTCACGAGGGAGGCTAAGGGGAGTTACAACTTTAATAAGCAATTAATTTTGTTACAATCAGCTAGGTTCAAGACTTTGCAAACCCAAAATTTTAAGTTTTAAATTGGGTATGGGGCTTTTCAGGGGCATCATAACGGGGGATTATTGGGTGTATATCCAGAATACACAGTTAAACACGATAAAAAATAAACCTTTAGAAATTTTTACCTGTTTTATTCAATGTTAGTTGGTCAACAGAAGCGCGTATTATCACTAAGATTAACTCTTATTGATCGCGGTGATTATAACATTTGCAGGAGAAATTTGGAGATGATTGGATTATTTTTTGCGCATGTTTAATTTGATTTCATTTTTTTAAAACCTTAATAAACAATCTATCAATTCGATCATCTCAAATAAAAAATGCACTTATCAACTATTTGCATCAAATTGTAAAAAGTTTATCAAAAATCCTTTTTTAATAAAGCTTATGTATTTTATCTAATGTGTCTAAATGTATTTTATTAACGATTGAAAAAATTTTAACAAGATATATATGGAGAATTTGACCCAATAGCAGGGAAATTTAAAAATCATTTTTTTTTTTTTTTTATATATATTTGTGGGTTTTTTCAGATGAAAAAAATTGATGAATAAAAGACCCTGTTATAGTTTTTTTTAAGAAAATTTCACTTTTGTTAAAAGGGATCCAACTATTTTTCGACAACTTTTTTTTAAAAAAGGGATATGGAGAAAATTTTTTTGATTTTTTTGATTTATTAAGATGTTTTTTAAAGGAAAAAAAACCCAAAATTGAAAAAAAAAAAATTTTTATTATTAAAATGGGGGGAAAACTTTTGGGAAAAAATTACAAAAATTAATAAAGCGGCCCTTTTTGTTAAAAAATTTTTTTGAACAAATTCTCCCAATTTTTTAATTTTGATGTGTTACTTTGTTATTCAAAGTTTGGAAAAAACCTTTTAGGATAAGGGTATTTTTTAAAATTTTTCCAAACTAGAGTACTTTTATCTTAGTGATTAAAATGAAATTGCTTAAAAAAAAAAAGCGTTATTTTATTCCCTAAAAGGGGTTCAAATTTTGTAATAAAAATGTGATTGATACATCCCGAAAAATCAAAAAACCCCCTTCCACTGTTATACAAAAAAAAACACAAAAAATTTTTTTTTAAAAAAATTTTTAAAACTTTTTGAGAATTGCCCTCCCCATTTTTTTAAAAAAACACATTTCGAGTAAAAAGCGTTTTAAAATTTGACACATTATGTTAAAAAAATTATGGTAACTTTTTACTAAAAAAACCTATAGTTTTTTTTTAGTGTATGGAAAATAAAAAAAATTGGTATTTTTTTTTAAAAAATAATAAGGAAGGGCCTTTTAAAATAAAATCATAAAATAAATTTGTCAATTTTTCAAAAAAAATTTTGATTTTGGGGGAGTCAAAAAATACCTTAAAATAATTTTTTTTAAAATAATTCTTCATACAAAAGTACTGAATTAATAATATATGACATATTATAGGGAGACAATCACCTCCTCAGTGCTCAAAAATTCATCAATATATATACAAATACCAAACACTGAATAAACCTTGAAGAAACTTTCTTGTTATATTATTTTTGTGTTTCTGTCTTAAGTCCTCCAGGCGCTTTTATCAAATGTGCCAATAACGGTATGGAAAATAAAATAATCTATAATGAACTTATAATTTTAAAAAGAGTTCTATTCAAAGTTTTGGAAAGAAAAGTCTTATTTACCAAAGTGTTATGTTATTGAACGTCTGCGCCTGCAAGGGTGTGTGAAGAATTTATATTGTAATTCGATTGAAAAGGCTTTTCTTTTTAATTAATTTTGATCCTGATTTCTCCAAGATATCTGGTAGTTCTTAATTATTCTTAATAATGCATTTAATGGGAGTATTAATTTAATTAGAACCTTAATTCTTAAAAAGTTCTAAGTGATCAAATTTTCTACGGCTCTGACGCAATATTGTATAATCCATCGAATCGTCTGACTAAATGGGTTTTCATAGATTAGGTAATGTGACATTATAGAACACTTTACTAGTTTCGAACATTTGAATAAGGTGAGATATTTAAGATTAAAAAGACAAAATACTTTTATCCATTCAAATATCCATTCAGGGGGTTAGTGTTGTCGCACTAGCTTTTGTGTTTCGTGATTGTATTGCTCCCCTAAATAAACAGATGCTTTCCTTCCAAATAAGAAGTATAAAATTGAGAGTTATAAGCGAAGTGTCATCATAGTTTCTTTTAATGCTTTTGGAAGCGGCTACTTTTTTCAGATTTGAGTTTTATTAAGTTACACTTTTAGGATAAAAAAAAAGAAGAAATATTTAAGTTTTAAAAAAGTATTGGAAATACAATTGCAGTTAATATTTTTTTAAAAATTGTTTGGAATGAAAAATAAATAGAGAGAAGAGAGCTAAAGTTTTAAGATGAGTGTCGAGTTATGTCTTCGAAACCTGATCCCATTCAAAACTTTTATGCAGATACCAGAGACTTCTCAACTTTAAATCAAAAGAGTTCTCAGAGACATCTTACTTCAAAGGCGAAATGGGGGAAATTTTCGAAAGTAGGAACCAGTTAGGTCAGTGCTTCTTAAGCTTTCATCATTTGTGACCCAATTTTCCATTATAATTTTCATCTCACCCCCTTCTATACAATGGCAATGTATTGAATTCAATAATAATGTACTTTGACGTAAAGCTGCAATACTACTTTCATTAAAACCGTAAAAATTATCAAGATAAGCATTAAATTTTGTACATGACAAACCCATGGGGTCTCTAGTAATTATTAAACTTGTTCTTAACGTATTATTAAATAATTAATGTTCGAATACATTGTGCAGTACTGATACATTTATAAGTATATGTCACTGGCCTTCTGCACCTAAGGTTGCAAGTTCGACCCCGGCCCCAGTCGGTGGATTTTCATGATGCAAAATATCGACAGCTGCCATGTCGTATGATTATTTGTCATGTAAGAGATCCCTAGAGTGTCTGTTTGGCGTGGATACTCTTGGCAAAATTAAGTCTTAGTACAGATTCACATAGTTAGAGATCAGGTGCCTCCCTCGAGAGAGGAAACCCCCTCAGGGGGCTCACCTTCTTTAGGTGAGTACGGGTGTCACAATCCCGAGGTTCCCTCTAGTGATCTTTTCCTTTTCCCAAGGTGTTTACTATCTTTGGTAAACACGGATGTCACGAACCCGGGGTACCCTAGTGATCCTTCTCTATTTTCGACCCTCCATATTGTCATCCAATTTCTTCTTTTCCCGTCCAGCCCACAGACTTATGAATGTTTGACGCAGAATAGCCAAAACTGGCTCTTGCGCCATAAAACACCAAACTCAACTCAACTAGAGAGGAAACTGGGTGTCTAAATTACCTGTAGCGATTGGTATCCGTCTATGTTGTGTTGCACTAAAAAAAGATACCAGCTTCCAGGAATGTACTAGATCTGCAATGGTAAAACACACAATCCGCAGCTCTTTAGAAATAAAATATCAGTGAAAATATGTATTTTATTTTTTATTATGTCAGAAGGTAAGATTATCGCACCCCACAGTTTGAGGAACACTGTTAGGTACCATCCTCAACTGCCTTATTGTTACCCTTTCTAACGGTTAATGTTTGCAGCATATACAGTAGAACGTCCTTTTTTCGAACGTTTATTATCCGGAGTGTCAAATATCCGAACCAGTTTTTTTTTTTTTGTCGTTCTAAGAAGGCTAAAATGACTTCAATGCCGACCACATAAAGGAAATTACTGACTTGTGTCCCATCGATCCCAGGATTTCAAGATTGCGATGAAGATGTAGAAACTTGGATGACATGCGATGTAGAAGACTGGATTTCAAATGCTAAATGATGACTAGATTGTGACTTCTGCACAAGAAGAATCCGACTCTATTGACAATGAAACGGATAAAGACGAGGACAACAACAACAACGAAAGTAGCAAGGGTCCATCAAATGCTGGCGCGTTTTCTGCGTTAGAGACAGCTATGGAGTGGTACGAACAACAATCAGAGTGCTGTCCTACTCAACTACTACTGCTGCTCAAGAGAATCAGAGACCTTGCAGCGAAAAACGAAGGTGTGCAATGGTACAGCGAAAAATAAGTGATTATTTTCCGCAATAAAGGTAACATTGCGACTATTTTGCTTTTTCTTCAAGCAAGCTTCCCGCATGCGATGATCTTCAATATTCGTATAGAGTATGGTTTCATAAATTGCATGGATCGCATTCGGTAGGTATCCGAACGGTGTCCGGTCCTAATTGATTCGGATAAACGACGTTCTACTGTACCCCAAAATTGAGAAAATAGCTAAAAGTGAGAAGAAAGAGAACGTGTTTTCTTTTTTTCACGTATTTCTGTTCAAACAGCACTGGTACAGATAACCTGACGGAATCAAAACAAAAACTAATGTACTGTTTAAGGAAGGAATGAAAATCCTCAAGAAGGAGATAAGGTGAAATAAGATAACAAAGAGAATGGCTGGGAAAAAACCGATTAAAAAAAACTCCAAAACAGGAATCTAGAGGATAATGAATGATAAAACTTTATCTCTTTAAGAGAATCGAGACAATGAAAAATGATTAAAATCTTATCACATTTGAAAAGAATCAAATAAAAGAAAAAAGAAATCCCTGACAATCTTTGGGAGGAAATTCTTGCAATAGAAGTGAATAAACGAATCTACGAATATTTTGTACTTTAAGAATTTAGACTTAAATGTAGTAAAAATACACTACTTATTCGACAATGCTCTCTGTGAAAGAGATATCGAACAAAACATTCTGCGGAAGTAATAAAATATTGTGAATTTGATTGCGATGAATCTACTCCTTTAAGGAAATGAATGATCACATATAATACTTATGTATTCCAGTAAGCATGTATGAAAGTCACTTTTCTGAGTGTATTCATATATTCTTTCGGTTCATAACAAACATTTTTTTCAGAGCAATGCCTTTAAAAAATATCGTTAGAAGTTACAAGCTTTGGAGACTGAATTAAACATTTTGTATGCGTTTCAAGAGAACAGTTGTCCTTATTTTTTAAAGTAGGCATCCTCAACCTTTCGCGCTCGAGGGCAAAATTAATAAATTTACAATGATCCGCTGGCCGCATTAATAAATTCACAGTGATCCGCGGACTATACGACTATCAAAAAAAATATTGCAGTAAGAAAATTTATTGAAAAAAGGGAGTTTTGTTTTATAAGACTACAACTGTGTATGTGATTCTAAAGGAAGAGATGGTGTTAACAGATTTTTGTATATACAAGTATGTATATATTTGTCCACCTTTTTTCCAAAATTTCTGAGATTTAATACATAGTCGATTTTTTTTTATTTTCAAAATTAAAAATATTTTATTTGGAAATTTCACGATTTTCAGAAACTTTTATCTCACCTGGATATCAAACGCATCAGTGAAACGTTTTAAATATCGAGAATTCAGAAAAAAGGGCGCTTTTATGACAAAAAGCAGAAGAGGCAATTTTTTTAAAATTGCCACAAATTCATATTGGTGGGCTGGTAAACTACATATTACGGACCATGGCATTAAGACATCTTTTTTAAAGCATGCTATGTAGAGCAATTGATGCACATTTTATAAGTCCAAGCTTAAAGTCTTCATAGTTTGTCGTCAAAGTCCTCGTAAAATGCGACGTCAAGAAACAGTCAATCAAAAAAATTCCCATCATTTTGAAAGTTTAATTGGGTGATTTTACATCCATGTCTTTTCTAAAATAAATTTGATGCTCATTATACTCTATTAAATAGTTTTAAAAAATATGATGTACTAATTTTCTACAATTTAAGGCTAAGTACTGAAAAATATTACTTATCCACTTTTTATGTTGTTTCCAATCCAAGATGGTGTATCCGTATTGATCATGATCTCTCGACCGCGGGACCACGGTAGCCTAGTGGTCAAGGTATCAGATCATTGCTGGCTTGTCACGAGTTCGAGCCCAATGCCATTAAAGATCTACCGTGTAGGGAAGCGATGCACGTTATATCTGTCGATAGTTCAAACGTCCTCTCATTGGTGTGGTGTGGTAGTTAGGAGAGGGGGTCCCAGCTCAGGTGTCATCCTCGTCACTTGACCATGGCTCAAAATTACGAGGTCCGTCGCCAAAAGCCCTCGTGTAGCTGAACAGTGCGACGTTAATATTCACTCACTCACTCGACCGCGAAAGCGTGCGGGGTTCACCAAAGAATGAGATATTTTCTTAAAACCTGCACTTTATAATGACTATCTGATCCCTATCTAAATTCGACCTAAGCTATTTTAGTAGGGATATTTATATATATATATATATATATATATATATATATATATAGTACTACTTTAAATATTTAGAATATTAATTTATTACTATCACACACACACACACACACATGAATAGCAGATCCTCAGCAGTAATTAACGTCCTATAATGAGCCGTTCATTTTTAAAAGTACATTAAAATATAATGAGATGTTATAATTTTAATAAATTATTTTATCACGTATATTTCTTAAAATAATAATGTAAATAACACATCTATATATATATATAAATGGATGTTTGTATATGTGAAATCACATCACTCCAACACCGTTCAACCGATCACTATGTATTTTTTGGGGAGAAAGTTTTTGGATATTCTCTTTGTTGCAAAACTCCCCACCAGGTAGTGCTACAGAATATTAACTTCTGCACCGTTCAATAAATCCCTAAGTTGCTGCCAGGGGAAGTACAGGAATATATTAAAAAGCTTAAGATCAATAAATCTCCTGGATTGCATTTAATTACAAATCGCATCCTTAAAAATCTCCCCCTAAAATTCGTTCTTTTTATTGTCATGCTGTTCAATCTATTAATGGAGAACTGTCATTTCCTTAAGAATTGGAAGACTGCCGTGGTGGTCCCCATACTAAAACCCAATTCTGATGATACTCAACCTCAAAATTACCGTCCAATCTCGCTACTCAGTAGCTTGAGCAAAGCGTACGAATTTGTTCTTTTGAATCGCCTGAATCAGCACTGCATAGCCAGGGATATTATTATTCCTAAACAGCATGGCTTTATTACACAGTGCTCCACAGTAACCCAGTTACTAAGAGTTACTGAGCTGATTCATCACGGCTTTCAAAATAACCAGGCCACGGGTATGCTTTTTGTGGACATAGCCAAAGCCTTTGACCAAATTTGGCATGTTGGCTTGCTATCCAAGATGATACGCGACTTGGGTTTTCGGACCAACTCATCAAAATTGTACACTCCTACCTAAAATCCGTGAATTTAGGGTAAGAATTGAAAACAGTCTCTCCACCCAGCGTCCAATTCTCAGTGGGGAACCACAAGGATCTTTATTAGGGCCCAAGCTCTTTAATCTATGCATCAACGACATTCCCAAGGCTGCGAAATCCACTTAGCGATGTACGCGGACAATGCCATTTTACCCAAAACATTTATAA
>BMAV01014096.1:0-43639 GCA_019973955.1 Trichonephila inaurata madagascariensis
TAGAATTTCAACTTTTTTTTTAAATCATTCATTAATGCAGTACTTTAGAAATATCCTGCTTTACTTCAAAGTCCTCTTTTTAGTTATTATTTCCCTTTTTAAACTAGCCTTTTTTACTATAAAAAAGCTTTTTTTTTTATCTATAAAGAGCGTGTGGTCAAATTTCCTAATTTGTTTGCTTACATTTTTCAATTGAAGTTTTATCCAGTTTGTAATTTTCATGCACACAAAAGTAATATATCAGTCGAAAATAATAATGCAAATAGTATAACTAAATAAAACTAAAAAAAAAAGATATTTAGGTCATTTTGTTTTGGTATGTCACGTCAGAAGCACGGAGAAGCTTGGCACGGACGAGGAGAGAAGGGAGGTAAAACGGAGCGGTAACAAAAAAAGCGAAAACAGAGCTCTACAAATGCTGACTTCTCCATTTCATCATTTCACTAAAACAGTTCGGGGATTTGATCCAATCACTTACTTATATCATGAGAATCACCTCAAAGATACGTTATTTTAACATCTTGCGTGAATTGATCATCTCGTTTAGGGATTTGATGAAAGCCCTAATTTCATCATTTTCCTACGACATATATATATATATATACTTATAATTTGATTTTTCCTTACATCAAAGTAGGTATTTTAAGAAGTATGATAGCGTGTGAGGAGAATTTCATGGTTCCACATTCTGAACTTAGTAAAACAAAATTCTTCAATCCTTAAAACTTGATACAACAGGAGAAAATACACTTTATGGAATTTCTTTTCTAAGTTAAACCAAAGTTTTATTTTGTTTTCCTATTTTGTTAAGGCATTTAAACATGACAACCTTGGGGCGTCCTAGTAAATATCTTCTTATTTTAACTTTTTAAAAAGTTGAGCAAGCGTCTTATCTTCCCGAGAATGTTCAGTACCTGCACACCTTACAGTTACTTAGCACACGAAGTGACTTTAAACATTAAAATCACATTAGACCAGTAACGCGCGCAAAAACGAGAGGAAGATAAGATGTTTATCTAAAAACAGGATAAAACAATATACGTTCATGTATTTTGAGACAGAATCACATGAACTATGTTTTCCCGAGCTTATCAACCAGATCATGTGGAAAACTTTTGGTACATGAATGAATTTAAGTGCACCAAAAGAAAAAAAAATATTTATGCGTAATTACTCTTATTCTCACATAAGTTAAAATTACTTATAAATAGTTCAGGGAAACTTGGCTAAATTGTGTTCGAAGGGAGTGTTTATTAAAGTCACACTTTAAAGCAACACTAGGTCTATTGGCAACGATCCTCGTAATTTTGAACCACGGGATCTTCACCAGATCTGGCATTCTCATCTGCACTCTTTCATACCTCTACCAAGGTGGGGTCTTTCAACCTCAACATGTTTAACAAGCCTCAGCCCTTCTACATGAGGAGTCAAGGGTTCTAGGGCTCGAACTCATGACACGCCGGCCAAGAGTTCGTGACTATAACCACTAAGCTACCATGACCATAAAAACTTTCCAAAATATATTTAAATACTAATTTACAATGATTAATATTATAATGAGAAGTTTTTATATAATTTGTGTTATATAAAGCAAATATTTAAAAAAAATATTGTGAAAGAATATTTCATTCTTGTTGTTGTTACTACTGCCACCTGATCGGCAAAGGCCAGATCAAGGCCCATGCAATTCATCATGGCAAAGAGCTAAGTGACGCATGTCGTTAGCTGTAGCTTTGAACACCATACAGGTAACAGAGCGATTTAGCTCGGTTTTCACCCCAATTTGGAGGGAGAACACCCTGGGAGTGGTCATTGGCCTCCCACCTCTCTTCCCCCTTCCACCAACCTCACGAGAGAACTTGCAACTCGACGGCTATTTAAAGTATCCCCATATCGCGAAGGCAAATATGGGTGGTACAAATATCCATGTGTTATCCGGAATTCGAACCCAGTCCCGACGGCACAGAAGTCATCGTTGCTAATTCTAAGAAGATAGTTAAAATTAAATTGTATTAATACGTGTAAACTTTAAAAGTTTAACAGAGTATGCTACATATAAACCATAATCATCCTAGTATCGTTCATAAATTTATCCCGGAAATGTTCAAGTGACTGGTAAGATAAGTGCATTTTGTAAAAAACAACACACATGAACAGCGGCTAATGTACCATATGCTTGTGCCAATTAAATAACGGTATTGAATTAAATTTGGCGACTTAATGCCAATCAAGTGAAATTCTTACCCAAATTTAATAAGTGGTAAATTGACCTCATTCTAGCACTAGATGTGGGAGAAATAAACTTCAATTAGGCATACTGCCATGTACTTTCGAACATTTCAATTATCAAGGACTCTAATATATATATATATATATATATATATATATATATATTGGGTTGAGTAGTAGTATCTATTAATTGACAATTAGGAAAGTGTGACAAGTATATGTGAGGGAAATTTTTTTTTGATGCAAGGAAGTCCTTTAAATGTATAATTAGATATGAAGTTAATTTTAGATTAAATGGTCCACAGAATATTTTAATAACTTATTTAACAGACGAATTTAAACTCAAAGCCTCGCTTCTAATTTAGAATTTATTATTTTGGACAATCTAATTATGTGGATGATAACTGAAATGATTGATTATGAAGGACTTATCGGCGTTATTGCTTTTATGGTATAGTGTGTATAATACTAGGGGAAATTAAATGAATAATTTGAATGTAAACACATTTCTAAACTTTAAAAAAAAGCCTTAGAAAGTTCTGAGTTATAGTCAAAAGTAGAAAAAAAATGAAGGATATTTGATTCAATAGCTTATTTTAAATTGTGAACAGCTAAAAATACAGGAGTTGATCCCATAAACATTATGTTTTAAATTTCTAATTCGTCTCAAAAATGCTTCAAATTTATCCTCTTTTTGCTATTGTTATAAATTTGGTATTTTCTTCAACACCTATTTATGTTGTTAATGCAAACAAAAATAGAGCTTTTTCAGATTATTCATATCATGTATGCGAGTTTTTAATAGCTCATTTGCATATTTTACTCTTAAATCAAAGTTATTTTTGTCTTTATGAAGCTGCGCATTGGTATTTTAATCTTTGCAGACCTAGTGCATTCCCCAAAAGCTGGTATCACTTTTTTAGCGCGCCACCATATTGGTGATATCAATTACCGCAAGTAATTTTAACCTGAGCTCTGACGAAGCAAACCTGCACTAGTTTTTAAATTTTTGCCGAGGGGTTTAAGTAAAAGACATTCTTGGGGTTTTTTATAGTCGTATAATACGTAAGTTTTGCCCATTTTTGACATAAAAATCCACCGATTGGGGGCCAAGGTCAACCCGCAATTGGGGCAGAAGGCCAGAGACAAAAAAACCCACCACCCAGCCGGCAATCAAAATTATTTAGGAATCAAATACCTTAAAGAATTAAAACTGTGGTTCATGATTATATTTAACGATGATAGACTTTGTATTTTCAAGAAAAATACTATATGTCGACTTTAAATATTAAAATCGACACGTATTAATATAACAATTAAAGAGTTTTAATATAATACAAGCAAAATGGGAAATAATTTCAATTTGAAATTACATCTTCAAGATCATTCAAAGCAACCTCGAACTAAAAATGCTAGTTTAACCACACATAAATATCTGATTCAAAAAACAGTGTTCATTTTATTTTAATTAAAGGCAACTGTTTCAAAAATCCATTATTTCTACACAATAATGTTTCAATCATAAATGAACCCAACACAAACAAGTATCTTAAATGAAAAAGTTTATTGAATAATTATTTTAATTAAAATCTCCAAGAAAATTTTAATTAAAATGCATCGTTCTTCTTCATAAAAGAACTATAAATCGTAATTGCTCTGTAATGTAAATGTAAATATAGATTCAGTAAATAATGGAAGGTATTACAAATCAGTCTTTAATATTCAGATTTTCCTTTCTCTTTCACAATACAAAAGGAAAAAACTCTATTATCTACCCTTCAATACCCATAAACAGTAATTATGAACACCCGGGTTATTTGAGAAAAGAAAAATATTCTAACGTTTTTGTTCCACAAAGAATTTTTATTGTATCAGTTGGAACACTAAGTTGAAGGACTGACAATCTCTCTCTCTCTTTTTTTTTGTAGTTTTTAATATTGAAGTGGCCGTAACGAACATATGAATGAAAAATTTGTAAGTCATAAAAAACAAATAATACAAAAAAAAAAAAAAAAAATCATAAATCACACAAAAATAGATTAAATAATGAAAAAGAATAATAGTAACATAATTAAGCAGAAATCAAAATGAGGGCCCAGCGAATCAGAAAAGCAATTTCGAACATAGGACTGAAGAAGTAGGATTAAACTAGTTCGAAACTAGGCAGACTAGTCTATAACCTTTCCCACTTGAGTGAGGCTGCAGTAGCCCAGTAGTCAAGGTATCGGATCATGGCAGGTATGTCCTGAGTTCGAGCCCAGTACCACTATAGACCCGCCGTGTAGGGCAGCGACGCACGTTAAATCTCTCGAGAGCTCAAACGTCCTCCCATTGGTGTGGTGTGCTAGTTAGGAGAGGGGGTGCTCAGGTGTCGTCCTTTCACTTGACCAAGGTTCAAAATTACGAGGACTGTCGCCAAAAGCCCTCGTGTAGCTGAACAGTGCGACGTTAATGTTTACTCAAGTCACTCAATCCTCCCTTGATGACTCGATAGGTCAATGAGAAAAAATACAAACAAGATATTGTCAAAAAATCTATACAAAAAAAGAGTACATTGAGCAAAAAATCCCAAATAAATGATTGACAATTTATATGTATGTATATGCAATATGTAAAATTTTCATTCTAGAAATTCCAATTTTACCTCGCTTAGCAAAAAGGTAAGACAAAAAAGTATAGTTCAAAAGAGTACCTTTGGTTTAAAAGTTCTGAAAAATGGAGAAAGTTTGCTATTTTTTCAGAAATTATACATTTAATAAACTTACTAATATAGTAACGATAATCTAAGCGTAAATATTTGGATATGAGGAGGGGGAAAATATGATAGCGGCAAATATTTAAATTATTTTTTATTTATTTATTCAAATTATTTGTTAGCCTCCTTTTTTTTTAATTTTACAATTTTTCCTAATTTCTTACGATTTAAATTTTTTTACACCTATAATAAACAAAACTCAATAAGAAGCAAACATTTTTAAATTTTTTAATACAAATGTGGACCTTTTAAGAATGCATTATAAAATTAATACTTTCACCTTATTCGGTTATAATTTGTTAAAGTTAATATGAAATTTTTTAAAAATAAATAATAAGCAAATTTTTAGAAGTAGTGTATATTAACCATCGACCAATTTTTAAATTTCAGAATTATGTAACATCCAGACACAATAAACAGATCTAAATTCCTTTATGGTTTGCTAAGCTGGTATCATAAAAAATTCACAGTTAAACAAATTCGGTAAAAAGATTTAAATTTAGTTTTATAAGGAATGTAGCTTGACTCTTTTAGTATTCATCATAACAGGGATTGGAAAAAATAGTATGAATGTATTAAAAAACTGCAATTATATGCAAATGAAAACATTGAAGAGTATTCGTCCTTGTCAGTTTCTTTGAACCATGATACTTATTGGTTAAATTAGAGACTCTCGGGGAATGACACCAAAAATAAGATCTTTTTCAAGACATCTTATCTTTACTTACATATATAATTCATTACTACAAAAACCGCTTTTTATAACTTCTCTTTCATTTCATTCGGATTGTTACATCCCTTTTTGATTTGTTAATAAAACTTCATTGGGTTGTCGCTCGCCTCAAACAAACTTATACAATAAGTAATATAGAAAAAAAAATAAGTCAACTCCCCATTTTAGGTCAACAAAAATTTATTTTAGTTACTTTTTGGTGTGTAAAATCTTTCCTCTCGGTTGCTGGATATTTGTGGGAGTGATTTCGTGAAAAGGGACGGATGTATGTAACAGAATGTGACGTATGCGCGCGCTACTTGATTTGATCAATGAGACTGCATGGCTGTGTCTTTTCGCTACCCTCGCATGGGGATGAAACTCTAGTAGACATCAATCACTCGAGCGCTTGACACAAAATCCGTAAGTCACGATATTGGGGGACATAAGTGTGGCAGAATGCTTATTTGAAAATGGACAAACAGGGATTTCGGTGGTCGTATACATTTCTTCGAATCAAACGGTTAAAAAGTAATTAAAGATTTCTTGCATTTTGTACTTTTATCATATAACGAAGGTGTTTCTGCTCTTTTAAAAAAATTATCACTCGCTTCCCCTGATTTTGAGTGGTGATTTTAACTTTAACTTCAGTTTTCAAAAGCTGAGCCGCTCATAGCTTTTATGAATGATGAACTCAAGCTCGAGATGAACACAAATCAAAATGTTTCGACTGCTAACAGTGGTACTGTTATTGTCGCTGTTTTTCAACGGTTTTTAAATATTTTGAAATCACAAGTACGTGTGTCATATTTTAGTTATCATAAGTCTATTGCCTCCGCTCTTCCCCAAATTGAACAAGAATAATTATTTTTGATAAAATATTGCTTTACTCCTTTTGTTAATTAAATACAATTTTCATTAAATATATAATTATTCAATAGAAAATTATTTCCAATCATACCCACGATTCATATTATTTTCAGGAAAAAAGTTAATATTGCGTATTCACCACGATAACATGTCAGATGTTAAACATCATATGCGACTATTGCAATACTCGTTTCTTTTTTTATGAAATAATTACAATTGATATAAATATTTATATGCATATGACAGAATCACAATATTAAGTGGCAAAATAAATAGCAATTTTCCATTTTCCTTTCTATATAGGATGTTGGACTATTTTTTCGTCTCTACTATTTATTCATTAATTAAATTTATTTATTCCAATAAAATAGTATGGTAAAAAGAAATCACATTCTCGGAAATTAGGCCAACCCAGGTAGATTCAAACCCACGACCTTTGGATCAGAAGTTCAACGCGCTATCCATTTCGCTACAGGGACACAACGAGGGATTTTCCTTTTTATATATGGTGTGGACTATTATTTTTGTTTGATACTATTTATTCATTAATTAAGTTCAGTTAATGAATTAATATTTGAAAAAAAAACTATTAGAGTCAAGTGCCATCCACTACAAGTTTAAAAAAATGTTTTTCAACTTGAGAGGATGAATAAAAGTATTTTATTAACGATTAAATATTTGAACAAAGTATATATATATATAAATGTAATAATTCCCTCTAGCATTCTTTTAACTAACTGTTTTACTAATACTTAAATAAGCTTTAATTCTTTGGTTCGAAAATAACATTTTAATCTTAAACGTAATCAACTAGTTCAAAATCCCTGTCCCGCCCATTCTATCCAATTAAAATTACTATTACATAATAGTCATGCTCTTATCACTGCCGGTATAAAAGCGAAAATCTTGTGTGATCACTCTCTTTTTATCTGTTTGTTTTCAGCTTGTAGTCGTCGTAGTTTTTGTCTCCAGCTTGTTGTCTTGTGTGTAAATAGCTGCAGATCTCTTTGTCTTTGGGTGTTGTATGCTTTTGTATTGTCGTAACGCCTTTGATGTGTCATGTAAAAATAAAAAGATGAACGTGTCCACTCCGAAGATTTTTCGTGATACCCTACTAACATGCGAAAAATATGCAACTCGGCTAATACGTTACACACACATATATATATATAGGGAGAGTGTGAACTGTTAGTCGGAATTGAAAAAAATATTGCTTACCACAGATTGCGCAACAACCCTATTTTATTTCTAGGTTTTCCTCAAAAATTTAAGTTTGAGAAAAGTAAACATTTCTATGAAAGAGGAGTGTGTTCACTTCAACTATTTGAAAGGCAACACGCTTTTAGTAATTTTATTTATTTTGAAAAGAAAGGCATTTTGATTTGAAATAAGTATTTTTGTTATAAAAAAAATCATAAGGAATGACGAAAACAAAAAGTAAAGTACAAAGGAAACTTTGTTTTTCTTCAATGTTTATAAATGAGTCATACTTGAATATATGCCGTGAGAGTAAAAATTATGTAAACCATAACGAATTCTTTCGAATTTCCGAAATAAATTCATGGAAATTATTATCAAATATTTTTATATTCAATACACAATCAAAGGAATATCTGAAGTAACTCAAACCTATCTGATGCAATCAGTTTCTGCATGGAATAACAAACTCTTTAATTGTTAATAAGAATATTTTACAAGTTTAACTGTCTCGTAAAAGAAAATTAATGAAGCATGTTTTTTCGCATGGAAAGAAGTTCTCCTAGCCCGTGCAATCCCATAATTCATTTCTAGAGTCATTTTACTCGTCTTAATATTTTATTATAACTATATCAATAATAATAAAAAATAATAAATTCTTCCTGAAGCAATTATGTATTTTCTAGAGTAGGAATATAAGCGTATCCAGAATGTTCGAGCAAAAAAATAACAAAAATAAATGTCAATTACGAGAACAACAGCAGAAAATCTCTGACAATATTCACAAGTTCCACTTTGTAATTACTGATATATGTATTCTAAAAATACATATATATAACACTCCAATGCAAAATAAAAGCAAGTAGTATCACCTTGAGTGAAAAGCTTACTGATATTGGCTGTTTAATGACAATGGTGCAAAATAATTATTAGCTCCATTAACTATTTGTATTTCAATAAAAAAATTACCTGTATCTTCAATGATAAAATTTAAAAAATAGCAGATGAAACATTATTTAACAATCTGTGATTTATAAGTTAGAATTCTAAAAATTCTTAAAATTTACAAAAAAAAAAATCCATTGAAATAAACTACTACCAGAATACAGCTTCCAAACTTAACAGATTTTTTAAGAAATGATGTTCAATTTTTGGTACAAATCTATATATTACTGTGTGTATTTCTTCAATCAAATCTCAGTGCATCGGAATTTTTAAATAATGAAAAAATATTAAAAAAATATTCTGATATGAAAATGTCCATTTCATTTTTTGATTTTTCATATGGTTTTTGGATATTTATTTGGAACTGTACGAGACAGGTAAAAGTTCAAAAAACAAAATTACAGCTCCTCCTGGGAAGTATGTATGCATCTGTTTGTAAAGTGAAGTAATAATTATCTCTACTTGGAACTCTAATAATGTTTTAAAAATTGTTTATTTTAATCGTAATCATTTGAACATAAGTAAACATATTGTAATTATAAGAAAAGTGGTAAATTTTATTTTTATATGACGTATGATTCTTTAAAAAAAATTGAGCCATTAACAGATTGATATTTTACGATTAAATATTTTGCTCTAAAAAGCATGATACACAATGCTAAAAGTTTATCTATATTTCCTCGTCACCTGTTTAGGTAGCTAAAATATAAAATATATTTACAGAAAAAAATATTGCAATTTTTTTGGTGATTATAAATAACTATTTTTTTTCCATATTATAAAATAGCCATCTACGATTTTTCCAACTTTATCTTTGTATTTTACAAACTTGTTATTAACCAAACGATATTTTAATCTCATGATTTTTTTATTAATTTAAAATTACTCTAAAAATGTTTTGCAGATGCCTTTTTCAGTTACTTTAATACAACTTTTTTTTTTTTGCGCATTTGTCTAAAAAGATATCTGATAAGTAAGTTATTTGTTTTAATATAAGCCCCTTTTCTTCCTTTTTAACGTAATATTTTCTACCAATTTTTTTTTAAAAAATGTTTTGCAATACACACATGCTATATATCAAATAATATATAAATTAAAACAATACTTAAAAATAATTATTTATATTATCTTTAATTTTGTAGCAAATACATTTAAATGTGGTAAACATGGATCGAAATTAATGTTTTAATTACTATAATCATTCTGTGAGCTAAAAATATTATTGAATATACACCTTGGAATAAGTTTAAATAATATTTTATTAAAGCCAAACTTTATAAAATAATATTATTATATTAATTTTTCCTTATTAATGGGAATTTTTGTGATTTATATTGCTTATGTTTTTAAAAAGTATTGAATTGGTTTTTTGTTGTTGTTACTGATACCACCCGGTCGGCAAAGGCCAAATCGGGGCCCACGAAATTCATCACGACAAAGGGCTAAGTGACGCCTGGTGTTAGCAGTAGCTTTGAGCATCATGTGGGTGACAAAACTATTTGGCTCATTTCCTCCTTAATTTTGAGAGAGGACACCTGTGTGTGTGTGGTAGTTAGGAGCCTCCCACCTCTTTTCCCGTTCCACCAGCCTCACGAGAGGACTTGTGGCTTGACCACTATTTATAGTACCCCCATGCCCCGAAGGCACTATACGTTTACAAACATTCATGTTTTCTCTGGGATTCGAACCCCGGCCCTACGGCCTAGCAATCAGTGTCACTAACTACTATACCGGATGGGTGCCTTGAATTGATCTTATACATCAATGTAGAGTACTTTATACATTCAAAACTCTAAAATGAGAATTGAAGAAAATTGATAAACTACATCAATCTGAAGTCAAAAACTCTTATATAATGAATTATTCATCTGGAATTAGTAAATTTTATTTTAGATTCTTCAAATTAGAATACATACTACTCATTAAATTCTAGCATCAAAGGTCTTCCGATTAAAAAAAATACAAAAGAAAAAGAAATTTTTTTTACCTTAAAAATTTTAAGAATGCACATTATTTGTTATTTCATTTCTAAATAAATCCCATTTTTTACGTTAGCAAAACTAACATTACTGAGGAAAGACCATTGATTATTTAATAAATATTCCATTTTTGTCTACAGTGCTTTTTTTCCCTTCATTTTGAAGGGAAGAAAAGTAAAAAATTTTACTTAAATAAAAATATGAAAGAAAAGAACGTAGAGATTCTGATTCTATATACTTTTCCCATTTCGTACATGAGAATTTGTACCAAAATAAAGAATCCCAACATTGACAAAAACACTTTTCTTTGAAGACTTCGAAGTGACCTGTCACTTATTTCAGTTGTTCCAGGGACACAAAAATGTGAAATAGTAAATAAAGAACGCTTTGAAATTCAAACAAAATTTTGAATCGTGATTTGAACACGATTTTTTTTCTTAATAGAAAAACAAACACTTTAATACCTATTTATTAAAGAATACAAACAAAAAATTAAATAAAACTAGAATGCATTTACAAACATTAAATTAAAAATCATTGTTATATTTGCAATGTAAAATTTACATTTCTTTCTCATTTACTTTAGCTTATAAACATTATAAGCACAAAATAAAGGATAATATTACAATCTGAAATGTACAGTGTTGCACAGCACTAATTACTGCTCATTACTCATCAATCAGTTATCATTACTTTTGATCATATTTATATTGTAGAAAAATAACTCTTTTGTGCTTCTAAAATCATCTCACCAAAATTAATATAAATAATGTTTTGAAAATGGAATAAAAATTAGACAAGTATATTAGAACAAAATGAGAGGACTTTTAAGATGATTGAAGATTTGCACTTAAAATTTGAATAGTTTTAAAGTGTGGTTCCTTTGAATAACTCCTCGTGTATATATGAATGAAAAGTATTAAACGTACATTAAACTATAAAGTTAAAATATTGACACTAGTATCTATGTAAAGGGCGAGGGATTCGCTACCAGACCGGAAAACTTGCAGGGTATGTAGGAGATACACATATGACTCGGTATAACAAAGGAACGGAGGGTCGCAAATGCCGTAGTTGCAAGCTATGGGGCAAAATAGAGAAAAAGAACAGAAAGAGCAACACATTAAATAGCATAACATCCGCGTGTGGGCTTTGGAGAACCCTCATTGTTCGATTATCTGTAGCTGTTGGGAGAATACGTGCCATGACCGGAACCTTTCAAAATGTAAGAAATTCTATGCTGTGCCGCTGCCAAGCGATTTCTGGTCGTAATTTCAAACACCTGTTGTAGTACAACCTTTCAAAAAATGTTTCATGTTCCATCAACACGTTGCCACCAAGCGTTTTTAAAAACAGTTTTATTCAATGAGCAATCTATACGTCTGCCGCTGAGAGAAAAAGACACCAAAATGAAGTCTATGTGGCTTACCCTTTAAGTGCAGAATAGTTTTTTTTTTTTTTAGACTCTAGGTAGACTCCTTGTATGCCGACAAGTATAACACAAGGCTTAGAAACGTAAGTCAATACTCAAACAATAGTGATAGGAAATTACATATAGAAGGAAATATTCACAAATGGGAACCAAAAGAGGGGAAAAAAGTGAATACAGATACAACAAATACAGAAAAAAATACAAGATTGCTCACATGTGAACGGAGATAATCAAAATTAAAACTATACAATGAGGAAGATAAGAAAATATGATCACAAAAAATTTTCAAAATACAAATACATAAAGCATACATACATACATACATAGGCATATATATATATAAACACACACATATATACATATACACACACATACACACATATATATTCATGTAAAGAAAATGTTTACAAACACGCAAAATTTACAATCTAAATAATACAGTAATAAATGCAATTAATGTATGCACAAAACGATGTGAAAGATGATTTGCTTTGAACAAAGGCAGAGAAAGGAGGAGGCCACACTATATTGTTCTTTTGTAGGCAATTCATGAGTGTACGTCTTTCCGAAGCGAATTTAGTACAAGCAAGAATCAGATGCTTGGCATTCTGGACTGCGTCACTGGAGCAAGAACACTGATCAGTAGGCGACAAATTGAAGCGCTTTAAATAGGCTTTAAAGTTTCCATGCCCAGTTAGAAACTGGGTAAGTTTAAAATTAGGTTGAAAGTGCTGTGCAGAATAGTTAAGTACCCCTTTTTAGTTATGGGATATACTTGAAATTTAATAACGACATATGGGGCTATAAAAAATGATGATCTGGGATTAGAAGTGTTCTGTTTGGGCCATCTGTTCAAAGAAATAATTGGGTGGTAAATTTAAGACTTGTGTGTGGAAGATGTAATGGAAAATAAAAAAATGCTACATAGGGAAATTAATTTTAAATCTAATTTAATTATCCTTACAGGATATATATATTGTAAATTTATGCTGTTTGGACCCCAAAAGACACCAAGATTTCTCCAAAAGTTCGCTTACTTAAAGTGAAAACATGAGTTGCAGATTTTAATATTTTTATTTTGTTTTTAAATTGTTTAAGCTTAGAAATCAAATTAGGTTCTTTCGTAGATATCTTTATATACAACTGATAGCTTTTAAGTTTTGGCTATGTGTAACATAAGTAATCGATTAAAGATATATAAACATCATTTTCATGACGCAACGTTTCGCACATTTATTCATATTTCATTTTATTCAAGCACATGTATCATTTTCTATACAACAGAACAATAATCGAAAATATTGATCGCTTGACCTCTCTCTCTCTCTCTTCTTTACATTCTAAACATCTATAAAACTAATATCTATAAATCTATGTAAGGTTATTAAAAATGATAAAAAAAAATGTTTCTCAATTACGCAGCATAACATTTGATATATGCTTTTGAAACGTTGGCTTAAGCCAAGTTCAAAATGAGTTCTAAGCCAGAAAAACAGAAGAATGAATGAGTAAACTTTCTATTTCAAATCAGTAATGAAAAATAATGATGGGTAGAAATTTTATGAATATTATAATAATAATTATTATTATTTTGAAAAATGGCGGAAACCGGATATTTGCTTATCGAAAACGAAAAGGTCAAATACTCGAAAAGTAACTGAAAATCACAAATTAAAAAACATAATCGATCTTTTAAATTTAGCTATAAACATAAAAACAGTTGAAATTTCGAAAGTAAAACTCGTACGCACATGTAAATGTAAATAAAAATTAAATATTTTACAAATGCTTCCTTTTAAATAAATCCTTTAAAAATATAAAATATTCTTTCGAAATAATATTAACATAAAAGACGCAGAAACATCATCAGCAAATGTAGAGTGAAATGTATAGCTGAAATTCGGAAATGCATGCCCTTTGGATGGGACGATTTTATCAAATTTATGATAGTTTATGATAGTAAATAACTTGAAAATGAGAAAGTCGAAGATGTCGTTCAGCTATTAAAGGCTGATTTAATCCCCAAGGGCAGGAAATAGGCAACAAGTAATGAACAACATTTTCTTACTCATGATCCTGACGTAAAGTGTGCATTAAAATTTCAACACAATCTTTTGAAGTAGGATATCAAGAACTGTGTAACATAAGAAAATAAAAAAATAAAATAAAACGAATTTGTTACTTACGAAAGTAATTATTTGAATCAAAACCGACATTTGTGAGAGACATATCTGACACATCAACCGCAGATAGCATTTTTGATACAGTTCATAAAAAACGTGTGCCCTTGTTGTCAAGTAACGATGAATACTTGTTAGTTAGTTAATTCCAAATTTCAATTCGAATTTTTATATGCTGTCTGTCCTTAGAAGATTCAATTGTCACTGTACACTAATAAAAATTTTCTTTGCAATGCAAAAAAATTAGTTTTCTTTTATAAATATGTAACATGGATTTTATTATTACTTTATTAGGGAAAATGTGTGTGTGTGTGTTTGTGATTAGGGATTTTTCATGAATTTTTAAAACTGTGGGGGAAAAAATATCATCAAACTCGCCATGAGGCGCATGTACATTGTATACGGTTATTTATTTATTTTTTCGTGATTTTCTGAGAAACGTACCTACCGTGCAAAAAAAGAGTTAAATGTATATACTATACACGCATATTCCTGTGATAGATACATTTTAAATAATCTTTGAAAGGAAATGAAATTTAAAAAGAAAATTCTATTTTAAATAGTATTTATAAGATTGGACTATCCATTTCGTCTTGAAATTTAGGCAATACATTTTTTCCACAAGAGATGTTTTACTTATTTTACCTCTAAAGCGTATGGTACATTTATGTTATCACACAAACTAGTTATTTCGTGACATAACTCTCTATCCAAACTATTTCAAAGGTTATTAAATTAATCGTTTCACACATTTTGTTGAAAAAGAAAACTATTTTATCAAAATATTCTCCACCAATTCTTTGCAAACCATACAAAAATTTGTAAAAGAAGAATTAAGGTACTTTCCATTAGATTAAATTTTTCCCTCTAGTCTTTGTAGGGAGAAATCTAAGTCTTGGACTTGAAATCTGATAAAATCTAAAAGAAAAATAGTAAAAAGTAATAATTAATAAAATCTCTAATTGGGTATTTTTGATAATGAAGAGCTTCAGCAATCGATATCCTTTGAAGGCTGTCGGAAAATCATTGCTTTGAATGCTCAATCATCGCTTTTTGTTTTATATGTATCAATACGTTTTATAATTGTTTGATGCGTAAGAGCGAATGAAAAATATATTTAATAAGGAATCAATAATCTTCTTCTGAAGTTATCCACAAATTGGTCCAATCAATAATCTTCTGAAGTTATCCACAAATTGGTCCTTGCCCAGAAAGATTATAATTTTGTTTTTCTTCACAGGACTAAAAAAAAGAAATAAAATAAATTTAAATTGTCTTTTTTTTTATAAATGACACGAATGATTGGATGTGAGTCTTCAAAAATTTAATTTTAAATTAAGATGTATTTATTTCTAGTTTGAATATTCATGTTAAGGTATCCGACTACGTTCGGAACCGTGATTTTAAAAAAGCGCATAAATGGATAATTTTCATGATATTTAGTGTCACTTAGATTAGAATACATGTATAAAATTGTTTTAAGGACAATTTGACAAAAAAAATTTATTTATATAAATAAACTATTTTAGCAAAAAAATAACTTAGAATAAGCATTTTTCTTAAATGGAGAACAAAAATTTCTTTCTTTAAAAAAAAACTTTCAAAATGTTCTCCATTTAAGAAAAAGGCTCCTAAAATAATAATATTTCGCTTATAAGAATAAGTAAAGAATTCTCCATTGAGTCTGAATTAGGATTTTTGAACAATTAACATTAATTTCAGAGTTACCACCCATTGAAATAATTATCGGCGTCTTTTTCTTAAAATTTCTCCCCTCTGTTGTCGTAAAACCTGGATAAACCCACTTCTAAGAAATATATTTCAAAAATTCTAGTTGAGCCTCTGTACAGAGGCCTGAGCTATTTACAGCCAAAATATTATTATAATAGAAGCATTTTTTACAAAAGGAGAATATTTTGAAAATGGGTCATTCTATGTTCATTTTTTGTCAAAATATTGTACTTAAATAATTTTTTATTGTAATAATAATCTTAAAACAATTTTATATACATTTTCTAATCTAAGTGACACTAAACATCATAAATATTATCCATTTATACGCTTTTGCAAAATCACAGTTCCGAACGTAGTCGGATACCTTAAACTAATTGTAACTAATTTTTTTAGCAAAATTACTCTTATCTCATTCAGTTAAACGTTGCAGAGAAAGGTAATTCTACTTTATTTTGTTCGCAAGACATTAAGTATTAGGACTTAAACATATTCATTACTTTAAATTTCTCTTTTGTATAAATAGAGATCATGCCCTCCATAGACTAGCAGTCACAGAAATGAAGCAAAGAACGGCTTTGCTTTTTCGAGTCGCCGATTTGAATCCAGTTCCATTAAAGACTGATCATGTAAGGAAGCTAAAAGACGTTACATCCGTCAAATCTCAAAACCCTCATATTATTTAGTTTGAAAGTTTGGTGAGGGGAGGTCACACCTCATGTGCCATCCTCGTTCACTTGACCACGGTTCAAAATGACGCGATCTGTCACCAAGACTCTCTCCAAACTTCACTACTCAACGAAACTAAATACTAATTCTAATATGAGGATCTAAGCAATTAAACAGGTAGGTTATAGTTGTTGAGTACGAGAGAAACGTAATCTCTTACTTAGACATATTATTTTAAGACAGTAAAACTGTACAGTATAATAATTTTTTTCCCATTTTAAAACACATTCAAATTTATAACCTCCAACTCAGCATATGTTTAATCACACCAGTAACTATTTCACAAAGCAAAGTACACTAATGTACATTTGATGTTATATTTTTAAATATAATTATCCTTTTTGAAACCTAATGAGTAAAAATAATATGTTTTATTTCAATTTATTTCTTCGTTCCGGAAATAATTTGTAATTTTAATTTTTAAGTTTTTAAAGCGAGCGTGCCATAATTTTCTGGAACTAATTATCTATGATGGATAACCAGCAAGAAGAGTATTCTAGTTTATATTTGGAAAGATTTATCTCTGTATATATAGACTGAGGGGGTCAGCAACCTATGGCACACGTGTCACTTGTAGCACGTGGTACAGTTCTCAGTGGAACTCTACACTACAAATTGGTCAGTTTTTGAGTAGAAGAAAGTTGAAAATTTTTTATGTACAAACACTTCCAGATTATGGATATTTATGGAATTACCAAAAAAATCTGAAAGATAACTAAAAATAAACTTACAGCTATTTCGTAAATTATTGAATGTCATTGCTGGATAGATGGAATTGTTTGAAGAGAGAAAATTGCATGTAACCTGCTTTTCCGCTTTTAGTTCTACATATCTATAGGTAAACAATATTTCCTCACATAGAAAATTTTTCCGAGACCGCCAAAAAATTGTTTGGTAAAATCCTAGGAGAGCCCACACCCTTGGCGACATAACGAAAAAAGCGCCAAGCCAGAACGAGATGACGCCAAGCGAAATCGACAATGGCGGCAAGTGAATACAGAGAGATAAGGTGGATGTGTAATGAAAATATTTGTAAACAATACAGAAATTAAGCATTTAAGATAAATATATATATATATATATAAACAGCACTTACTTTCTTACTGCTGATCTTTTCCGAGTGGAGGGTACAGCGTAACGACAGATTTTAAAAAAGTCTTGAAGGTCTCATTGCTAAGTGAATGATCGTGTGAGCGCCGCCATTTTTATTCTGCGAGGTAATGGTCGAAAATACCTTCGGCGTGGCTGGTGCAATTTCGAAGAAAGCGTTTTATTGTCGACAATGTTACATCATGCCGATCGTTACATTTAGGACATTCATAACTCTAAGCATTAAATCCTTCCTTCATGCAGTATTCAATCAATTCTTTCTAACCTTTCGCATTCAACAAAGTAAAACATTCTAAGATATATTCCTTTACACATGCAACCATTCCAGCCCGGTTACCCAAAACAAAATGAAATTCGAAATGCCCGCCGACAAAATACGAAAATTCAAGAAATAGGTTTACCATATCTAGTGTATCAAAGTAGGGTTACCAAGATGGCACAATTATCGCCAACCCAAAATAATTCGCGCCAAGGGTGTGGGCTCTCCTAGGACTGAACCAATTGTTTTACAACTGAATGCTCAAAATCATTTCAAATTGAATCACAAATTATACCAATGATTCTCCAATAGGAAATTAGAGGGGTGCAAGCACAAAGTTCTCATTAAAATTTTTATTTATTTTTTATTTAACTATAATGAAGGGAAATACTTATACATTATGTTAAATATTTCTTATTTTAATAAATATGTTTAGCAATGCATAATATATTGTTACGTAGATCCGTATTCGAGGATCTACGAAAATAAACAGTTCTTTGAGAACGATGTGAATTTATTATCAAAATTCCAATCGTTTGAATAGAGGATTCAGCAGCAATATTCACAGAATAAATCCCCGACGGTATTCACACCTTCAACAGCAATCATCAGTTTTTAAAAATACACGTAAATAAAAGATTATTCACAAGCACAGCCGAGCTAATCGCTAGTCAAAACAATCCTCACTACTCGCTGATTTAATCAAGACTGTCTCACTGCGGATGGCATTGCTCTATTTATAAACCCGACGGAAACTTCCAGAAAAATCCGCACGCGTCATAATGCGTGAACTTATTGGCGAGATCCACTACTTTGTAGAAGAATCCAGAGGGTCCCAAACTCGCCAACATGGTCATCAATGACGCCAAAAAGGTCACCAAACTCGCCAATTTGGTTGCCAAAAATGATGCCAACTTGGCTCTACCGCCAAGATTTCGCCAAGTTCTCATTGAATCGCCATTATAACATAAGAGGCGGCATTGCTTGTGAATAGTACAATTTTAACATAAAATAAATATAACATAGAGTAATATAAATGCATATAAAACATCCAAATACAAATTATATACACTATTTACACAAAATTTGTTACAATATTTACAATATTATTTTTTTAAATTTTTGTTGAAGAAATAATTATATATATTTTATTCTGTTTATTTTTATGTTAAGAAATGGCTTCAAATGATGCAAGATTAATACATTATAAAAATTTAAATCTATATATTTGACTTCACTGAGTGAATTATCGCGGGAATCAAATTGTTTCAAAAATGTCCTACTACGTAGCACGCTGAACCATATTGGTAGATTGGTTTGACACGCCAGAGCTAAAAAAGATTGCCAACCCTTGATATAGACTGTTATTATATGCAATTTATACACTGATATCCAAAAGTTCAGATACAACCTGTTTAACGTGTCTAATTTGAAAATGAATAAACATACAAACAAGAAACTTTAATGCGCACTAATCAGATTCTTATTGAATGAGGAACATAAATTTCAATAAGAGTTTAACAGAAACATACTTTATAAGAAAAAATCACTGTTGAAAGAAAAAGTTATTAATGGAGGGGAAAAAAATATCACAAAGTTATATGAGAAAAGATGTCTTGGAAATATTACAAAAACGGGGTATGATGAGAAATACGTTCACTTCTAAATACTATGCGCGGGTGGCATCGGAACTTTCATGCTACTAATTAAGTTATTGGATACCGAAATATCAAGCGAGGATCGAACACGGGGTAACCCTTGTTTTAGCTCAGATTTTAGAGTCACACTTAACGCACAACAAGCACAATTCGGTGATTTAGTGCATTAGCATCCATCACAATTAATTCTTACAAACAGCAGTGGTGTATAGGTGAATATATCGATCAAGGATCTCAACCCAATATCACATTTCAGTCAGAATTCCTCAATAGATCACATACAGGTCACTGACAGATATCTCTGCCAAAACCACACACACACAGGATTAGTGAGTAGTTACATCTTCAGTGTAAATCTGGAATGTGAAGCGTACAGAAGACCTGGCCTAGGAAACCTGTTCCTTTGCCCAAAATAAAAGGTCACGTCTCTTTCGATGGCCAGTAGGAACATACATAATTGGTCATTTTACCTATAGACTTTCATTTTGAAGGGTTTTTTATACAGTAGCTACGATTCTTGTTCCTGATTCTTCAAAATAGTCTGCTACAAGCTGAGGCACCGTAGTGCTTCGTCATTTTCTTCAGCTAGAAAACAGTCTTCCTCAGAGATAGTTGACCTAGAACATGTCTTCTAGATACGTTGTCTTTGATCCTACAGTCAGGGCCAGTTTAAGGCGCTCCAGAAGCATCAGCTTGTTACAAGCCAGTTTTCATCAATCCCAATTCCAGTCACTTAAATGATTCGAGTAAATAAATTTTCAAAAATATTTCTAGACTGTCCTAGATATTGTCAACGAAACTACCGACAACTATTGAATATTAACAATCATACATATACGTCTTTACGAAGTACAATCTTTTCTGAGCACTGCTATCCATAAAATTATTCCTAAGGCTTTGGAATGCAATAAAAAGACCTTGACTGTTTTTGAGAAGGATTTACTTATTTCAGAGGATTTGTGCTTTTATTATTCTTTTCCCCCTTCCCTAATACATCAGATACGCACGCCGACGTGGAAAATGTTGGCATTCGGAAGCCAATCACATATCTTTTAATCGGAAGTTAAGGATTAATTATAAACGGTACAGATTATCAAGATAAGTGTTAAATTTTGTATATAATTTATGTATGACAATCCCATGGGGTGGGGATCAATGGTAATTATTGAACTTGTTCTTAACTTACAAGTATTGATAAATTAATTATAGAATACATTGTGCAGTACAGATACATTTGTAAGTGCATTATATTAGCGTAAATATGTATTTATTTCTTATTGTGTCCAAATGTATATTGTTTGTTTTCTTTCATCAAATTAATATACCGTAAAATCCGGCGTATAACGCGCACCTATACTTTCAAGCTCCATTTTTTTAATTTTAGGTATATTCGCCGTATAACGCGCACCCCCTTTTCAGAAGGGAACCAGAAGTGTGCGTGTACAATGATTGTATGTTTTAAAGTCATTTATTCGAGTTATTTTAACACGATTTTAAAAAAATAGTATATTATTTGAATCAGAACCCTCTTTAACTACATAGGTATGTCATTTCTTTTAAATATGTAGTATTCCAATCTATGTAGAAATTTAATTTTTCTCATGCTCATCTCTTTTCTTATTTTTGAAGCTATCGTTTTTATACTCGGCGTATCACGCGAACCCGTAAATTTCGATCTCATTTTTTCTGTTAAAAGTACGCGTTATACGCCGGATTTTACGGTATATATTTTTTAAATAATCTTTGATTTTCAACTTTTTAATATGCTCGCTCCCCCTCTTAGAGTTATCACGTCCCCTAGGGGGCGCCCCACAGTTTGAGAAACGCTGAGTTAAAATTTAAAAACAACTTTGTAAACAATTTTAAACACATATCTTCTCAGTTTTATTTTCTACCTTTAAATTTAGCATATTGCGCCTTTTAGTGGAATGATCATCCTTTGACTTCACATGGGCTCTTTAAGTCTATTTAGCCAATTATCTATCGAGACAGACACTAACTTCATGAGGATTTCCATCGCTGATTTCTTCAAAGAACACTTAAGACTATATACCACTTCTAGCACACCTTATCTTCAATATTGATCACGAATTCCAATGGATTTTAAACCTAGATCACCAATCTTTGGAAGATCGAAGGCAAATTTTTGTGTTCTAAGGAGCCCGGCACATTCAAACATAACTGGGTCTATTCCCTTTATAGGCAGGAGCCGAGTCCTACTGAAGAGCTCAGTCGTTTTCACTGAACAGGTTTACGTTTAGGGCTACTGAACTGGTTCAAAGATAGTGTCTTTATAAACTTTAGCCGTGATTTCCAAACATTTCCCTCGAAAATGAATCTCAGAGATTATTTCATTGCTGCCACCCAACAAACGATAATAGAAGCCTATTAGGAACTCTCTAAACGTACTTTTTCTTCTCAATTTTTTTTTATTGTATTACTAACGGATACACCGTCATTCTGGCAGTTAAAAGATTCTACAACGTCAAAAATCTTTGCGTAACAAATTATTTCATGGATGTTAGAAGATGGCCACCACAACAGTGATTTTATTCTAGCTCTTAAACCCTGGAGTGGTCAGCGGGGCACAGAGTCACCCCAGGTTCATGAAATCGTTAATTCTCAGAAAACTATTTACTTGTTATCAGTGACCTTGACGGAGTATCCTCCTATACGACAGTTTTCATGGGAACTAAACTGTATTTGTCACATATCTCCCTTTTTTTTGGGAATGGCAAACGTTTTTTTACAATCTTGAGGTTCTTGGTTTTTCTTTTAATCATAGAAAATCTTCTAATTGTTCAATAACTTTTGATAATCTAAATGTTTTAGTATCTTAAAAATCTTCAAAGTGCTCGTCTTTTTTTATGCATGGTTCTTTTCCCATTCTCTGACTCCTATGGAGCAATATGCTTGAAAGACTACAATTTTTAGAAAAGAGAGTATTGCAGAAGATCTCAAATGTCAGAATTTAAAATTATCTGCTGCGTTGAGTAACAACAGATTAACTCAAATTTTTGTTTTAGAACTTAAGGAACTACTAGGTATATTAAGATATATATATGAAGTAATATATAACAGGTACGTTACACAGGCTTTATGATGTATTAAAGATGTGTTAATTAAGAAAAGTGTTAAAATACGATGTATTTAATTCTAACTTTTTTTTGGAAATTTTTGAGCTTTTGATTTTCTCGTATAATTAGGAACAAACAGATTCGCTATTTTCAAAGATTAGTAACTTTGTGTCACAATCTTGTGCACAGTACCAAATGTTTCAGAAGAATTTTTCTCTGACAGTATATTAATATCCATTCTGTATCTCATTAAATACAATGTGTCTGAATTTTTAAGACAAGCATATTATTAGCCTGTATAAGTTTAATTGTGCCGACTGTATATAGTTTCCTTATGTTGTCACCAAAGGGTTTGTTTTTTAAGTATTCCTGAAGTAGAAAAATTTACTTCAGTTTATATAAATTCTACAGATTCGTAATTTTTTTTATTACTGCCAAATCAAGATGACAATATGGATTTCATCGATTCATATCACTTATGTGCATACAAATATATGAAAACAAGATTATATTATTATTTTTAATATTTTGGAACTTTTAATCATACTTATTACACTTCTCAAAACTGAAATTGCAACACCAAGAAATAATGCACGTAGCGGCATCCATATTTCAGGAAAATCAGTAGTGAGAGGGATATGCAACTGATAAAACTTGCTCAGGCATCTGATCGCCTAGTACTCACATTTGGGCTATAAAGATCAGCAACTTTCCTTTCTGATAAACAGCGTATGAGGTTTTGCGTAGCATTTTCGACTTTCGAAGAAGCGTAGAAAATGTCTCTGAGACGTTGGTGAGCACAATACCATAACTTAACGACCCGGGAAAGTGACCGAATTATAGAACTCCATGAAGGGGGTTTGTCGCTGCTCACAATAGCAACTCGTGTTGGCCAAAACATGAGTACCATCCAGGGTTGTGTTTCGCGATGGATTCAGGAAGGTGTACATGCGCGCCGAAGTAGTGCGCACATATGCACGTCAGAGCCCACACACTGGTGTATTTGTCAGTTGACCTTTCAAGACCGAAGTTGACATTCGAAGCTCGTTACCTCCAGAAGCAGTTGGATATGTGTCCACCCAAACCATACATAACAAATTGCATGAAGTACTTTTACGTGCTCTGGTACCAGAACCAGATGTGCCGTTGACTCTCCAGATCTGAACCCCCTCGAACACCTGTGAGATTTCATTGGACGAGACATGAACCAAAGCCGTGGATGATCTGCGCACAGCAATTGATGTGGTTTGGCAACGCTTACCTCAGGCAACCATCAATGGAATAATCGATAAAATGTCTCACTGTGTATTAAGGCCTGCATAGCTGGTTGAGATGGGAGCATTAGATATATACTGATTAAATTGGCTTGTATTGATTTTATTTGCCTTTTTATTAATCAATATCACCACTCTCATTCATTAAATTCGCATGTCATCACATGCATCATTTCTTGGGCTACAGTTACATTTTGGAGGAATGTAGGTAATATCTGGTTATTTTCAAACAATGCTCTACTTTTTTGTATGTTTTGTCATTTTTTTCTACAATATGACACTTTAAAACGTATTCATACTGCAAAAGAAACATTAGGAATCAAACTATGTTTAATATAGTATATATGTGATGTTATAGCATCTTATGCTTACGTTGCTGAAACTTATACTAGAATGTCTACTGATGATGAGTGAGGCTTTCATTTAGAATTAAATGGCATTCTATATTGCATCTAGTAAAGTAGATAAAAGCTTACACCTTGATGTATTGCGATTACTAATTTGTTCATAGCTTATTATATTCTTTCAAAAAATTATTGGATAAAAATAAATAATCTTCGGTGCTCCTAAAAATGATATAATTTCTTCTGAATTTCCATCATCATGTCATATCGAAGCCTTCTCCTAATTGTTTCGGTGAGCGAAGTAGCCAAATGGACATGATCATGAACTCATGGCTGGAGTGTCATGAGCTCAAGCCTTGTGCTATTGAAGACCCGTCGTGTAGAGAAACTGATGTGCACGTTAAATCTGTCGAGGCTCAACGTCCTCCTTTGGCATGATGCGGAAGTTCGGATAGAGGGTGCCAGCTCATGTGTTGTCCTCGTCTCTTAAACATGGCTCAAAATTAAGAGGTCCATCTCCAATAGCTCTCGTGCTCCTTTACAGGGCGACCTTGATAAACACTCACTCGCCTTAATTGTTTTGTTTAAGGTATATCGGAATATACGTTTGGAACCGTGATTTTAAAAAGGCACATAAATGGAAAATTTTCATGATATTTAGTGTCACTTAGATTAGAATACAAGTATATAATTGTTTTAAGGACATTTTGACAAAATTTTTTTTATTTAAATACAATATTTCGGCAAAAAATTGTCTTAGAATAACCTTTTTTCAAAAAGTTCTCCTTTTGTGAAAAATGCTTCTATTATAATAATATTTTGCCTGTATATAGCTCAGACCTCTGTACAGAGGCTCAACTACGATTTTTGAAAAATTCCCATTATTGTCAAAGTTACAACTATTTGAAATAATTATCCGCGTTTTTTTCTTAAAATTTCTCCCCTCTGTTGTCGTAAAACTTGGATGAACCCACTTCTGAGTTATATATTTCAAAAATTCTACTTGAACGTCTGCACAGTGGTCTGAGCTATATACAGGCAATATATTCTTTTAGTAGAAGCATTTTTTACAAAAGGAGAGTATTTTGAAAATGGGTCATTCTATGTTTATTTTCTATATTATTTTAAATAATATTTTATTGTAATACTATTCTTAAAATAATTTTATATACATTTTCTAATCTAAGTGACACTAAATATCATAAATAATATCCATTTATACGCTTTTGCAAAATCATGGTTACGAACGTAGTCGGATATCTTAAATCTTTTTCAAATGTACAGAAGAAAGATTAAATCGTCTAGCCTTCTTTTAACGATACACCATAAGCCTAAAATTTTAAATCAGAAAGAAAAGAAGTCATATAGAAATTTATTTACAATATATTTAATTAAATTTGGAGTATTTATATAATACTGTTAAATTTGCTGTTGCATGTAAACTCAAAAGTGAATTAAGAAACGTACAGCGTGTTAATTTTAAAATAGAAATTATCTTGCTCAGTAAATGCGCTTATAATTTTTTTGCGTATAAATTCTTGCAATCAAACACGCTATACAGAAACGAAAAAAAAGATTTAAAATAATAAATGGTATTCAATTTATTGTGTGCTTCTATTGATAAACACAAAAGTGAATGAATTCAAATGTTATATAACTATTTGCGATGTCATCGAATAAACATAAAATAATGTTTAACAGTTTCATAGAGACAAAGTGTTAAGCTTACTTACAACAGGGTAGAAAGTTACAAATAATATAGTTTTATTTTTATTTTATAATAGGCTTTCTAAAATATGATATTAATTTTATGCAGTTATGCCAGTTTAAGTTTTACCTAGAACATTTAAGAAGTATAACACCAGCATATATATATATTACACGAAACCTTCCTGTAAACAATTGAACAATACTTTTCTTTTAACTATATTTATGAATATTTAGTGAGCTTAAATATTTTTTTTCCTTACAATTCTTAACCATATTTCTAAAAGAAACTTTTTTATGTTAAAATTAATAGTAGCATCGTTACATGCTGGTATTTTAAACATAAGCCCTCGTGAAATTTTAATTCCCGACGTTTACGAGCTCTTCAAAGCATATCTTGTTCATTTTTCAGTTAATATTAAATATTTATCAGCGTATTCAAGTGAATGATTGTATGTTTATTTAAAAACAATTTCTAAGCAAAATGAAATTCCCTTAACGAACTTAGGAGTCATAACGCGGAATTTATATTTTGACGAAGAAGCAGAAATAAAGTAAAAGAAATCCCATTTTCCAATTCCCCACTCCATTTTCTTAATGCGTGAAATAGTCCTAATGAAACTATGTGTTCATGGCGTCGTGTGTTTATGACGTAAGCCTTAAATGTTTTGTGGTCAAATAAATATCATTATTTAAATTGAATTGTGCGCGAATCCAGGTAACTGTGCTACTCTTAGTAAAACAAAAAAAAAATTTTAACAGTTTGAGATTTATTTCAATAGAAAATTGCTGTACTATTAAACGTGTATCAAATAGAATAAATATAATAAAAATGCTTTCATGCTTGGATTATTTCAAATTAAATTTTAGCATCGTAATTTTGAATTAGTTCCTCTCTTAAAACAATTGCACCTTATTTAACTAAGTATATGCAAATTGGATTGGCTGTTGTGGAAGTGTCTGCAATTAGTAATTATAAGGGCAAAAAAATTTAAAAATATTTTGCATCAACCCATTTTGAGATTTTGCATTTTAATTGAATTTGGCATGAGCAAAATCTTTTGCATATTATGGAAAATAACTACATTTTTCGACTATTAAAGCATTAACTTTCTTCAGCTGCTCTTTAGCCTGATTAAATTTAGTATTTTGAAAATTTAAATTTTTTATGAATTTTGAAATACCTGTTAATATTTTAAATGAAGCTAAATAAGTTGTGAAATATTCATATTCTTAAATGAAATGATTTTTAACCTACTTGCTTGAAACTGCTATTTCTGTATGAACAGAAAAGAGCCGGATTCAAAATCTGTAAACAAATTCAAAGCTTATAAGCTGAAAGATCTCAATATAGCAAAGGAGGTGGGTAAAGATCGGCCTTTTTTTTGCCCATTATATTCATGAAAATTCAAAGTATTTATTGGAGCTATATTATTATATTTATGCGAACTTTAGGTATTGATCTTTTTATTACTTTTGTTATTACTTTTATTGTAAAATAGTAAGTCACATAAAAAAGCCATCAAATTTGGCAAATTTGTTGAGTTTTGTTATGTTAAGTACTTTTTCTAAACTTCATTTAAAAAAAATAAACTGTTAATCGCTTTAAGCACCACTATTTTATTTGGTATCTCAAATACTACAATAATAAGGCTTTTAAACTGATATTCATTTGTTTTGGTGCATCGAGCGCGTCGATGTGATACGAAACAAAATAGCTTGTCCACGAATAGGTAAGACTCATACGTCACGTGCGTGTTCAAACATGTCTTCACGTTGCAAATGTCATACTGTAATACAAATAATTCTTTTGTATTGTGGCCCTTATTTTAAGTAGTACTGTATGCGTTTTGTGTATTTTATTAAAAAAGAATGCACTCACGAACAATTTAAACTTAAACACCTGTACTCTCCTTACATAAATCAATTCCTCAGTTGAGTGAGCTCAGTTGAGATCAGGACACACACAAGATCAAAGTATATAACTTATATGGATAAGAAGATGTATAGGTCATAATCCAAACATTGGATGGTATTGTCAGTCCAAAGTTGGTGCTAGAATTGTTGGCTGATGAGCACATGTTGCATGTGTACTTTGGTACTTGGGATACTGGCTCCATAATCACACTCAGACAAAAACACCAAGCCTTGGATATGCTGATGCACATCAAGACGCTGCAACTGGATGGTCCAGTACCAATTCAGCCAGTGAGAGTGAGAAGGAAATATAATCGAAGACTTTTGTTACATCTTATTTTTTTTTCCTGTTTTCTCTATTTAATAAAAAAGTATTAAAAATAAATAAATAAAAAACCTAACATTTTCATTTTGACTGAGTATTAGTGTTAAAAAGAATACATAATATGAATTTGCCGATGGGCGAAAAAAGGCCGATCTTTAACCACCTCCTTCGTTGACTTTAAGTACATTAATAAAAATGACAAATTTATCTTGTAATTAAAACACTATAATATATTTATACTACATAGAAAATTTAAAATATATTAAAAACCTGAATAATAAATTAAGTTTATATACATGAAATTTTAAAGAAAATTGTACTAGAAAGACTGAAATGACTTGATTATATATCACAGATAGAAGAATCATACAGATATTGAAAATTTAAAAAAGATGAGGATGCTGCAGTATTATAAACTCTCTCTATACAATTTATTATATTGTTTAGTAGATGGTGTCTAGGGATAGCTTTTAATTTTAAATAAAGTTAAGGTTTAACCTTTTGTGACCCCAGCCAACTTTTTCCTTTCTGTTAATAATAATACTAAGTGAAATATTGAAAATGGATACAATTTTAATCAAATTTCTAAGAAAAAAGGCAACACATATGTTTTAAAGAAATGCATAGATCACGATGAATCAGTGAACAATAAGTAAATTTCTGCCAAATTCAAATGCAAATTTACAGCTATACTAGATATACTGCAATGAGATACTGGTCAAACTATAGCATTGCAATAAATACAAAATTATTTTTACTAAAATAATAATGAACTAATTAAAATAAAAAAATATTAAAAATTATAGAAGTAACACAAAGAATAATTTGTATATGTCTACAGTGAAATACACTGGTGTGCAAAACTTAAGCTTAACAGGTGGGTTTATTGCCATAACTACGAAATCATCTGAGGCATGGGGTGCAAATGAGGAGAGTGTTATGTACGTAAAGGATGACGAAAGCATCGGCACTGAAAAAAGAATACAACAACGCATACGGTGTGGAATCCAAGCAAAAACAAGCTTTATTGAACGCATAGTATCATTGACTCATGATTGTCTATCTAAAAGGAAGAACAACAAACAGATGTTCCTAAATAGGGTATATGCCCTCCCCTTACTACAAAGGTTGCTTCGCGCCGTCTCCGCATACTTCCTCAATCAACATCTGTTTTGAGTTGTTGGTTGTTCTCCGGATGATGTAAGCGTGTGGCAATACGTCTCCCAAAGCATCCCACACATGTTCGATGGGATTTAAATCTATAGAGCACGCTGGCCAATCCATTCAGTGATATCGCCACTTTCCAGCAGCTCCTCAACAGCCAAGAGTGCAATGTGGCCGTGCATTGTCATCCATAAAAATGAAGTCTGGGCGTGGCACCTCGGAAAAAAGACGCACATGGGGAAGAAGTACCTCCTCACAATAGCGATCCCCGGTTACAGACCCTTTGTCGAAAATGGGAAGCTCAGTTCGCCCATTACAGCATAATGCTCCCAGACAGAACTCAGGATCACCGCCAACGGTGTCTTTCCTTGATGTTACTGGGATAAAGAGCCGGGTCCAGAGTCTCTCCAAATCAAAACAGCGTTGAGGTCGCTTCTGGTACTGAACCAAACTCTCATCCGTAAAGAACACGACTCCATTGATCAGTTGTCCAGTTTTTGTGCTCTCTGGCCCACTGTAAGCGGTGGCTTCGATGGCCAACTTTTCAACGGGGAGGCAGCGTTCAGGACGGCGAGGCGAACAGGCCCTTGTGAAAGCGATCGCGGCCACAGTAAGCCGCGACACTTGTCGACCCGTTGCTGTACAGTTTCTGAGCAATGGCGGCGCGACTGCTGTCGACCTCTTTTCGCCTACAGGATGATATATCCGGTCATCCCCTGCAGTTTGTAGTCCTCGGGCGAGGATACCACCAACCTTTCTAACAGCTATACCTGTGGTTTTGGAACGCTTTCAAGCGCGCGAAACATCACTTTGTTGATTCAGGCTCTGCAGCTACACTGGTGACAGTACGCCCCTCCTCCAGCTTTCCGATCATTCTTCCGTGTGAAGTCGTCCAGGTGATTTCTTCTAGCTATATTTTCACGAACTGACTTACTGGCACTTGCAGTGAATATGTTGAATTGCGTCTCCGTCCTTCATTTTATTCTACTCTGTTGAGCAGCGCGCGCATGACATCACGCGTTTTGCGTACGCTCACGTCGCTTCTGACGTTTTGTTCCTGATATTTATTTGCATACGCATGACGTTTCTACTGACTTACGTGTTCACTGTACTGATCTCCAGACCTCCTTTTCTGCAATTTCATGGCTATCTGCTAAATTTTTACATTGTTGCTTAAGTTTTGCACACCAGTGTACTAAGGATAAAAAAAATATTGAACTGAATTATTTGAAAAGTTACTATTACACTATTCATGAATTGAACATCTAGGTAGTTAATAATATATGATATATATTTGGATATTACTATATATTTCTTTAATAACAGCTAACTACTAATCAAATATAATTATATATCTAAAATTTGACCATTGAACTCTGCTTTAAAAAGTGCTTTATACATAGGTTTACTCTTCACTATGAGCATATCTTAGCTCATTATAGGCAACATCTAATTATCAATGAGGATATTTTATAATGAAAGATTTTACTGAGTCAAATCACAAAAGCATATGTATGGTGGGTGAATGTGCTAAGGTGCATCGCTGTTGAGGTTGCTGTTAAGGCTGGATCACTCCTCTGAAAGACTACCTTAGAACGACATTGCGATGCTCGTAGGTGTTAACCTTGATAGGCCACTGTACGTCAGAGAGGGTCCAAGTAAATCTAGAAGTGGATGGGAGAGAGAGTCCGTTGGAGTGAGCTAGAGCGTCGAAGATAGGAATGGCGATTTTTCCGAAAAAGATCGATGTTTAAATCGATTCGAATCGTAACCTGATGAATCTATACACAAAAAATCAAAGTATAAAAGATCGATTTCTAAAAAATCGAGTTTTCTTTTCAATTCTGCATTTACAATGTAAATATAAATCCATTTTGTAAAAAATAAGAAATATACCATAATAAACGATCTCTTATCAGTAAAATCAGGGAATTCGACAGTTACAATTATTTTCTTTTACCATATCAAAGTATCAGGTATAAAAGAAAACATTGTGATTCACCCTCCCGTGGGTGCCCCTGTTTTCCATTATCTACACGACCTGTTTCTGTAGACAATAATGTACAATCACGCAAATCGTTCATCTTAATATCTGCTTATTAAGATCTTAACTTAATCACAATACACAACAATAATAATACTGAAAGTAAGTAGATATGGAATGAGAAGACACAACTCGTATTACCAAATAATCGCGTAATTGACCACTATACAGCTTAATTCTAATCTCACTAATACACGCACTTTCCTTATAGTTTAATCAAAGGTGCTTACCGCTATATCATAAGTAAACAGCTACCTTGTTTATCCTAACTGACGTGGCTTCAATCTTTCTCTAATCCTTGAGTCACCTTTAACTTGATTATACAGCAGTGCTTCTCAAATTTTTCAATATAGCGCCCCCTTTTCAATCACAATTTTTATCGCGCCTTAAACGATAATAAATTACTGAATGCAATAATAATGCACTTTGACGCTAAAAGCTACAATACGCACGATCTTAATTATAAAATAGTACAAATTAATAACATAGTATTAAAAATTTTGTACATATGTGTTGCTTTTAAGCAAAAATTAAGTAATAGAAAATTATTGTTGACTTTCCTTTCTCTAATTTTAATTAGAACATATTGCAAAATGTGGTGGCTGCTTATAAGACAAATATAGATATCAGCTAAATATAGAAAAAAGGAACTCAGAGGGTCAATTTCTAAAAAACTTTGTAAAACTTTGCTGTGCAAGACAAGCCCATGGAAGTCGCTAATGCTTATTAAACTTGTTCTTAATTCAGTATTAATAAGATAAGCATTGTTTTATATATGTTAATCTTAAGTAATATATATTTTTAAGTAAATTATATATATATATATATATATATATATATATATACTTTTAAGTAAAGGTTAATTATGTTGTTATTTTTCTTTTCTCCTAATTTTAAATTGAAACAGATTGAGAAATAATATTTAATTAAAATTGCTTTCCTTCAAGATCCATTTCTAAAAGTACAAATGTCATTAAAAATAGCCTAATCTATGTGTTGCTCTTTTATCATATCCATTACATCTGGCATTCTCGCGAACGTTCATGTGAGTCTGAAACCTTAACAGACGTCTGCACAAAACATGTAAAAAATACTGTTACCTCATTACAATTCTAGTCAGTCTTGAATGTACATTTCATAATTCATGCGTTAATTTTTAATTCACGGTATTAAGTATTTACGGCAGTGGATTAAAACAAAATTATAGATATATTTTTTAAATAACAGCGAGAATTCGACGTTGATAATCAACAAGTACACAGACGAGGACAAATTGATAGCAAGTTACAGATGGGTTAGGGATCCATTTCAAAATACTTCAGAAGGGGCTCTCAACTGCCGAATAGAGATCTTCAAAAGATTTCACATCAATGACGAAATTAAGGGCAATTATGTAATAAATCACTCTTTGAATTCTGGATAAGAAGTGGATGCTGAGATTTCTGCACTGAAAACAAAGCATTTCGTATACTATTACCATTTTTAACATCATACCTTTGTGAATCGGATTTTTCTGCGATGGCTACTTTGAAGACAAAATATAGATCTGAGCTAAATATCAAAAAATAACTCTGAGTGTCAATTTCTAATTTTTAGCCTTCCTTTGAAAAACTTTTTCTCTGCAAGACAAGCCCATGGAAGTCACTGATAATTATTAAACTTGTTCTTATACTGGCTGAAATTACCCACTCTTAACATGAGTTTATTTATTTAAAATGATAATATATTATTCTTGATATAATAGCTTAATTGTAAGGAGAGTAAAACCAAGTGCATGACAAGTAGCCATACAAAAATGTAAAAATGATTTATTGAAATGAATACTCATATTATAAACGGTTTTATGAACTGTAATTTTAAGTCTCGCAGAATTAGCATTTAGAATAAATGTTAGAAGTAATAAAAAGAATATAAAATTCTAATGAATAACAATTGTGTTATTTTTTAATATTTAAAGCGAGAAAGCCGGGGTCAGGTGTGCACTCGATACTAATGTTAATGGTCGCGGGGAGTGAAGCACCCCAATTCTTTTTATATAATTATTTTCAATATACAGATAAAAATCACAATTTCAGTGAATAATTTAACTGAGAGAAAATATACTTACCTATTTCCAAGGATTTTTCTATTTGTCTTTCATAATTTGAGAAAATATCAATAAAACTGAAATAAGTGTTTCAAATGTGCGTGACCTTAATAAGGACACAAATCCTGAACACTTTGCTAACATTACAGGTAAGTTATTTGCAAACAAAACTGTCACATTTTGTTCACGTTATTGTAATTTTAATGTCCTTTGATGATCGACAAATATCCTGTTGAACTTTTCTTGCTTGTGTCTTTTGACAGGGTGAAGTGCATTTGCGATACACTTATGGCTTCATATTTTCTGATAAAGTTCTTAATGTAGCTATTGAAAATTTTCCTTTCGTTTCATGTTTATTGCTTTTCTCAAATTTACTTTCCGCTAACATGATTAATATGCATTATTTCACAAATGTCCCCCTTGTTTGATCCTTAAATTTTCCCCCAGAGATCGGGGAAATCCCCCCAATTTTTTTTTTTTTATATTCTGCTCATTTACATTTATAAACCATAATCAATCGTACAACATCGCAATAAAACCACTAAGTTATTCAAGAAAATATTTTTGAAAAATATGGTCGTCCCGGGAACTCGGCAAACAAGTCCCTTTTAAGATTCTAAAAACGTTTCCCCTAAAAAGGAGATATGTTATCAATTCATTTTGCCCCATTAAGACTGTCAATTAGGGGATTCTCTGTAAAGGTCATTGGAAAAAATAAACATTTTTCCCAAATTAACGATTTTGTATTATATGTTTCAGTATACCTAAAAAATAAATCTTTCAATCAATCCTTCAAATTGCTCAATATGCTTATCCATGTATCATAAAACCCCTTTTCACATTGTGAAAAAAAACCAAACAGAATTATATAATTTACAACTTCCTAAAAAAAAAATGGGTAACCATACCGTAAGTTTGAAAGAGCAAAAGTAATATTTTAGTTTAAAAAAGAAACGTAATAAAAAATCTCTCATCTAGGATTACAGTAAACAAACAAAATTTTTTTTTTTAGTTATAGGATCAAAGATAGCTAAGGGCGTTCAAAGTAGAATTTTTTATTTTGATGACCTTTCTTCACCAGATGATATATATAAATCATATCAATGTAAATCTGTATTTTTATTATATCAGAAAGTTTTTTTGTTTTTTCATTCCAGTAAATTAATTTTTAACCCTTTTTATTTCGATATGCTCCCCCCCCTTGAGTTTATCGCGCCCCGGGGGCGCCCCAATTTTTGAAAAACACTGTAACGATAAAAAAAAATTTACAGTGAATAATTTAATTTAAAAAAGAAAATATACTTCCCTCTTTCAAGGACTTTTTATTTTTTTTTGATGATTTGAAAAAACCCAATAAAACAAAGAAACTTTTCCCAAATGTGCGGACCTTAATAAAGAACATAAATCGGGACACTTTTCACTCAACAAAAAAAGAAAAATTATTTGCAGGCAAAAAATTTTCAATATTTTGCTCAGTTATTTAATTTTTCTGTTCTTTTATGATCTCAAATGGATGTTGCCTTTTTTTTTTTTTGGCTTTTGGGAAAAAGAGTTACATTTATGGTTTTTAAATTTCTTTTATAAGTTCTTTGGCAGCATTTAAAATTTCTATTCAACTCAAGCGTTTTTCATCGTTTACTCATATTTACTTTTGCTATCACGATTAGTATGCATTATTTCATCGGTTCTCAATTGCTTGATCAGTTTAATTTTTTCAATAGAGATCACAGATGCCCTTTTTTTTATATTCCGCCATTTAATTTATAAACCATAATAAGTCGCAAACACAATCAAAACCACAAAGTTAATCATAGGGGGAAAATATAAATTTTTCATAGAAAATATTTTGAACAAAAGTTGAGGGGAACTTTATCAAAAAAAGTACCTTGATTGTAAAAAAAAAGTTTGCCACTTTTAAAAAGGGCATACATGGGAATTTGGCCCCATTAAGACTGTCTACTAATAGGGGAATATTTAATCACTGTTAACGAATAAAAAAGTTTTTTCTGGGAAATTTCAATTTCGTGAGCCTGAGGATTCAGGCCCAGGAGGGTCCAATGTAAAATTTTATTGATAGAAAACATTGAGGGGCGCTAGAAAAATAATTTTAAAACGTTTTCATTTCATTTTATGTTTCAGAATACCTAAAAATTTCTTGGCCAAATAATCCTTCAAAGTGCTCAATATGTGTGCTTATCCATTTATCATAAAACTATTCAAATGGGGAAAAAGGCAACACAGAAAAATATTATTTACAAGTTTCCAAAAAAAAAAGACTGAGAATTACCAGTAAGTTTGAAGGTCAAAGAGATTATAATCAAAAAAATATCTTACATTAACAGAAACGTAATAAAAAAATCTCCATCGTGGGGGTTTCACAAAGCAAATAAAATGTCTTTTTTTTTTGGTTTTTGGGTCAAAGATAGCTAATGAACGTTTAAAGTGAATCTTTTGAAAGTGGAAAACCAGATGATATATATAAAATTATATCAGTGTAAATATGTTTTTTTTATTTTTCAGAAAGCATTTTGTTTTATTTCATTCCAAAAATTATTTTTTTAAACCCTTTTTATTTTCAATATGCTCGCGCCCCTTGAGGGTTATAAAATTTCCCCAAAAGGGCGCGCCCCACAGTTTGAGAAACACTGGCTCAATTTATTTTGCTTTGTTCTTCATTAGTAAATTTTTATTATTTTTTTATCAATTTAAATGTGCCTCGTAATATCATAAATAATTTTTGCCTTTTTCATTCCATATAAAGGAATATACTACATTTGCCCTCTAATTATCATTCAAAGGCATCATTCGAATACATTGAAAATCGTTTAATTCGAAACTGAGGAAACTGAAATTTTTCCGTGTTATAGAACATTGTACCCCCCATATTTTTAAAAAATTAAGTTTATTGGAGTATTTTATAATTTTTTGGAGCGCATTGGATTATTTTATTTACCTAGATATATGTACATGCATGTATTTAATAAAAGCTATTCAAACATTTAAGTAAGTTTATCTCTCTTTTTCAATTTCTACTATTAGCTCACACTCTCTATTTGTTTATTTATTTATCTTGGTGGAATTTTCAATCATTAATAAAATGCATTTTAAAGCGCTACCATTGAGCTGAAATTTTATATACATGATTATTTTAGATTACAATACAGTAATTTAATTATAATTAATAAAAATTAATTGACTAAAACTAATTATTCAAAGAATTACAAATACAGCCACGTTGGCATAATTTTTGGCGAGTTAGCGACCCTTTTGGCTACTTGTGTCAAAACATGAAAGGTTTTTTTTCTCACATTTTAAAGTGCTCGTTTGAGCTGCAATTTTCTGTACACTATTGTTTTGAGTAAAAATGCGATAATTGAATTAAAATTAATTGACTGAAACCCAATTTTTTAAAAAGAATTCAGATACAGCCACGTTGGTTTCATTTCTAGCGACTTGGGTAAAAAACTTTAAAAGATTTTTTTTCTCACGTTTTAAAGCATTCAGTTGAACTGAAATTTTATAAAACACGATTTTTTTGGGATGTCATACGATATTTTAATGATAATTAATAAAATTAATTACCCCCCCTATTTAATAAAAAGCAGAAAAATATAAAAACTTTCTTTGTTGATCTATGTAGGAATTGACTTAAATTTTTTCAATTTTATATTACTTGTTTTTTTGTTGTTGATAAAACAGAGTTAGCAGTATCGAAATCCTTTCAGGTATATTCGTCTACTGTTTTTGATCAAGCTCCATCTTCATTTTAAGTGGAATAGAAGTTTGCTTTCCTCTTGAGCATTTTGGCATTGCTTTTGCAAAAGAATTGCTATAATAAAATAAAACAATGCCAATCACAAACTCACGGTTTTTTCTCATACTATGATGTACTCATCACTGAATTTCAAAAATAATTATTGAGAGATGATATACGTTTTTGTATAGCGTTTGTAGGAATGAAAGGTGAAAGTAGCTTAAATAAATAAAATTGGTTCGTGTCACAAGCTATTCCGAGGGTATTTCAATGCCAAGTTATCTTTCTTTCTACAAAACATGTGAAACCACCTCTCTTTCATTTCTCCACCTCTCAAATCTCGCCTGTTTGGCTAGTGTTTTCCGTATTTTATTCATTTCTAGAAGGGCATTTTTTTCGTGTTAAGAGAAAACAAAATGCTGGAAAGTACATAGCAGTTTGGCAAAACCGTTGTATTATTTCGTATTAGCCTTTATTTTGTATTAAGCGTTTTCGCGTTAAACGTTTTTGAGTTAGTGTTTTTCACTGTAGGGGACATCGGGGCAAGATGAAGGGTGGGCAAGATAAGGAATGTCTTAATTTTTTCGTTTTCCACTAGGTAGCAGGATCAATCGAACACTAGTGGCTCTCCTATTGGCCGTTCGTTAAACCACAGCATAGAGAAGCTGAACTCGCTATTTTTGTGTTAGTTGTGAAGCTTTGATTGTTTACCGCTGCCACGATATAACTTTTATGCATGTGTAAATAAGCTCTGCTACAGATACAGGCAAAATATATCATTTATCTTTAATATTTATGAGTAACTTGGTTTAAATACTACATATTACCACGAATAAATGTCAATTAATCGACTTCCTTCATGGAAATGGAAACGAGTATTTTTAAACAGTATCCGGGAAAAATGACGAGTTCTTCATCTTGCCCATTATTAAACTAACTATGTTGTCTATTCTATTAAATCCTGTAACACTTGTTTCTCTGTGTCTTTGTCCACTTGACCTTGCACTTCTATCTCTTCTGGACTAAGGGGTGCATTGGATCGGGGAATGCGTCGTTCGAAGGGGGCGACCAGAGGAATACATTTTTGCCATCCGCTAACAACTTTATGGTCACTTATCCAGGACAAACTATCATAGACAAAAATATTGGTGAGAGTTTGAGCACCACTTACTTCAGAGCAGCTACAGTTGGAAATGCCTATAAAGAGTTTTAAAAATGTGGGATTGAGACTCATAATCCTCTTTTGTTTAGCGAACATGACTGCTGCTTCAAAAGCTACTGACCATGATGTTGTTGGAGATGAAACTGAGAATAATAGTGCTAATCCTCAGACCTTGGTAGTAGAAAAAAAATTTATAAATCCTCCAGAAGAACCAGAACATATGGCAAATACTGATTACGATGTTCTAAAGAAGCCTGTTAGTGTTTTTTTTTTCCCCAAAACCATTCCCCAAAAAAAAAAACAATGTAAGAAAAAGAAAGAAAAAGCAAAAAAGTGAGCTCAAACATTTTTAAAAGCACACCCATCAAAGAAATGTTATAACAAATAGAAAAGCAGAAGGAAGAACAAGAAACTTAAAAAAAACATAGAAGAGAAGCCCGTGAAGCTAAAAAGGGAGTAAAAAAACTCAAACTAAGTTCCTGTAGGCTTAAGTATAAGTGTTAAGATGTCCTGTGCTTGTGAAGAGGAATATTGAGACCCTCCAAACAGAAGAATGGATCCAGTGTTGTAAATGCCAAGTGTGGGGGGCCCAAAATGAGGAATTTTCCCAACTATGAAAAAAGCATTTTTATTTGTGACTATTGTTAGCTGCAAAACCCAAACATTTTCAACATTACGTTACAATGCATTATGTTTTATTTGATACATTGTAAGATGTAAAAAAAGTTATAATATGTTAAACCATGAAAATTTCTTCAAAAGAAAAAAATCTGTTAAACCCTTTTTCAGTGATGTTCATCTTGTCCCAGTACTGAGGCAAGATGACAATTTGTTAAGATTCTGAAAAAAAAAAATTATCCTTTTTTTATTTGAAAAAAATTTTTGGGAAATGTATTTAATACTGAAAAAACTACTCTAACATTTTATGAAAAAAACAATTTTTTTATTCTTAAAAAAAAATTTAAAAACAACCCCAAAAAAATTGTTAACATAGTCATCTTGTCCCGGTCTCCCCAAAAGGTCCTTTAAAAAAAAAAGTTAAATCATTTATATTGGTTTTTGCACTTTTTATATTTATTTATCTTCGGTTTGTAATTACGCATTTTTCCCAATTTTTTAATGTGTTCCAAATGGTTTTTTATCTCAATAAATTTTTTTATTTTAAAAAAAAAAAAAAAATATTGTCTAATACGAATATTGAGGGGAAGATTGCATTGTTTTTAAAATAACTATGTTGAAACTGTATAAAAAATAAAAAAATAATGAAAATCTCTTTCATTGTTCTTAAGAAAGAACTTAGCTGGATCTAATTAATCTCAGAAAAGAATTGTGTAACTTTAGTTGAATGTCCAAGTAAAAGGGGGGAGTTAGCTGATCTTTTTCCCGGGGATCCCAAGCTGTCGGGGTTGGTTAAAATAAGAGGATACGTATGAAATGGACGATTTGACCTACGAGACACATGTCACGGTGAAGTCCCAGGAGTTGACAAGACCGGATTGTTGGGGACATGAAAAGCTTTTAACTCGACATCACCATCAGAGAATATCAGAAAAAAACCCGGGTTGGGAAAAACTTTACAAAGTCCCCAGTGCTCATTTACTTTCAGTTAATTTTTTTTTTTTCTTTTCTTGTGGGGTCAGGAGACAGGTTAATTAAAATTAAGAATGATTTTTTCCCCCGGAGAGTGGATTCCCTTTTTAAAATAAAGGAACCGGAAAAATATTTTTAAATATCCAAGGAAAAAAAAAGGGTTAAAAAATTTGAATATTTTCCCTGTTAGAAAAAAAAATAAATACATAAACAGAGGAAGAAAAAAGTTTTAAAAATTTATTTGTATATAGAAATTAGATTTCAAATTTAAATATTTTTTCTTTTTTTATTTTTGGAAAAGATATTAAAATAATACCAACATCGATCAAGAGTATTTTTTTTTAAAAAATTTTTTGTTAATTTACTGATTATTTTTTTGCTTCCATCACTTTTTTTTAATAGTTATGAGTTTCCACTGCAAAATTTTAATTTGTTAGGTCCATGTTAGGTATTTTAAAAAAAAATTCTTTTTCAAATTTTTTTTTATTTATTTTGATTTTTATCGGCGAAGAAAGTTATTTTAATAATTAAAAAAAAAAAAAAGAATTATAAAAGATAAACAAAATATAAAATACCCTTTTTATATTAAAACAAATTTAAAATTTTTTCATTTTTTAAAAGAGGCTCAAACACAAAAATTTAGAAATATAATACTTCTATGTGCTCTTTAAAAAAAAACTGAAGCTATTATTTTATCCCTTACGGAGCAAAAAAAAATGCAAAAAAAGGGTGGGAAAAATTTCCCAAAATTATATTTTTTTTTTTTGTAAGAATTATAATTTAAAGCTGAATTTAAAAAAAATGCTGCTTCGTTAGTAAACTGTTTTATTTTCTTTTTGTAAAAAATCAAACTACATATTTACCCTTTTTTGAAATATTTTTTAAAAATATATTTTTAAATTTAAAAAACCCGTTTTTAAAAAAAAAAACAGAATATTTTTAATTTTGTAAAAAAATATATTTTTTTTTGAATAATTGAAATTTTTTAAATTTTTAAATTTTTCAGCTGAACCCCATTAAAAATGTTTTCTAAAATTACAATAAAAAAATAAAAAAAGTAATTCAATTTAAGGTAATTTTTTTTTTAAAAAATTTGAGATATTTTTCAATAACTTCCTTTTTTTTTAAATGCAATAAAAATAAAAAACTTTTACCATCCAATTAAATCTTTTTCAGATTTTTAAATAAACCAATTTTAGTAAAAAAACCCTTCAAATTGATTACTTTTAAAAAGGGGGGCCTTGTAAAAGCAGTTTATTCTAAGCAAAAAATAAATCAAATTTGGGACTAAACCATTCTACTTTAAGTGAAAAAAGTTTATTTTTGAAAATTATAAATTCGGTCAAACTATTACCTGCTGAAAGATTAATGGTGGATAACGATAACAATGATTATGCAATTCGCGAAGGATTTTGTTATTCTTAAATTTGCTAAATCAGTTTTATAGTTATTTTTAAGACATTGTAAAACATTACATAAAAAATCATTGCTTAATTTTCAATTGAAATTTTAACTTTTTCTTCAAACGTGATTTCTGGCACATAATTATTTTCCCCATATTTTTATTTTAGAGTTTTACCTATGAATATATATTGTGGATATATTAATGGTTCAGATCCTTTTTACAAACATGGCCCAATTTCATTGTACTAAACATAATGTTTTAAAAATGTATAACCAAGATGCATATAATTTTGAAATGGATAAACCAAACCAAAATTATGGATGATAAGGTATGTAACAGTTCACTAAAATAATTTTAAGTTGTCTGCATTTCCAATTTTAGTTTCATAATTATTTCAAGAACATATGTTGAATGTTAATTATTTTTCTATTAATTCAAGTTATTATGCCATTGCATGTATTAATTATATAATACATAAATTAGTTTAGTTTTCATATGTGGCATGTACAAATCGCTATGATAGATTGGTATTAGATTCGCGGTTAAAAAAAGATTTATTTAAAATGCTTAAAATTATATTATGCATGTTCACAAAAATCTTTGCATAAGTTTGTAAATATTTATCACCAGAGTATTAAGAATAAATAATATGTAAAATATTTATATAAAATTTCTAGCACTTCTACTCAGAGAAAAAATAGTATAAAGTTAAGTATAAAAACCTTTCATATCATTATTTACCTTTTGGTGAATTATTAAATGATCTGATATATTTTTTATTATATAAAGGTAAAAAGAATTCTAACTGGAATTATATAAATTATTTTAGTTTATATTATTATAGCTTATATATAAATTATTTTATATATAAGCTGTCCTATGTGTCAGCAATGTTAATAATACTGTAGCATCCATTTTTCATATTTTTAAGCCTATTAAAATTTTAACTTCTCACATATCCTTCTATGTCTGGTTTCTTACAATCTCATACAGATATATCAATATATATATACATACAGTAGCGCACATAGAAGTTTTCCAAGGGGGGTCCAAGGTCGAAAGTCCACCATTCTTGTATCATGCTCTTTTTGATTTTGTCGATTTGGGGGAACAAAAAACAATAAAAAACTAATTATTGAATAAATAATTAGTATTAATTAACAAAATTAATCATTAAAAAACAAATATTTAATTAAATTTTACGTATTATATACTTAAAATTATAATCAATCGGGAAAAAATCTAGTGCTTTGAAGGGGGTGGGTCCGGAAGAGAACTCATAGAATTCCAGTGGAGATAGATTCTAAAATTAAAGATTTTTGCAGCCATTTTGAAAAGTCTTTTAAGATTAAACAAATTAAGCATTTCATGTTTGGTCTAAGTATTAAGTATACTAGAGATATCCTCAAAAAGTATGATTTTAAAGACTGTCATGCCTTACATATTATTAAGGATATTGTTAATTTTCTCATTCATAAATTCAATATTGAAGACATAGATTTAGTAAAATGTTCTACTGAGTATTGTACCGTATTTTTCATGAATAATTCTTATAATAACATTAATTTCTCAAAAATATTTAATAAGTATGTTCACATTGCCTGCCTATAAATAACGTTTGCATTAAAAAGGTTTTTAAATACAATTAAAAAATAGGTAGCTCAATTTTTAATTACAATGATATTAATGATTTGCAAAATAATAATAATATTGTTTGTAATTGTAAAGATTATTCTGAATATATAAATGATTATCACAAGCATGTGGTAACCCCGTAATTTAAAGATAATACTCTTTAGAGATATAATGTCCAAAGGTGCTAGTTTTAGATTAATGATCTCTAATAATAACAATGCTATTAAAAATCAAATTTCTAAAGATATTGCATTTATTACAAAATTAGCTATTAAATACAGTCTTCCTATTGTAGCTTTTAATGAATTTAAAAAGCAAATATTAAATGATATTGAACATTAACTATAAAAATGATAATGATGTAATTCT
>BMAV01014098.1:0-11678 GCA_019973955.1 Trichonephila inaurata madagascariensis
AAAACCCTGTTTGCATTTAAATCATTTTTTTTAAAATTTTTTTAACGTTTTCTTTAAAATAACTTAAAAAAAATAACAAATATGACCCTAAAAAAAAAATTCAACCTGAATTTTTCCCCTACCGGCAAAAAGCTTTCTTATAGAAAACCCCAACCCAGAGTTTAAAAAAAAAAATTGTTCCAAGGAAATTTTTTGAACTGGAAAACACTTTTCTTTTCCCCCTCCATTATTTTTTTTTCCGTGCCCCATTTCCCAAGCGGGGTTTTTTTTTATTCTTTTTCGATTATAATTAGAGCTTTTTTTTTAAAAAGGAAAGTTGGGAAAAGCTGTTTTCTTGAAAAATAAATGTATATTAAATTTTAAAGTTTCTTAGAAACCCTTTTGGGGGGCTTTGTTGTTAATTTTAATGAACTAGCCGGGCCCACCTTGCGGGGTATTTCAAATTTTTATGAATATGCTCTGTTATATTTTGATTATTGATATTTCTATCCTAGCATTAAGCCTTTTTTTGTGTTGAAAAACTTTTTTTACGCCCCCCCCCTCAGGTTAAAAAAAAAGGACTTCTTTAATAAATCAAAACATGATTATATTTTCTCTCCGAACGGTGTTTTAAAATTTTTAAAGGCTTTAAAATCTTTTTTGTGCCTTGTTTTTTTAACTGCAAAAATGCACTTTGAACCCAATGGTATCTTATATACTGTATAATTTTAAAATTTTGTATATGTTCAGAATTATATTTTTAAAAAATTTAAAATATATATATATTTAAAATACAAAATTTTGTTTTAATTTTTTTTTTCCTTTTTTTTTAAATTGGAAAATCTAAAATTTTTAATTTAATTAAAGATTTATTTCCTTCAGCATCCATTTCTGAAAAAATGTTTGAAAATAGTCTATTCTATGTTGCTCTCTATCAAATGCATCCATCTGGCATTATCGGGTACGTTTGCGTGGGTCTGGGCAACCTTTTTGGCCCTCCGCAAAACTTAAAAAAACCCTAAAACTCTTTCGTGGGGTGTCTTTCATAGCCCCCAATTTTAGCTTGAATTTTTTTTTTAATTTGTAGTTTTTGAATTCACGGTAATTAAGATTTGGCGTAGAATAGAAAAATTCATCAAGTCGTAAGCGGAATTGCGATAAAAAAAGGATAACTAAAAGAAAATGGTTTAAAAATTAAATAAAAAAATTCCCCAGAATATTTAAAAATTTGGTTTACCTCTACTGGTAAATGAGGGGAAAAAAAAAGCACTATTTTTGGTTAAAAACAAAATAAAAGAACAACATGTAAAAGTTGCTTTTAAAAATGTAAAATCTTTTTTGCATGGGCAAAAAAATTTTTAAAAAAATTTTTTTTTGATAAAGAAATTTGGTAAAAGGGTTACGGTAAATTGGGATCTACAAAATCTCCAAAAGGGGCTCTCAACTTCCGAAGAAGAAATCCTCTATTTTTTCTGTGAAAAAAAAAGGCGTAAAAACCTTTTTTAAATTTTCGGTAGGGGGTGAATATAATTTTCTGCATAAAAACCACACCCCCCGAAATATTACTTTTCCATCCTACCTTTGTTAAACCGGTTTTCTGCGGTGGCTGCTTTGAAGAAAAAAATAGATTCTCAGCTAAATATAAAAAAAAACCGGTGTTTTATTTAAATTTCCTTTAAAATTTTTTCCCTTAAAAGAAACCATAAGCCTCAATTTTAAACTTTTCTTAATTCAGTATTAAAAATTTTATTTATAAAATACCGTCTTCGTACTGATACTTCGTTGGGGACCGCTTTTCCCACAGTTCTTTTTGGGAAAAAAAAACATTTTTGATATAATAGCTGAACTGTAAGTAGAGTAAAACTGCGTACGACATTGTATAAAATGTAAAATGTTTTTTTTGATAAATTATAATTGAAAATAACTTTTTAAAAAGAACTGTTTTTTTCCTAAAAATTGATTTAAAATTTTTAAAATTAAAAAAGAATAAAAATTATGAAGAATAATGTTTTTTTTTTAAAAATTTTTAAAAGGAAGACTTCAAAATGTTTTAACCGGGGGGGCCCCCTATATCCTAGGGTGGGGGATTTTCCCCCAATCATTTGGAAAATTTTTTCACAGTACACGAAAAAAATAAATTCAGTGAATAATTTAATTAAGAAAGTATACACCGGCTTTCAAGGACTTTTAATTTTTTTTTTATAAATTTGGGGAAAAATCAAAAAGGGGGGGAAAAAGTTAAAAAATGGAAGCCTTAATAAGGACCAAACCAGGGCAATTTTCACTAATATTACAGGATTTTATTTGCTGGCAAAGCTGTCATATTTTGTTCAAATTGGTTTTATGAGCCATGATCAGTGGTGAATATTAACGTCACTGTTCAGCTAAAGAGGGCTTTTTGGGGCGGACCCTTTAAATTTTTAACCATGGTAAAAGGCGAGGACGATGGGGCCTCTTTTAACTTCCACCCTCCCAAAGAGGACGTTTGAGCTCTCGACAGATTTCGCGCATCTCTCCCCAGGCGGGTCTTTAGGGGATGGGGCCGCCACACCGGTACAACAAAAAAAGTTGAACTTTTCCGCGACAAGGCAAACTGAACCCGTTTAACTTCATTTTTAGTTGATGTGGGTTTTTTAGGGGAAACATTTGAAAATTTTCCTTTCATGTTCCCGCGTTTTCTCAATTGAATAATAGCATTCTTTCAGCAAAGGGTTTTTCCTTTCGATGTTTTAAATTTTCAAAGGAACATCCCCCGGCCAGCCCGGGTTGTTTATTCAGAATAAAAAACGGGTTGGGGAAAAGACGTTTTTTTACTCTCCTTTATATTTTGAGAAAACAGATAAGAATTTTTGGGAAAACAAATAATCAATTTTTTAAAAATTATAAAATTTTTTATTTACACAAATTTTTAAAACGGAAAAAAAAAAAAAGTGGGGACGGCTAATGTGGGCAAATCTCCAAGAAAATTTGGAAGGTTAATCAAATGATCAGCAAATTATTATCGTCTGGCTGAAAATGAATTATTTCCTTTTTTTTCCACACTGACTATTTCAATAATTTCAGGAGAATTTTTTTCTTCTTAGAATTTTTCTCTGGGGCTGGGTTTCGTCTTTTCTTTTAAATTATGTTAAACTTAAAAACGTAGAAAAAACTCTCATCGAGGTTTCAACAAAATTTCAAAATGGGTTTTTGGTTTGGGGGTGTAGGATTTGATGACGGAAAAACAACAATGATAAAAAATAAAATTATATCCCGTGTTGTTGATTTTTTATTATGGAGAAAATATTTTGTTTTTTTCCCGGTTATTTTTTTTAAAAATCTTTAAATTTTTTGATATGCTCCGCCCCCTTGGGTTATCCGCCCCAAGGGGGCCCCCTGGCATGCCCTAACCCCCTTTTTAAAAAAGTGAATTTTAAAAAACCTTTTGTAACTTTACCCATAAAAAGCTGTCAAATTTTTAAAAATCTAAATCTAATAGTACAAAACGTTTTTTTTTAAACCCGGGCCTTCTTTGAAAAGAAGATCTTAGCTTTTTAAATTTAACAAAATAAAATCGCAAAAAAATTTTTGTTTGTAGGTCAATCGATAGCAGTGGGGCGATAAATGGAAAACCAAGCTGTTGGGAAATTTAAACACTGGGGTCTCCCAGACGACCACCTGATTGGGAAATCTGCTCATGCATCTCGCGTCCAAAGGTGTGGTTCTGGGATGGGCACAGTAGGCCCTGGCCCTCAAGGGCTGTTGCGCCACTGAGTTGAGCTCGAGAGGTCAAATAGATCAAAAATGGGAATATTTTTTGATCAATACGACCAAACCCCTCCCCCCAAAAATGGTTTTTTTTTCCGTTTTTTGCGGATCTCATTCAATAAAAAAGCATTAAAAAAGTTTTAAGTATGCGGGAACAGTTAAAAAATAACTTTTTTTTATCTGTAATGCTTCTTAATCTCTCTCAGACTTCCATTTTGAGGGACGGTTTTCGCAGAACCCGTTCTTAAAGGAACTCTAGTCTATAAAAGGAACATATTTGCCAAATTTCAAGTCTGTAGGTCTAACAGTTCAAAAACGGGATCATATTTATCTGCACATTCCTTAACCCCTCGCAACCCTTCCCTTGGGGATTGATTTCTTCAAAACTCTTTTTATAGCGAATCTCTACTCCATGAAAGAAACATGACTGCCAAGTTTCAAGTCTGTAGGTCTAATAATGTAAAAACGGGGATATATTTATCTCAAACTCCCCTTAACACCTCGTAACCTCCGCCCCCTTAGAGTTCTATTTTTGAAAGAGCCCTTTTGTAGCGTATATTTACTTCATAAAAAGAACCTGAATTCAAAATTTCAAGTGTAGGTCTAATAGTTCAAAAACGGGAATATTTATTTATAACACCAATTAACTACTCGCAACCCCCTTTGGGGGTCGATTTTCACAAAACCGATACTCCATGAAAGGAACACGCATTTCAAATCTTTAGGTCTAATAGTTCCTGAGGTATCGTGAGGAGTGAGTTGCTTTTCTTCTTTACATATTTAGATTATAATGTTTGAAGATTTTAAGTGTTTCAATTTTAATCTACTGCACCTTAATTTTTAGTAAAAATATCAAAAACTGATAGAATATTCAGTATGGAAGGAAAAATACGAAACACAATAGTATTTCATTCCAAAAAAATTGGCACCTCTACTCGACAGTAAATGCAATTTAAGCGCATGACTTGTTTTGTTTTTAGTTGTTACACATGACAAAAGGAAAATGAAACATATTTCTCCTTTTTTTACCGTTTGATATTTATTGTAAACTGTTATCTTATTGCAAAATAATATTTATAAATTGGTCTTTCCGCGTCATTTTAAACTGCCTGCCAACGAATTTTTACTGAAATTGCTGAAATAATGATTTTTCTATTGAAAATTGTATCCTATAGAAAGAAATGAGAATTTTTAATTCTGTTTTCGAATGTCCTACTAAAAGTCAAATTCTTATCCGAGAATCTCATTTTTCAGTTGCAACACGCATTAATTTTTTGATTGTATTACTTTTTCAAGAACAGTTGTTATTCAACTATTATTATTTCATTTTCCTGTTTAAAAATTTCATTCCAAGATCCTTCTTTAATCCTTTAATTTCCTATTAGTCCTAAACCTCTAATTTTAGAGTCGGACTTCAATCTTTCTTCCAATCTTCAATTCTTTCGAAGTCGGTAAATCAACTTCGGACTAAAATATTTTTCCTTTTGGGTAAAGATACCCCTAAAAACCCTCCTTTTTTTTTTTTATTTAATTTTAAATTGTAACTTAATGTGATATATGTTTTAATATGTATAGATGGTGTACAGATTTTCTTAGGAAGGTATGATCTTTACGTAACTAAAGAAAAATGTCATAGCACTAAAAAACATTAAAATGAAAAGAATTTCCCCTAATTTTATGTTTATTTTCCCTAGTTAACTTTTTCCCATTAATTTTTTCATACATCGGTTAAATTTAAAATTATTTGTGAGCTGTTTATTATAGAAATAAATATAAGGCTTCTAAATGCAAAGAAATTTATTTTTTAAAAAGGGTCGTTTTGGGCAATATTTGAGAACTTCGTCTAAACTGACACTAAAATAAAAAAGGGTTTTGAATCAAAAAAATTTTGACAGATGTTCTCAAATTCAGTAAAGGATGAAATCCTTTTCCTCTATTTAACATATTTTTCTGAATTGATTACATATCATATTTTCAAGGGCTATCGGTAAAAATTAGTTATATTGAATCAGAACTTTGGGAAAAATAATAAAAAAATTCAGAAGGGTTTTATTCTCCCCGTATCATGTTGTAAAAAAAACTTTTAAAAACGAGCTTTTTGTTCGATATTCCTTAGGCTTCACATGCCTTGCTTAAATCGGAATTCAAACCCACGACTGACTCACCCACCTACAGCGAAGGTCATTGAATTTACCATCAGGGGGATGCAACCGGTACTGCTTCAGCTATAAAATATTTAACAGTGTTCATGCTTTTCTACCCCTTCAGTTATTTTGCTAACAATGTTATTGGAATATGTTAATGTTATTTAAATTTGTGGATAGACTGACTACTTTTACAAATTTACCCCCTTAGATATTTGGATTTAAAAGTATTAAACCAGCTCACATGTTTATGTCGTTTAATCAATCGAATTTTTTCGTGTTCGGTTTCCATTCAAATCTTATTCATCGGCATTGAGAAGTGGAAAAGTTATTTTGGTGCAAGGAGGGACTGGAGGCCATTGATGGTAGCACGCTCCGTTGCCCACCATCAATGACAATGACGCGAAATGCAATTCAAAGTACACCGAACTCTACCGGGAAACCTAATGTGTTTGCAGACGCGCATTCATTTATTAATGGAAACATCTGTAGATGGTTGGAGGTTTAAAATAACGCACACCAAATTGTTGTTTAAACCTAATCGATCAGATGAAGATTAGGATTGACGAAGAGGAATTTAAAAATAGAAGGGTGGTAATTTCTCCTTTTGATAACTACATTTCAAAAAATCATCCCCTCCAATAACATTTCAAACATTATTCTCTTATAATTGTAATCCGACAAAATGACTACGAGTAATCCAACTCTAACATTTCATTCTCTTAACTGTATCACCTGGTCGAATGTATACCACGTGTTTTCAGTGCGTTAATTTTGTGTAAAAAATCAAATACTTTAATAGCCTCGGAGACAGTTCAGATCTTTGAGTTAGTTACGGGTTCAAAGCAACGTGTACGTGGCAATCGTAAATTTCCACGCGGTTCAATGTAGACCATTGAAGGAGTGAGTGAGTGAAAACATCGCATTATTCAGCTACTTGAAGACTTTTAATAATGGACCTCGTAATTTTGAACCACAGTCAAGTGACGATAACAACATTTGAGCTCACCTCCCTCTTCTAACTTCCTCACAACACCAAAGGGGGACGTTTGAGCCTCGACAGGGGTCGCGGTAGCCGGGTGGTCAAGGTATCGGACCGTGACTGGCCTTGTTACGAGTTCGAGCCCAGTACCACTATACACCCACCGTGTAGGGAAGCGATGCACGTTAAATCTGTCGACAGCTCAAACGTCCTCCCGTTGGTGTGGTGTGGTGTGGTAGTTAGAAGAGGGGGTGCCAGCTGAGGTGTCGTCCTTGTCACTTGACCATGGCTCAAAATTACGTGGTCCGTCGCCAAAAAGTCATCGTGTAGCTGAACAGTGCGACGTTAATATTCACTCACTCACTTGAGCCTCAACAGATTTAACGCGCATCGTCTTCCTCTGCATGGCAAGTCTTCAGCCATAATGGGTTCGAACTCATGACGAGCCAGCCACTAGTTCGTTACCTTGACCACAAAGCTGTACCGTGGCCACTACCATTGAATGGGAATACCACATCTCATGTGCGCACAACTCAGTTCATCGTCAATAACAGTAAGGGACTGATGAAACAAAGTCAGTTGTGAGTTGAATTCAGAGCCGCGCGTCAGACTCTACTAGAAGAACAATCTCAAAATAGGGAAGAATTCATCGCCAGAACTCCCGTGGTGTGTTAGATCTGTTAAAGATTCATTTAAAAACATTCAAAGTGGGAGTTCATATCTCTTTCAACTGCAGTATCCGCAGGAAATGACATGTGGTATCCTGCGGCCAATTGGATGCTAATTTAATGAAATTAATTGGTCCCTAATTAGATAGAACGTGCTGCGACTTAGAAAATATAACCTGTTGAGAATCGTGACACTTATAAAAAAAATCATCAGCAGGGGAAATAAGCATGGAAACTTTTGGTAACGGTATTTTTAACTCATTAAAAACCCTCTAGGGAGGGGGACAAAATATTCAAATGTTCCGACTCTTACAGTTAAGAAATGGAAATGTATAAAAATAATCAGTCAAGACACGGAGTTACAATTTAAGAATCAATTTAGAATATTCCCTTTTTTCATTACGATTTCAGTATGTCAGTTAAGTCATAAATCGAATTGGTTATTTTAAAGAGGGTAAATGAACTTTTCTACTGTGTTACTCGAAAATTTTGTTTTATACATCATTAAACAAAACTTTTGGAATTATAAATGGAACAAAAATTGTCAATCTGCACTGCTCAAATGTTCGGGTTGAACGCATTCAAATATTGAAATTGTTAGGTATTTAGGTATTCTATTACATAATACTAGTATATGTATTATGCTCGTAATTGCAACTTAAGCACTCTTAAGTAAAATGCAAGAAAACCCCCGAACTACTTAGAAAATCCCTTGGATCATTCCGAGATAAGGTTGAAATTAATATAAAGGCAAATTATGTATTATTTCTGCATACACAGTATATGAACATTAATGGTAGCTGGAGTTTTATTAAGATTACAAAAGCAATACCATGATTCATTGACGACCACCAGCAATCCATTCCGATGACGAGTGAGTGAATATTAACGTCACACTGTTCAGCTACTAGAGGGCTTTTGACGACGGACCACGTAATTTTTAACCATGGTTAAGTGATAAGTACGACATCTCATTAGGCAATCTCCTCTAACTACCACACCAACGAGAGGTCGTTTAACGTGCATCGCTCCCCTACATGGCGGGTCTTCAGCGGTACTAGGCTCGAACTCAGGACACGCCGGCCACGAGTACGTTACCTTGATCACTAGGCTACCGCAGCGACTTTCCCCTTTAGGAAAACGGTACGAACTATACGAGTATCACAACAGAAATAAAACCATAATAACTGTAATGCAGCCGCTTTGATATTGGTGTAGAACAGCTAGGGCGCGAATTCAAGTTTAGCAATTTCAATAACGGCGGTTAATTATAGGGGAAATCAATGAAAACTGCGCGCGCGTGTGTGTGTGTATTGAGCTTTTTAATATTCTTGTAGTTCTCACGCGAATTCAATTAATTGTATGGATTCAAATAGATTAATTGGATTAAAAAGTTGTTTTTTATTGGAAATAGTAAACGGAGAAATATAATGAAAAAATTTATAAATACACGAATAACTAAAAAATTGCCCAGATTGCTAAAATTTCTAATAATTAAAGAAATAAGAAATTATAGCCAAAACTGTTTAATACAGTACTCGTATATACAGAGAATAGGTAAAAATATGGGGAAACACCAACAAAGGAAAAAATTGTTGTCATTCATACAATTTAGAATGACCGTAGGCATTCAAAATTGTTTGCAGTTTTCTCGTAAATAGACAAATATAGGTCCTATATCCTTTACAAGGAAATTTTCTATCATCCTTTCTGATAAACATTGACAAGTCCCGTTAACAAGGATGAAAGGGAATAGGAATGCACGAAGATTTCTTACCAAAGTAAACACATAAAGGCTTAATATTAAAATCTACCGAGGCTGAAGAATATTAAAATCTACCGACAAATATTTGCTATAGTAATAACAATCATCCATGTTCAGAAAAAGTCCTCAATACGGCTGTGAATAGGGTTTGCGTCTATATGGCATCATCAATTAGAAACAAAATTTGGTACCATAAGATGGAAGTGATGGACTGAAATAGTCGCAGAATTCTTGGTAATAACGTGACCTTGCAGAAAAACGATGGGTCCCATGGAAGACCATGATAGGTCGTCCAAACTATGAATGAATCCTATCATGTCTGATTACTGGAAGCAAGCAGTGTCTATCGTGAATTACGACGACGATCGCCAAACATAAGCTCTCATAATACAAAAAACCAGTTCGACCAAATGATCTCCTTCCATTGTTCAATGGTCTGAATTCTACATATATACACTGCTGGCCACCGTAAATGCAACACCCTGAAGGAAGTATGCAAAGAACATGAAATTTACAACATACATTAGCGGAGGTGAGGTATGCAAATGATTAGAATTTCAGCGCAGACACACATCACGCGCGCCTGTGGCGTCACCTCAAAGTGATATTTAAGGCTTGGAGATTTCGACGATTACAAGTTCGCCAATTGTATTTTTCTTGTGGTTTTTTCAAAAACGATCAGTTATGTCTCGTAGAAAACAGCGATCAGCTTTTGATCAAATATCCGAGTTCGACAGAGGAAGGATTGTGGCCTACCGAGATTGTGGATTATCTTTCAGGAAAATCGGTAGTCGTCTTGGACGAAACCAAACAACTGTAATGCGGATATGTGACCGTTGGATGCAGGAGGGTACGAAGGACCGACGTGGTCGATGGCATCCACCTCAGTGCACCACTTCACGTGAGGACAGGCAAATTGTGCGCATGGCAGTGATGGATCGCTCAGTCACATCACGAACCATAGCACGGCACATTGAGTCTGTAACACATCATTCAGTGTCTGCGCGTACCATTCGATGCCGTTTACAGCAGAATGGTCTGTCCGCAAGACGTCTATTACTTTGTCTACCCTTGACGCAGAACCACAAACGTCTCCGCCGCCAACGGTGCGATGAAAGAAGAATGTGGGCGGCAGAATGGAATGAAGTTGTCCTTACTGACGTGTCACATATCTGTCTGCAACACCACGATGGTCGGATTCGAGTCTGGAGACACCGTGGAGAGAGGATGCTGAACAGCTGCGTTATGCACCGCCACAATGGTCCTGCACCGGGTATTATGGTGTGGGGTGGTATTGGATATCACTATCGCACTCCTATAGTACGCATTGCCGGCACTTTAAACAGCCAGCGCTACATCTCCGAGGCGTTGGAGCTAGTTGTCCTTCCTTACCTTCAGGGCTTGGCCACAGCCATATTTCAACAGGATAATGAGTGACCACAGGTGGCACGCATTGTCCAAAGGTTCTTCGTCAATCATCGTATTGAATTGCTTCCTTGGCCAGCTCGATCTCCGGATCTTTCACCGATAGAAAACATATGGTCCATGGTTGCTCAACGATTGACCCAGATTACATCCCCAGCTGCCACACCAGATCTACTTTGGCACCGTGTGGAAGTTGCTTGGTCTGCTGTACCCCAAGAACACATCCAAAGTCACTTTGAATCAATGCCGAGGCGTGTGGCAGCGGTGATCTCCAGCAATGGCGGCTACTCTGGCTACTGATTCTGGCAGGAACCACACTTCACAGAAGTCTATAAATTTAATCATTTGATACTTGGTCAACACGTTATCTACAAAATAAATTTTGCTGTGCTATCTCGTGTGTTTCTTGGTGTTGCATTTACGGGTGGTCAGCACAGTGTATGACTTTGGTATCACATTTTTCTCATATATAAACTTTGATCCGTGATAAGAGGATGGTGGATTACTAATAACCCTGAAATACCTTGCTTACGAAGTTCCCTTCATATTATTTTATTGCGTTTTGTGAGCCCGAAACTCAGTTTAGCAGCCCCTTTTGTAGCTGTATTTTTTTTTATCACAATTCTTTTTAGATGATTATCTAAATACGTTTTTCGTTCCCATAGGGATTTAACGGATTTCCTGCATGCTGTAAAAATCTCAAATATCGTACTTGAAACACGAAATACTTCGGTTACTTGGTGTTACGGAAGCACCAATTCTACGAGTCCCAACGGTTTGTCTACATTTAAATTATTTAATAATCTCCAATATAATCCACTCACAATTGCACAAAACACTGCTTCGACAATGACCGAAATTTGAATTGAGAAGGTTGTTCCAATGGCTTTAATTGGTTTAAAACCCCCAACAAATTGTCAAGAAAAAACATTTCGTTCAGGTAAAGGGGTTTCTATAATTTTTTCTCT